>OZ012693.1:43608714-43706214 GCA_963942565.1 Maea johnstoni
TAACTGGCATATCAAGATACTGCTGTATCCAGGATAGCAGTTTATAACAGGCATATCAAGATATTGTTGTATCCAGGATAACAGTTTATAACAGGCATATCAAGATATTGCTGTATCCAGGATAGCAGTTTATAACAGGCATATCAAGATATTGCTGTATCCAGGATAGCAGTTTATAACAGGCATATCAAGATATTGCTGTATCCAGGATAGCAGTTTATAACAGGCATATCAAGATATTGCTGTATCCAGGATAGCAGTTTATAACAGGCATATCAAGATATTGCTGTATCCAGGATAGCAGTTTATAACAGGCATATCAAGATATTGCTGTATCCAGGATAACAGTTTATAACAGGCATATCAAGATATTGCTGTATCCAGGATAGCAGTTTATAACAGGCATATCAAGATATTGCTGTATCCAGGATAACAGTTTATAACAGGCATATCAAGATACTGCTGTATCCAGGATAACAGTTTATAACAGGCATATCAAGATATTGCTGTATCCAGGATAACAGTTTATAACAGGCATATCAAGATATTGCTGTATCCAGGATAGCAGTTTATAACAGGCATATCAAGATATTGCTGTATCCAGGATAACAGTTTATAAGTGGCATATCAAGATATTGCTGTATCCAGGATAGCAGTTTATAACAGGCATATCAAGATACTGCTGTATCCAGGATAACAGTATATAACAGGCATATCAAGATATTGCTGTATCCAGGATAGCAGTTTATAACAGGCATATCAAGATATTGCTGTATCCAGGATAACAGTTTATAACAGGCATATCAAGATATTGCTGTATCCAGGATAGCAGTTTATAACAGGCATATCAAGATATTGCTGTATCCAGGATAGCAGTTTATAACAGGCATATCAAGATATTGCTGTATCCAGGATAGCAGTTTATAACAGGCATATCAAGATATTGCTGTATCCAGGATAGCAGTTTATAACAGGCATATCAAGATATTGCTGTATCCAGGATAGCAGTTTATAACAGGCATATCAAGATATTGCTGTATCCAGGATAGCAGTTTATAACAGGCATATCAAGATATTGCTGTATCCAGGATAACAGTATATAACAGGCATATCAAGATATTGCTGTATCCAGGATAGCAGTTTTATAACAGGCATATCAAGATATTGCTGTATCCAGGATAACAGTTTATAACAGGCATATCAAGATATTGCTGTATCCAGGATAGCAGTTTATAACAGGCATATCAAGATATTGCTGTATCCAGGATAGCAGTTTATAACAGGCATATCAAGATATTGCTGTATCCAGGATAGCAGTTTATAACAGGCATATCAAGATATTGCTGTATCCAGGATAGCAGTATATAACAGGCATATCAAGATACTGCTGTATCCAGGATAGCAGTATATAACAGGCATATCAAGATACTGCTGTATCCAGGATAGCAGTTTATAACAGGCATATCAAGATATTGCTGTATCCAGGATAGCAGTTTATAACTGGTGTACCATTTACACCAGTACCATAATTTTGCGCACGTATAAGACGCACCCGTATATAAGACGCACCCCTTGTTCAGGCCTTTATTATGATGTATAGACCTTAGCTTTGTGTATAATGCGCACCCCTTTTTCGGAAATATTATGGAAAATCAACTCCTCGTGAATAACGCCAGAAGACCAGTAAAACGCATTCCGAAATATGTGAAATGTGACATCAGTACTTACATTAACCTGTCCTAGGCGTGATACTGATTGTCATCACTACATTCCAAGGAGAGTGGTACCGTAATAACAATTAGTAAATGTCGACATTGATAGGCATTAATTGTCTTTGTCACATTATAATTGTGATCAGGTGAAATAACCCGCCCGTTTGGATGAATCAAGGTAAGCTTAAATTCACGTAATCCACAGTGAACTTTATAAACATTGATTTCGGACCTCCGTGTGGCCTGAGGACCCGATGTAAAACACCATAGATTTCTAGATTTGTGTATAAGACCCACCCCCGATTTGTGTGAAGGAATTTGTGTAAAAAAGTGTGTCTTATACACGCTAAATTACGGTACATCATGTTCCCAAGATAATTTTACCCCACCAAATTAAAGCCTCTATCACATGCATATTACAATTTAGGTTCATCTAGCCCAATTATGATAGAGAGAAGAAGCATTGAGCTGCAATATTAAATATGTGTTTTTGTATACATTTTGAAAAGTTATGGCAAGATTCTGAGACTGATTTACTGTTCCACCGCTGTATCTTATGATTGTAGCTCAATAATAGTTTGGTGTATCATATTATTGTCGCCTGATAACAGTTTATAACTGGTGTATCAGGTATCTGTAATTGAGAGGCTGAGATTGCCTTTATCCCAGTGTAATAGTAGTACATCTCCCAGGATGCGTGGCCCGCCACTATCAGTACCACTGTCACACTAATTGAGCTTTTAATCAAGACAGGCAATTCCAGGGCCATGTCAGGGGTGTAATCGTGTGAAGTAGGTCAACGGAGATAATAGGGGATTCATTTGGCACTCTCATATTTCCAAGCCTGTTAGTCGCTATATTTAGAAATTGTTTGTATAAGATACATGCATGTTTATATATTTAATAGCTTACAGGTATCATAGTAGATGCATTGGATTGCCTAATTAATCATAGTAATGATGTTGGCCATTATGTGGGTAGTAAGGACAGTTTTGATAATAATGATGTAATTTGGTGGTATTTGATAATGATTATAATTGTGGTGGTTTTATTGATTATGATTGTAATGATGATGCTGATGATGATAGATGTGTGATAAAATACTTTTTGAAAGGTTTCAAGATATGTGTAAATCATTACTCTGGAAAGTTTCAAACTTTTAAATATCAAAAAGTTTTGCCTTGAAAATCAGAGCTATGAGATTTGTCAAAAATACATTTACTATAGGAGTAGCCTTCTAGAACCTTTTTACGATCTGTGCACTTGACTTCTTTGTCTCTCTGTTGAGAGTTCCACCCATCCTCCACTGCGGACTCTGTGTGCATGTGTGGCAAGGGCTGTATAGCCACCGATGCGTCCAGCGTGTATTTGGACACCCTGAACACTGTTTTTTGACAGTTTGGACACCCTAAAGTTTAGGTCAGGATTTGACAATTTTTGAAGATGATGCAAGTAGTGTCACTCCTACAATACAAACTAAGCAGTTACTGTCCAAAAAAACAAATCTGTAGATATATATGGTTTATTTCATTAGTAGTGTGAACTTTGTGCCACTCTTTGGACACCCAAAAGTCTATAAGACCTTCATTTGGACACCCTGTTTCCAAATCCTGGCTAAGACCATGATGTGTGGTGTACTTGGCCTTGCTAACCTGAGCTGATCCTCTGTGCTGCTGCTGATGCACAAGATGAATGTTGATCTCGCTGATTTCTGCGTGCCTGCCCTGACTATGTCAGGACTCGGCCCTCTGATGTCAGGACTCGGCCTTCACAGATGGGCCGTGTCATGTAGTGGACGATGCTGCACTGGGGGGCGAGGCAGCACTGCAGGGGAGTCGGTGTGAGATTTCATCGACCGCTCAGCTGATTTGAAGATTCTGGTCAGTTTGCCTCAAGTGGGCCCTTGGACATACAGACTCTGTTGGTCAGGTGCGGGATCTACTTTGCGACTGATTTGCTTAAAAGGATACTTAGGACACACATAAACTGCTGGTAAGGCTTTTCTTTGTGATTTAACTAAGCAGCTGATATGTTAGGCATGGTAGAGAGCTAATATAATGATCCTTGGAACCTGGCTGTAGATGTATAAGTGTTGGCCGGATCTCAATGAAAGCTCTGCTGATATGCTGATTCTGTTCAGTTTAGATCAGTAGAGAGCTAAGACACTTACAGTGTGTCGGGAATAAAAGCCTGGATGTGGGATTTCAAGAGCCCCTCAGCAGATTCTGGTCATTTTGGGCTCCAGATTAATAGATGAGCAGCAGGACCCTCCTTACATTGAGAGAGAGTGAAGGGAAAGAGGTTATTGATTTGCAACCACCAGGTAAGAAGACTTGACTAGAATCAAAGAAAAGAAGAAATTTTGTTTGTTAAAAATTACATTACATCTATATTGAGGATAGAGATATGTGGGAGTTACGTTCAACCTCTTCCTCCTCTAGACCAACATATTATGTCCCTAGATGTCCCTGTGCCTGTTTCAGTCAGAAGTCAATCTTAACCCCCCTCTCTCCATACTAAATTTCAGAACATTTAAAAATTTCATAGTATGTCACTGTACTTTGTCTTGGCTTTTAAGGACTTGTCCACCTTCAGAGGCCAGCATACCTACTGACTACCTGGTTATTAACACCTCAGTACTGAACTATTTCTGCCCCACATTACTAGATCAGCCCTTAGAGCCTGCCTCCTAAGTAACGCCAGGGACATACACACTTAGAAGTATGTATGTCCATGTAATATGCCTAGTAGCTAGGCTAGCACAGTGTCTGTATTTTGTCCCTCACTCTGAGGCCAAGCTGTCATCTCAGATGCCACCAGACCCCCTCCCATGCCTTGCCTGGGTGATTGCAGGATATCTCTATCCTTCAGCTTTCACTCCAGGGCCAAGTTGTCCCCTCGGAGGCCCGCCGCAGACCCCACTGGGGCTTGCAGTCTCAGCCTGGGTGATATCAAGGCGCTCAATCTCAGCTGACAATGCACAGCTTGGTGGAGTCTCACCTAGGGCCTCAGGTCTGTTAACCCAGTCATGCTAGATATCTACTTGGGAAGCGTTGTCTGGACCTGTCATACTTTTGAAAATACCTTTGGAATGACCCATAAGTTCACAACATATTTGAAGGAGAGTTGTAGATGGGATTTGAATGAACAACTCCCCCTCAAATATTTTCTAGATATTGCTTTTGTTAGAAAGGTATCAGCAATACAGTCAGGCAGTTTTGGCTGCTATAGGCATGATTGGGTCCACCCATTCTGGCCTTGAGTTCTCCTTGACAAGTCATGTCTGGATCTATGATGCTTTTGCAAATAACATATAAATTTAATTGTATTCTCAGACATTCTCCGAAGGAAAGTGTTCAACTTCTTGAGGTGATTCAATGCTTGAGAGATACTACTTCTTAATATGTTCAACTTCTTCAGAGGATCAACTTCTTCAGATTTTCATTTTATGGAGGTATCTTACTTTTGGAGGTGTCTAACTTCAGCATGTTTCCACCATATAGAGGTGTTTAACACCCGGATGTGTAGGTGATCTGTAGGTATTCATTATATAAGGAGTTGTTTAAGTTTTGGAGGTGTTCAACTAGGGGTGATCAACATATAAGGGTGTTCAACCAAGAAAGGTTAGTTCTCTATTGGTGAGATTACTGGCGTAAATTCATCTTTTTTTAGGTTTTTTTTTTATCTAGATACGTCCCATAGTCAGCTTATAAGAATTTTGACAATAAGATTATGATTTGAGAAACCAGCGCTTTTAGTCATTTCCGGAAAGAGAGACACCCCACTATGAGCAATGGTGTGTGGCTGGTCCTGTGCGTCTAACCCTAAAAAAGGGTGCTTGAATGCAGGGTACATTCCTGCTGGCCACCCACCTGTCACGGCCCTTCATGTGTTTCTCAGCTTCACTTGACTTCCAGAGGCTTTATGACTGACGTTTATAGTCCAGTTTCTCTGTGCCGCCTGCTATCCTGTTGCCAAGTCACGGCACTTCTTCTCAGGGAGAAGTTTACCTGTCCTTGTGTAAGATGATGATATGATGGTTTATGTGTTTTAGCTTGTGAAATATTCTCAACTGGCTCACTAGTATACACCCCAAGGAAGAAGACTACTTATATTTATTACCAAACTGCCCCTAAAAAGAGACTTGAAACCTAAAAAAAACTATTCCTTTTCCTTTTCTAAGGAGATTTCACATCTAGGAATAGAGGATTTTAGTGGGTTCAACAGGAAGTCTTCTCTGACCTTCATCCCCACCCCACAAAATAGAAAACTAACCTATCATTCATACAAGATATTTGAAGGATAGCTGTTATTTGTGTTCTGCTGAAAAGTCTCTACGAAATATTTTCTACAAGTTAGTTTTGTCAGAAAAATATCATCAAAATAGTTAGCCTTTTTGATGAATCGTGTTTGAACCTGTCAATCTATTCAAAATTCTAATGAGCCCAGCAGGGCTAGATGTCCCAAGTTTTACTAGTCCTGTGAGAAAATATCGGATATTTTGCATTTCTACATTTCTTATTCAGTCAGCGTGCCATACTGACAGATAAGGCAAGAAGGAAAAATCAATGCCTGTGCTGCTATCATAGGGAAAATATAGGTAGATTACCTATTTCCCTATTTGGCATTTTAGGTTATACCATTTAAGGATTAAAGACAAAATCAAGCTTTGTACTACTCTGTTGCTGAGCATGTACATGTGTGCATGCTGTTGCTCTTGAGTTTGCCTCACAACATACCTACATCTAATCAAGACAAGTGAAATATTCCTCCCGCGCCAAATCATGATTTCTCATTCCTTGACACCTCGCCACAGAGGTGCTGATCCCATATGGCGACTGTCAGCGCTGATAAAACATCCCCTGTTTGATGCATAATGCACACCGCATGGGCAGTGTCTCTGCTGATCAGCACCAGGCCTCATAGTCAACAGATATTCTCACAGCAGCAGGGAGACCTACAGGAGGTATTAGTGGTAGAAAGATCTTATTCCATTCATCAACTTAATATATCAATTATGGTTGTAATTTTTAAAGCGGCATATACATGTAGGATTTCTTAGTCGATAAGCTTTTGATCTGATTTAATCCTTCTGGGTGGAGTTTGTCTTGATAATCCATCATCCCAATGCAAATGGTGGGAGAGAGACAGAGACAGACTGACAGAGACAACAAGGCAGACAGGATGAGAGAGAGTGTGAGAGAGACAGAGAGAGAGAGTGAGAGAGAGAGAGAGAGAGAGAGAGAGAGAGAGAGAGAGAGAGAGAGAGGAGAGAGAGATCTAGCAGCACGTTAGTGTGGCTAGGTTATAGTGTGTAGATATAAGTTGACAGATGACCTAGGCCAACAACCTGCTTCGTAAGATATCACCTGCAGCCGAGATAGAGCCCGGCCCTCTCCTGCATGCCTGCAGGCCCCATCTCTCTTCAATCTTAACCTATTCATGCTGGGGGCTCCTCGGAAAGAGTATCATCTGGACCTACAGTGTATTTGGCAGTAATCATTAAAGTTTAATGATTACTGCCAAATACACTGTAGAATAAAGCATAGATTCACAATATACTATAGACTTATAGATTTGTATATGGGCAGACAACTCAGCCGTGGGGGAAACAGCTGGTTCAGTGTTAGACATATCACCTCTGACTCTCTTCCTCATTAAGAGATGCTGCAGATCCAACCAGGGTGAGGAAGTCCTGCATTAGACGGCTCAGTCTTGGGGGCAGTACAAGGTTAGACATATCACCTCTGACTCTCTTCCTCATTAAGAGATGCTGCAGATCCAACCAGGGTACCCTTACTATTCCAGATCCAAGCTCTAAGCCAGATTCCGATATTTACTAGTATAAGTGAGGATGTATCAGCTAGAGTAAAAGCTTTTCATCTTGGATAAAGCTTGTTTTTTCTTCAGCTAATACTACCTAGTAGGTACAAACTTGTCCAAGCTACCTTACACATGAAAAGGCTGGAATAAGCTGCGCTTGCCTTATACTTGTATTTCAAAAAGTCATAGCTGCTACTAGCTGTGCTACTAGCTGCTACTGGCTGCTACTGGCTGTGTTGCAAGCTGCTATTACCTGGGGTAAGCCTGAACTTAATGAGAAGTTCTGGATTCTAGTTTAGGTTAGATTAAGCTGTAAAAGCCAGTACTTTAATATCTATCAGTATTGTATTTCAAAAAATCATAGCTGCTACTAGCTGCGCTACTAGCTGCTACTGGCTGCTACTGGCTGTGTTGCAAGCTGCTATTACCTGGGGTAAGCCTAAACTTAATGAGAAGTTCTGGATTCTAGTTTAGGCTAGATTAAGCTGTAAAAGCCAGTACTTTAATATCTATCAGTATTGTAGTAAGAAAAGATTTTTACTTAAACATTTTGAATACTGATAAAAGTTCGCTGCAAAATCCAGGACTATATAATTGTGAAAGAGAACTGAAAAATCTTACACAAGTTTAAAGTTTAACTGTCTTGACCACAAGGTTTGGGTCAAGGGACACATTTCCCAAAAGATGTGTTTGCAATGGGGGACTCAGCTCAGCTAGAGATTCACTTTTTCATCTTGAATGAGTTCTTAATACCTACTTTTCCTAGGTAGGAGCATTAGAAATTCTTTGTCAGGGAGACATTTTCAGAGCAAGTTCCGTAATTTAGTTTACTTATGAATATTCCCTTATGAATTGTGAATATTTGTAAATGAATTATTAATATTCAAAATTGAATAAGGAATATTTAAAAATGAATTATGAATATCTAAATTTCATTTCTGAATATTCATAAATACTACCGGATTATGAATATTCAAAATTCATTTTGGAATATCTACAACTTTGAATATCCAAAAATAGATAATAAATATTCAAAAATGAATTATGAATATCCATTAATGAATTATGGATATTTGTAATTCATTCATAAATATTCATAATTAATTAAAAATATTGAATTATGAATATTCATTATTGATTATAAATATTCAAAAATGTTTTTTCGTCCACTTTTACTTGCCATACTAGTTTAAATAGTTAAAGACCCCCCCCCGAAAGTGTAATGTGTTTGTCTCATACTCAAGACCGGTACTATTTTGTACAAATTAAATGGTTTTGATGCCAAATGGGATTTGTATAGTATAAATTTAAGTTGTGGAAATCCTTCATGTTAAATCAGGTAATTCATTAATGTATCACATTAGATGCTATTTTGACATTATTTGCTGCTTAGTTTGTACAACTTTTAAACCTATACTTAATTTGAGTCTCAGATAGGCAAGAAGATCTCAGTAGTGTAATGGTTAGCACAGCTGCTCATGACGCAGGAGATCCCGGTTCAAACCCCCTTGCTGCCACACATTCTTTTATCAATCTTTGAGTCAGGGAAGTACCAGCTTCTACTAGAAGCTTGGATATATACTAGCTGGCTTGGATATACCAGAAGCTGTGATTTCCTTGGCTTTGAGGCGCAACTTTTCCTGCCTTATCCTGGCCGAATTACCGTGTGACCTAGTTGATGCTCTATAGGCTTGTCCAAGCAAAAATTTAAGAAAATCACAACTTTTTTGTACAAGCTTATGCCAGTAGAAGGTGCGATAAATCAAGCTTATCCAAGTTACACATGGTAGGGGCGAGGAAGTCCTGCATTAGACGGCTCAGTCTTGGGGGCAGTACAAGGTTAGACATATCACCTCTGACTCTCTTCCTCATTAAGAGATGCTGCAGATCCAACCAGGGTGAATAGGTTCTGTATATATATAGCTGTAACAGTCTGCTCTGGGGTCCTGGGTATCAGGGTAGATTCTCCACAGCCTGCCCTGACACAGTGCATCTGGAGGGAGGCTGGATAAGCAGGCAGTAGAGCACACATACACACACATGCTAGGGTAACACAGTATAGCAATACTTTCTAGGGTTAAG
Organism: Maea johnstoni; assembly: GCA_963942565.1. Classification (NCBI taxonomy): domain Eukaryota; kingdom Metazoa; phylum Annelida; class Polychaeta; order Spionida; family Magelonidae; genus Maea; species Maea johnstoni. The sequence continues at coordinate 43,618,332 of OZ012693.1, forward strand.
GCACTATATATATAGGGTTGCATACCGTTAACATGAAACGGTACGATACCGGTACCGGTACTGGCGAAACGGTACCAGTGGTACCGGTATCATTAACAGCGAAACGGTGCCTCTGATCTCCGAGGCCTGATCGGCTTTTTTACAATGTTCATGTCGCTAACAAGTGTGATTCCATGCCTCAATTCTACGACAACAATCAATAGTAGAATTGGGGAACAGAACCAACGATTGAGACGGACATTGACGAAGTTAGCCGAAGCAAATGATCGCCACCACGCACTGCGAACGTGCGTGGGATGTTACATCGTTTCGTTCTTCCCGCCGATTGCTATTTCAGACAGCGTGTCTATAACTCTTTCGGCGGGAATCAGCACACAATGCGTCATCGCCGCATCGGATTGGCCGTAACAAATTGATTCATCTAGAAAAACGAAGCGGTACTAAAAAACGAAACGGTGCCTTTTAGTACCGGTTCTCAACGAAACGGTAAAATACCGGTTCTTTTCGAAATGAGTCTCGGTTCCTATCGGTACCCGAGTACCGGTATGCAACCCTAACTATATATATACTATATAGCACACACACACATATACATGCCAGTTGTCAATGTGTAATGATTAGAGCTGATATCCTATTGAACAAGTAAATGAAATGCCTTGTTGTTCCCACATAATATTAGGTTGCCTGAAAATCTTTTGCTATTTTTTGTACTGATATATATGTTGAGGAGTATTTGATTAGGTGGTAGCCCCACACTTTCTTTAAACCAAAAACACTAGGTAATGTCTCTTATATTTGAAACATGTATGTGACTATATCTAGATTTAAGTTTTCCAAATTCTTGTCCTACAAAATTCCAAAATCCCAAATGTTATGTTTCTCACATATTTTCAGGACTCAAGGCCAGTGCATGCCAGAATAGAAACCACTGTAGGATAGAGGGTCCATTCAGCATGAAATTGTAGCAGGCTGTATGCTGTGAAAGTGAGATTCTGCTCTTAGGTAGCAGATGTCCCTCAGACAGTGTTACTAGAATGGAGCGGAGTTGTCTGCCACTCTAGGCTGAACATGGACTAGCTACAAGTTTATGATAGTGAGACTTGGGGAACAAATACAGACAGTTGCCTCGGAGGTCATTGGAGTTTGTTCAGAGCTGGCTCATTTGACCGTGACTAGGAATGTGAACGTATATTTGTCTTGCAGAGAATTGCTGTTGATCTGGCATTTCAGTTGATTTCTTGATTATCAAACACAATATTAAGGCTGGGTCTGCCATGCATTCCAATATCAAGATACCCCACAAATCATCAGGAACCCCATTCCTATGAACAAAGTGGAGTCCCTTTGGTGTTGTTAACATATGTAGAAAATGAAGAGAAACCTGTAATCAGATTCTTTTGACAAGGATCTAGGGCCTAGCCGCCTAGGGCAAACACAGCAAAGGAAATATTTGCACATATAAACCTCAATATACTCAAAAGTGTTCTGACTATTTTGGAGATATCTCTTTGACCAGAGCATTTTTGGAAAAAATTGGAGGGTTAAATGCTGAATTAAAACATTACCTACAATTCTCCCAATCTTTTGTGAATTAAAGCTGTTATTCTCCTTCATTTTCAAAAGTCCTACAGATCCAGATGAGAGTTATCAAAGACGTCTCCAGGCATGAAAGTGTTAAAATGTATGCTGCTTCTTCATAGGGACCTTATCACTGAAACCACTTTTGAAAGATTGCTTTCATGTAGGAGATATCCTCAAAGATGTCAGGCTACATGGGCGGTCTGAGATGAATAGGGAGATATATACCTATTCAACAACTGGAGATCTTGACAAGTGCCATCTGATACTTCTTATTAAAAGTAAATTTGCAACTATATTGTAAGTTTGCAAGATATTTGAGGAAAACTTGTGGCTTGGGTTCTGATTTACACTTACCCTTTAAATATTTTGCAAAATATACCCTTGTCAAAATCATTTCTGCAGGTTAATACTAAAGGTGTTTTAGTGCTTGGAGTATAAATAGGTTAAACCATTCATTGAAGGAAAAAAATACTGCCTGTAAAATCAACCTCTGAAGCCAGCTGAAATGGATCAAGGGTGTATTGACAATGAACCATAGATGCAAGTCAAACAATAAGGTCTTTGTGTCAAGTCATCTTAAGAATATGTGGTCATTAATTTGATTTAAATCCAGGTATTACCTTTAATTGATATCCTGACTCGTACTAAAAGGCGGGGTAGATTTTTGTGGTGAAATGCAGCCCTATGATCAAACCAAGACTGTGACCCCCTAGCAGACCAGTAAGGGATCCAAGTTAATTGGTGCATGAACTGAATTGGTTAACTCTATCTATGCCTAGAGCTCCCTCCCCTTAAACTGATCTATGATGTATCAAGAAATACCTTAAGAATATGGCAACATCTCACAAAATATTTGAAGGAGAGTTGTAGGTTGATTTCAGAAGAACTTCTTCAAATAAATTGTAAAGGATTCTTTTGCTTTAATCACCTACATAGTTGGGCGTTGTTTGAAGGACACTCTGAGCATTAATGGGTTAACACAGCATTACTGCATACTTTTTTGACTCCTTAACTGGCAATTGTGAAATTGATGATAAATGGACTAAATATGATACCTTTAATTGAACCCTCTTCAACCTCCTAAATGTTTATAATGCCTACCACACAATCTTTGAGCCATATATATCTGAAGTAGTACATGGTCTGACATGAGTGGAAATATCTTGGTAACTTAGCAATTTTCTCAGATATAGTTGGTTCAAAGTTGTTGTTCTTGTTAGATTTACAATACCTGACATATTTTTCAAACATTCCTTTATTTGATAAAACATATATCCAAAGTTGTCAGACCTTGAGTGCGCTTCAGTAGTCACTGTATTGCTGTAAGCCTTGCGCTGACCCTGAGTTTTGAGTTGAGGCCTGAGTGGTGCAAGTATTGTCCCTCACAGGTGAAAAGTGCAAGTCTGTGTGGTGGTGGATATCAGCCTATCAACTCTCTAGATTGAGGAAGCCTCTCCCCTACAGGCCAGGACCAATACTGAAAGGACTGGAACTTCTAGTTTTCTGGTCACTGGAGGGATTGAATGGTCTCCAAATGGACAGAGTACTAGCATAATTGATAGTTTATTATTTTTCGAAAAGTGCTTCCATTACTGGTCGGTGCATGGTAGTTCAACAGGCAACACTAAGAGATTAGAGCTCACTAGACTCAGTTGCCTGCACCCCATTTGCTAAGCTGTGGTTTTCCCAAGTTTGAATGTAAGTGACTCCATTATTAGGTCCTTTGTTATCTGTAATGGTCCTAGTTCAGGAGGCCTTGTCTTTCCAATCCCTGCTAGTGTAGTGTCTATGCTGTGGGACGCCTAGTGTGCCGTGTGGGGGAGCTATGTGTTGTTGAGGGCTGTCATGGAGGCAGTCCTAGTTCAGGAGGACTTGTCTTTCCAATCCCTGCTAGTGTAGTGTCTTTGCTGTGGGACGCCTAGTGTGCCGTGGGGGGAGAACTATGTTTTGTTGAGGGCTGTCATGGAGGCAGTCCTAGTTCAGGAGGACTTGTCTTTCCAATCCCTGCTAGTGTAGTGTCTATGCTGTGGGACGCCTAGTGTGCCGTGGGGGAGAACTATGTTTTGTTGAGGGCTGTCATGGAGGCAGTCCTAGTTCAGGAGGACTTGTCTTTCCAATCCCTGCTAGTGTAGTGTCTATGCTGTGGGACGCCTAGTGTCCTGTCTGGGGGAGCTATGTTTTGTTGAGGGCTGTCATGGAGGCAGTCCTAGTTCAGGAGGACTTGTCTTTCCAATCCCTGCTAGTGTAGTGTCTTTGCTGTGGGACGCCTAGTGTGCCGTGTGGGGGAGAACTATGTTTTGTTGAGGGCTGTCATGGAGGCAGTCCTAGTTCAGGAGGACTTGTCTTTCCAATCCCTGCTAGTGTAGTGTCTATGCTGTGGGACGCCTAGTGTGCCATGTGGGGGAGAACTATGTGTTGTTGAGGGCTGTCATGGAGGCAGTCCTAGTTCAGGAGGACTTGTCTTTCCAATCCCTGCTGGTGTAGTGTCTATGCTGTGGGACGCCTAGTGTGCCGTGGGGGAGAACTATGTTTTGTTGAGGGCTGTCATGGAGGCAGTCCTAGTTCAGGAGGACTTGTCTTTCCAATCCCTGCTAGTGTAGTGTCTATGCTGTGGGACGCCTAGTGTCCTGTCTGGGGGAGCTATGTTTTGTTGAGGGCTGTCATGGAGGCAGTCCTAGTTCAGGAGGACTTGTCTTTCCAATCCCTGCTAGTGTAGTGTCTTTGCTGTGGGACGCCTAGTGTGCCGTGTGGGGGAGAACTATGTTTTGTTGAGGGCTGTCATGGAGGCAGTCCTAGTTCAGGAGGACTTGTCTTTCCAATCCCTGCTAGTGTAGTGTCTATGCTGTGGGACGCCTAGTGTGCCGTGGGGGAGAACTATGTTTTGTTGAGGGCTGTCATGGAGGCAGTCCTAGTTCAGGAGGACTTGTCTTTCCAATCCCTGCTAGTGTAGTGTCTTTGCTGTGGGACGCCTAGTGTGCCGTGGGGGAGAACTATGTTTTGTTGAGGGCTGTCATGGAGGCAGTCCTAGTTCAGGAGGACTTGTCTTTCCAATCCCTGCTAGTGTAGTGTCTATGCTGTGGGACGCCTAGTGTGCCGTGGGGGAGAACTATGTTTTGTTGAGGGCTGTCATGGAGGCAGTCCTAGTTCAGGAGGACTTGTCTTTCCAATCCCTGCTAGTGTAGTGTCTATGCTGTGGGACGCCTAGTGTGCCATGTGGGGGAGCTATGTGTTGTTGAGGGCTGTCATGGAGGCAGTCCTAGTTCAGGAGGACTTGTCTTTCCAATCCCTGCTAGTGTAGTGTCTATGCTGTGGGACGCCTAGTGTGCCGTGTGGGGGAGCTATGTTTTGTTGAGGGCTGTCATGGAGGCAGTCCTAGTTCAGGAGGACTTGTCTTTCCAATCCCTGCTAGTGTAGTGTCTTTGCTGTGGGACGCCTAGTGTGCCGTGTGGGGGGAGCTATGTTTTGTTGAGGGCTGTCATGGAGGCAGTCCTAGTTCAGGAGGACTTGTCTTTCCAATCCCTGCTAGTGTAGTGTCTATGCTGTGGGACGCCTAGTGTGCCGTGGGGGAGAACTATGTTTTGTTGAGGGCTGTCATGGAGGCAGTCCTAGTTCAGGAGGACTTGTCTTTCCAATCCCTGCTAGTGTAGTGTCTATGCTGTGGGACGCCTAGTGTGCCGTGGGGGGAGAACTATGTTTTGTTGAGGGCTGTCATGGAGGCAGTCCTAGTTCAGGAGGACTTGTCTTTCCAATCCCTGCTGGTGTAGTGTCTATGCTGTGGGACGCCTAGTGTGCCGTGTGGGGGGAGCTATGTGTTGTTGAGGGCTGTCATGGAGGCAGTCCTAGTTCAGGAGGACTTGTCTTTCCAATCCCTGCTAGTGTAGTGTCTATGCTGTGGGACGCCTAGTGTGCCGTGTGGGGGAGAACTATGTTTTGTTGAGGGCTGTCATGGAGGCAGTCCTAGTTCAGGAGGACTTGTCTTTCCAATCCCTGCTAGTGTAGTGTCTATGCTGTGGGACGCCTAGTGTGCCGTGGGGGGAGAACTATGTTTTGTTGAGGGCTGTCATGGAGGCAGTCCTAGTTCAGGAGGACTTGTCTTTCCAATCCCTGCTAGTGTAGTGTCTATGCTGTGGGACGCCTAGTGTGCCGTGGGGGGAGAACTATGTTTTGTTGAGGGCTGTCATGGAGGCAGTCCTAGTTCAGGAGGACTTGTCTTTCCAATCCCTGCTGGTGTAGTGTCTATGCTGTGGGACGCCTAGTGTGCCGTGTGGGGGGAGCTATGTGTTGTTGAGGGCTGTCATGGAGGCAGTCCTAGTTCAGGAGGACTTGTCTTTCCAATCCCTGCTAGTGTAGTGTCTATGCTGTGGGACGCCTAGTGTGCCGTGTGGGGGAGAACTATGTTTTGTTGAGGGCTGTCATGGAGGCAGTCCTAGTTCAGGAGGACTTGTCTTTCCAATCCCTGCTAGTGTAGTGTCTATGCTGTGGGACGCCTAGTGTGCCATGTGGGGGGAGAACTATGTGTTGTTGAGGGCTGTCATGGAGGCAGTCCTAGTTCAGGAGGACTTGTCTTTCCAATCCCTGCTAGTGTAGTGTCTATGCTGTGGGACGCCTAGTGTGCCATGTGGGGGAGAACTTTGTTTTGTTGAGGGCTGTCATGGAGGCAGTCCTAGTTCAGGAGGACTTGTCTTTCCAATCCCTGCTAGTGTAGTGTCTATGCTGTGGGACGCCTAGTGTGCCGTGTGGGGGAGAACTTTGTTTTGTTGAGGGCTGTCATGGAGGCAGTCCTAGTTCAGGAGGACTTGTCTTTCCAATCCCTGCTAGTGTAGTGTCTATGCTGTGGGACGCCTAGTGTGCCATGTGGGGGAGCTATGTTTTGTTGAGGGCTGTCATGGAGGCAGTCCTAGTTCAGGAGGACTTGTCTTTCCAATCCCTGCTAGTGTAGTGTCTATGCTGTGGGACGCCTAGTGTGCCATGTGGGGGAGCTATGTTTTGTTGAGGGCTGTCATGGAGGCAGTCCTAGTTCAGGAGGACTTGTCTTTCCAATCCCTGCTAGTGTAGTGTCTATGCTGTGGGACGCCTAGTGTGCCGTGTGGGGGAGAACTTTGTTTTGTTGAGGGCTGTCATGGAGGCAGTCCTAGTTCAGGAGGACTTGTCTTTCCAATCCCTGCTAGTGTAGTGTCTATGCTGTGGGACGCCTAGTGTGCCATGTGGGGGAGCTATGTTTTGTTGAGGGCTGTCATGGAGGCAGTCCTAGTTCAGGAGGACTTGTCTTTCCAATCCCTGCTAGTGTAGTGTCTATGCTGTGGGACGCCTAGTGTCCTGTGTGGGGGAGAACTATGTTTTGTTGAGGGCTGTCATGGAGGCAGTCCTAGTTCAGGAGGACTTGTCTTTCCAATCCCTGCTAGTGTAGTGTCTATGCTGTGGGACGCCTAGTGTGCCATGTGGGGGAGCTATGTTTTGTTGAGGGCTGTCATGGAGGCAGTCCTAGTTCAGGAGGACTTATCTTTCCAATCCCTGCTAGTGTAGTGTCTATGCTGTGGGACGCCTAGTGTGCCATGTGGGGGGAGAACTATGTGTTGTTGAGGGCTGTCATGGAGGCAGTCCTAGTTCAGGAGGACTTGTCTTTCCAATCCCTGCTGGTGTAGTGTCTATGCTGTGGGACGCCTAGTGTGCCGTGTGGGGGAGAACTATGTGTTGTTGAGGGCTGTCATGGAGGCAGTCCTAGTTCAGGAGGACTTGTCTTTCCAATCCCTGCTAGTGTAGTGTCTATGCTGTGGGACGCCTAGTGTCCTGTGTGGGGAGAACTATGTGTTGTTGAGGGCTGTCATGGAGGCAGTCCTAGTTCAGGAGGACTTGTCTTTCCAATCCCTGCTGGTGTAGTGTCTATGCTGTGGGACGCCTAGTGTGCCGTGTGGGGGGAGCTATGTGTTGTTGAGGGCTGTCATGGAGGCAGTCCTAGTTCAGGAGGACTTGTCCTTCCAATCCCTGCTAGTGTAGTGTCTATGCTGTGGGACGCCTAGTGTGCCGTGTGGGGGAGAACTATGTTTTGTTGAGGGCTGTCATGGAGGCAGTCCTAGTTCAGGAGGCCTTGTCTTTCCAATCCCTGCTAGTGTAGTGTCTATGCTGTGGGACGCCTAGTGTGCCGTGTGGGGGAGCTATGTTTTGTTGAGGGCTGTCATGGAGGCAGTCCTAGTTCAGGAGGACTTGTCTTTCCAATCCCTGCTAGTGTAGTGTCTATGCTGTGGGACGCCTAGTGTGCCGTGTGGGGGAGCTATGTGTTGTTGAGGGCTGTCATGGAGGCAGTCCTAGTTCAGGAGGACTTGTCCTTCCAATCCCTGCTAGTGTAGTGTCTATGCTGTGGGACGCCTAGTGTGCTGTGGGGGGGGAGAACTATGTGTTGTTGAGGGCTGTCATGGAGGCAGTCCTAGTTCAGGAGGACTTGTCTTTCCAATCCCTGCTAGTGTAGTGTCTATGCTGTGGGACGCCTAGTGTGCCATGTGGGGGAGAACTATGTTTTGTTGAGGGCTGTCATGGAGGCAGTCCTAGTTCAGGAGGACTTATCTTTCCAATCCCTGCTAGTGTAGTGTCTATGCTGTGGGACGCCTAGTGTGCCATGTGGGGGAGAACTATGTTTTGTTGAGGGCTGTCATGGAGGCAGTCCTAGTTCAGGAGGACTTGTCTTTCCAATCCCTGCTAGTGTAGTGTCTATGCTGTGGGACGCCTAGTGTGCCGTGTGGGGGAGCTATGTTTTGTTGAGGGCTGTCATGGAGGCAGTCCTAGTTCAGGAGGCCTTGTCTTTCCAATCCCTGCTGGTGTAGTGTCTATGCTGTGGGACGCCTAGTGTGCCGTGTGGGGGAGCTATGTTTTGTTGAGGGCTGTCATGGAGGCAGTCCTAGTTCAGGAGGACTTGTCTTTCCAATCCCTGCTAGTGTAGTGTCTATGCTGTGGGACGCCTAGTGTGCCGTGTGGGGGAGCTATGTGTTGTTGAGGGCTGTCATGGAGGCAGTCCTAGTTCAGGAGGACTTGTCCTTCCAATCCCTGCTAGTGTAGTGTCTATGCTGTGGGACGCCTAGTGTCCTGTGTGGGGGAGAACTATGTGTTGTTGAGGGCTGTCATGGAGGCAGTCCTAGTTCAGGAGGACTTGTCTTTCCAATCCCTGCTAGTGTAGTGTCTATGCTGTGGGACGCCTAGTGTGCCGTGTGGGGGAGAACTTTGTTTTGTTGAGGGCTGTCATGGAGGCAGTCCTAGTTCAGGAGGACTTGTCTTTCCAATCCCTGCTAGTGTAGTGTCTATGCTGTGGGACGCCTAGTGTGCCGTGTGGGGGGAGCTATGTTTTGTTGAGGGCTGTCATGGAGGCAGTCCTAGTTCAGGAGGACTTGTCTTTCCAATCCCTGCTAGTGTAGTGTCTTTGCTGTGGGACGCCTAGTGTGCCGTGGGGGGAGAACTATGTTTTGTTGAGGGCTGTCATGGAGGCAGTCCTAGTTCAGGAGGACTTGTCTTTCCAATCCCTGCTGGTGTAGTGTCTATGCTGTGGGACGCCTAGTGTCCTGTGGGGGGGGAGCTATGTTTTGTTGAGGGCTGTCATGGAGGCAGTCCTAGTTCAGGAGGACTTGTCTTTCCAATCCCTGCTAGTGTAGTGTCTATGCTGTGGGACGCCTAGTGTCCTGTGTGGGGAGAACTATGTTTTGTTGAGGGCTGTCATGGAGGCAGTCCTAGTTCAGGAGGACTTGTCTTTCCAATCCCTGCTGGTGTAGTGTCTATGCTGTGGGACGCCTAGTGTGCCGTGGGGGGAGAACTATGTTTTGTTGAGGGCTGTCATGGAGGCAGTCCTAGTTCAGGAGGACTTGTCTTTCCAATCCCTGCTGGTGTAGTGTCTATGCTGTGGGACGCCTAGTGTCCTGTGGGGGGGGAGCTATGTTTTGTTGAGGGCTGTCATGGAGGCAGTCCTAGTTCAGGAGGACTTGTCTTTCCAATCCCTGCTAGTGTAGTGTCTATGCTGTGGGACGCCTAGTGTGCCGTGTGGGGGAGAACTATGTTTTGTTGAGGGCTGTCATGGAGGCAGTCCTAGTTCAGGAGGACTTGTCTTTCCAATCCCTGCTAGTGTAGTGTCTATGCTGTGGGACGCCTAGTGTGCCGTGTGGGGGGAGCTATGTTTTGTTGAGGGCTGTCATGGAGGCAGTCCTAGTTCAGGAGGACTTGTCTTTCCAATCCCTGCTAGTGTAGTGTCTATGCTGTGGGACGCCTAGTGTGCCGTGTGGGGGGAGCTATGTTTTGTTGAGGGCTGTCATGGAGGCAGTCCTAGTTCAGGAGGACTTGTCTTTCCAATCCCTGCTAGTGTAGTGTCTATGCTGTGGGACGCCTAGTGTCCTGTGGGGGGGGGGGAGAACTATGTGTTGTTGAGGGCTGTCATGGAGGCAGTCCTAGTTCAGGAGGACTTGTCTTTCCAATCTCTGCTAGTGTAGTGTCTATGCTGTGGGACGCCTAGTGTGCTGTGGGGGGGGAGAACTATGTGTTGTTGAGGGCTGTCATGGAGGCAGTCCTAGTTCAGGAGGACTTGTCTTTCCAATCCCTGCTAGTGTAGTGTCTATGCTGTGGGACGCCTAGTGTGCCGTGTGGGGGAGAACTATGTGTTGTTGAGGGCTGTCATGGAGGCAGTCCTAGTTCAGGAGGACTTGTCTTTCCAATCCCTGCTAGTGTAGTGTCTATGCTGTGGGACGCCTAGTGTGCCATGTGGGGGAGAACTATGTGTTGTTGAGGGCTGTCATGGAGGCAGTCCTAGTTCAGGAGGACTTGTCTTTCCAATCCCTGCTAGTGTAGTGTCTATGCTGTGGGACGCCTAGTGTGCCGTGTGGGGGAGCTATGTTTTGTTGAGGGCTGTCATGGAGGCAGTCCTAGTTCAGGAGGACTTGTCTTTCCAATCCCTGCTAGTGTAGTGTCTATGCTGTGGGACGCCTAGTGTGCTGTGGGGGGGGAGAACTATGTGTTGTTGAGGGCTGTCATGGAGGCAGTCCTAGTTCAGGAGGACTTGTCTTTCCAATCCCTGCTAGTGTAGTGTCTTTGCTGTGGGACGCCTAGTGTGCCGTGTGGGGGAGCTATGTTTTGTTGAGGGCTGTCATGGAGGCAGTCCTAGTTCAGGAGGACTTGTCTTTCCAATCCCTGCTAGTGTAGTGTCTATGCTGTGGGACGCCTAGTGTGCCGTGTGGGGGAGAACTATGTGTTGTTGAGGGCTGTCATGGAGGCAGTCCTAGTTCAGGAGGACTTGTCTTTCCAATCCCTGCTAGTGTAGTGTCTATGCTGTGGGACGCCTAGTGTGCCGTGTGGGGGAGCTATGTTTTGTTGAGGGCTGTCATGGAGGCAGTCCTAGTTCAGGAGGACTTGTCTTTCCAATCCCTGCTAGTGTAGTGTCTATGCTGTGGGACGCCTAGTGTGCCATGTGGGGGAGCTATGTTTTGTTGAGGGCTGTCATGGAGGCAGTCCTAGTTCAGGAGGACTTGTCTTTCCAATCCCTGCTAGTGTAGTGTCTATGCTGTGGGACGCCTAGTGTGCCGTGTGGGGGAGAACTATGTTTTGTTGAGGGCTGTCATGGAGGCAGTCCTAGTTCAGGAGGACTTGTCTTTCCAATCCCTGCTAGTGTAGTGTCTTTGCTGTGGGACGCCTAGTGTGCCGTGTGGGGGGAGCTATGTTTTGTTGAGGGCTGTCATGGAGGCAGTCCTAGTTCAGGAGGACTTGTCTTTCCAATCCCTGCTAGTGTAGTGTCTATGCTGTGGGACGCCTAGTGTGCCGTGTGGGGGAGAACTATGTGTTGTTGAGGGCTGTCATGGAGGCAGTCCTAGTTCAGGAGGACTTGTCTTTCCAATCCCTGCTAGTGTAGTGTCTATGCTGTGGGACGCCTAGTGTGCCGTGTGGGGGAGAACTATGTTTTGTTGAGGGCTGTCATGGAGGCAGTCCTAGTTCAGGAGGACTTGTCTTTCCAATCCCTGCTAGTGTAGTGTCTTTGCTGTGGGACGCCTAGTGTGCCGTGTGGGGGGAGCTATGTTTTGTTGAGGGCTGTCATGGAGGCAGTCCTAGTTCAGGAGGACTTGTCTTTCCAATCCCTGCTAGTGTAGTGTCTTTGCTGTGGGACGCCTAGTGTGCCGTGTGGGGGAGAACTATGTGTTGTTGAGGGCTGTCATGGAGGCAGTACCTTGCAGCCATTGATCACGCTGGCTGGGATAACACCAGGCAGGGCTTCACTAATCCACACTGGCAACAGGTTGCTAGGGCTCAGTTTACTGTCGCTGCCACCGCAGGAAACAAGGATCTCACTTGTCAGAAAAAAGTTCACGATTTATATCTCACTGCCAACTGGTGCATTGTGTAGCGCACATGCTTCTTTCTCTTGGGTCACTGCATGTCTGGTAATGAAATTTTATGTTTTATTAAAGCATTTCGTGCATTTGAAATATATATCTCATTAGGTAAATATCCATTTTATTTTATCCCTATCAGGTTCTATTACCATAATTCTTACAGCCCTTGCATTCTTTTTGACATTCTTTTTGAAATCATAAAAACTTCACGTTGACATTTTTGATACCAGCTGAACAAGTACGGTTTTTGTACAATGGACTATAGTGAAGGGTTAATAAACATAAAATCAAAAGTTATGTGGCAAATAGCTTAAGATTTTTAGATAGAAATCATAAATGTATGTGCCCATTATCTTCGAAAATTCATGGTATCAATGAGGATTGTCTTAGCATTATCAAACTTTTACAGTGATTTCATTTAATTTCCATGTGGATGCCTCAAGGTATACAGCTGGTGCCCTGACTGGTTTCAATCATCAACAAAAGGAAACACTATTTTGCAGAATGTGTAGTATTGTTTGATATCCTAGATGTTAACCCTGAATTGCCTTACATTACATTTGGGAACCCTGATTGATTTGGTGGTCATCTAGGATGTTCATATGAGGCCCTGATATCCTGCTGGCTGAAGTTTTAGTTACAGTATCCAACCCTTGTGTAATGATCCAATGCTATTAATTAGCTATTTTAATCAAATCATCATATTTTAGCACTGACCTTTTCTTGATGAATCAACCATTTATGGATGTGTTGGGCTTCTATTAAGTTCTGGCCATCAAAATATTAGTGCCACTACCACTCGTTTTGATGGAGGAGTAACTAAATGAATATATAAGAATATATTCAATATTATTAATTCAATGATATCATTAATTCAATAATTCAATACTATTATATTATATATATATATATATATATATATATATATATATATATATATATATATATATATATATATATATATATATATATATATATATATATATATATATATATATATGAACTCTAGGGTGTCAGTGATATTGTACTTATTTGCTGTATTAGTAGTGCACTAGTATAGCAGGCGGGTGTTTCACAAGATGCATTGTTTCACAGTTCCCCTGTAAGAGTGATGAATAAACATGCCTGGGTATGTTATGGTTGAACCTGTCAGAATCCTGGGATAGGGACATTCCACCCTGGGTGTCTGTGTCGGGCAGCTCCAGGCCGACCACGACCACGACCATGGCACCACAGCTTTCCCACAGACACGGCCAGGCCACGGGCACCTAGAGCACCAATATGATATGCCCACTTGTAGCTGCGCTGACAACTCTCTCTATCATAGTTGATGGTTTATGGGTGGCAGCAACCACTATAGATGTCTTATTCATGGTTGTCTGGCCCCCTCTGTGCCAGGCCTGGTGCAGGCAGAATGGCAACTCTAGTAGGGATGTATGCTGTATGTATACACATGGTATGGTGAAAGTGGGCGGAGAGAGATTTATAAGACCTTTTATCTACCTCTAGATCTGCACTAATTGGCTCTAATTACTCTGTAAAGATGCAACTCAGAATTAGATACTTTGTATGTCATGTGAACTTTTCTTTAATATAGAGCGTCCTCAGTTGTTACCATTCGGGGTTCACACTCATATCATGGTTATTTAAGAATAATCTTTTCTGGTGATTAGTAATTTCCTGTGTCGAGGGTTGAACTGAAGCTTGGCCAGGATTTAAAGTTGAAAATTTGTCATCCACAAACCTTAAGTGCCCCCCCCCCCTTAGGTTCTAAAACAGAAGTCAACCTGTAATGAAATTGAGACAGCCAGTACACTTTTATTATTAAACTTGTAGAAAGTCTGCCTTCCCACAGACCTTTAATAGGCGACATGTGATCATGTAAATATGATAGGCCCACTGTTAACTGCACCAGGGACATATCTGCAGGTCCCTGACTGCACTGGTGGGTATTATAGTTACGGGGAAACAACATCTACCCTACTTAGCAGCGTTCTTTAAACACAGTGCACCTATTTATCCTCTGCTATTGATCGCACATACATTTCTTCCTTATTATTCCACTATTTGTATGTACATAATTAAAAATCATGACTTTTTGAAGAATATTTTAAGAATAGTCCTATTTATTGTTGATGAAAGAAATCAACATGATCTAACGTTCTTAAGCATCTTGTAAGTGCTAGTACTGTAAGTACTAAATATAGTATTTCATTTTCCAATGCCTTTCTATAAACATGAAAGAGCTGTCGAGAGAACGATTTCTCTCGTGATTCTTGGCTGTGCTAGACACGTCTACGTCTGGCAGCCGTACTGTGACTTCTTGAAGGAAATGTGGCCAGCAACTGTTCTTTGACCTTTACATGCCTGTGGTGGCGCCCCCAAAACAACATAGACATTTTGTTAATATTTCTGTGACCAGAACATATTTTTTTACAAAAAGTGTATACTATTTGGAATTTAGCAAGTTGTGAGTTTTCAAGTTATTGCAAGGACCATCGGTCCAATGTGCTGATGGAGATCTTCAAGCATGACTGTTTGTAGGAGGAATGTTGATGAGAACCCAATCCCCAACTCTCCACCAGATATAGTATGAAACCATGCTTAATTCAAGTCATTTATAAAACTAGCATTGGTACAGAGAACACTTGGCAAAGATTATGAAGTGTTAAAGCAATTGAACCGTTAATTAAGCAGCCAAAAACTGCCTGCCGACTTTGATTATCTCTATAGAGAAATTATTTATATAACAAAAAGTATGTTGGAAAATATATTTTCAACCTTTATGTTTTATTATTGAAAGATTTCAAATAGTATTATTAGTGCAGTCAACAATTTCCCAGACATGAATATATAAAGCAGTACACTTCTACATGACTTCCTTGAGTTTTCTGCAACGCCCACTTGCCTGCGAAGTGCATGGTAGGATGCACTGAACTATGAAGCCCTCAACCTTTTTCATGGGACTCAATTTTTAATGTCCTCCAACCTTGTAAGTCGCCATGACAGCTACATCCATGGAAACCAGTTCCCCTGGTTACTGATGATTCCCACTCATCATGCGAGATAGGAAACATTGAGAATAGCAGCAGCAGCAGCATTCCATGCTGTTGCCGCGGGAGATGACCCCCGGATGATGAGAGAGATAACTTTCCTCTGGTCCAGGTGCTCTTAAGATTCTGAAAGGGAAAGGGCCACAAGAGCTTTAGGTAACAATCACAAATATATTTAGCCTAGCTTACTAGAGCTGGCTTATTCTTTACCAACTAGTCATTTTTTTGTGACTAGTCAAGTCATTATAGTACTTTTCAGATTTGCCAGATGGCAGCACTGCTGAATTCTCTCATGGCTGTTACCAATAACAGACATCTGGTGTGGAAATTAAGAACTAAACTGGACTCAGCAAGCACAGTGAAGTTATAAAGACAGCAAGCATTATAAGAGAGCAAGCAATATTCAGAAATACAAATGTATTCAGCCTGGTTTCGAGGCTAAAGTATATTATACTCTTTGATTTAAGCCATTTACTGAAGAAATAAAACCCTATGGATTTGTATGCAGAAACCAACCTATTCACATCTGAAACAAACTCATGGTCTGACATAAGTGGCAATTTATCTTGACAACAAAGCCTGAGGAAAATTGAAGTTGTTGTTCCTGTAGTGTTTAACAATTTCTCTTGAAATTCTTTTCAAATATCACTCAATTTGGAATTGTCAGATCTTGTGTCTATTCCAGAGGCAAAAGGGATGACCAATTTACATTTCAAAATAGTTCTGGTTAGAAAACCTCTGATCATTTTTGATAGGACTACTAGGTTTGGCACAGCTCTGGTCCTGTAGGCCCCAATGATGTTCTGAACAAAGCTTGACCCATGTTTGTCACTGTTGCAATTTTTGTTTTTGTTATTTCTCCATGCGAATGCTAGGACCCACTGATAGAAACATCAACAGGTCTGTGACAGTGTGTGTTGGTATTTGGTCCAGTGTACATATACACACTGGACTAAGACGTCATACCCTGAGGGGACGTCCATTACATGCCAATCAGCCCCCAGTCAATCACAACTCCCACTGAAACCTACCGCTTGACCCTCCGACCCCTGGAGGCAACGGACCCCCCAGGGCTGGTGCCATGTGCTCGCAACACAAACATTGCTTTGGTCACATTAAATGGCAAAGTGAAATTCTAGAAGTGGATCTCGTTTGTTGATCATTCATTGGACTACATGTACGTAACCTGATGAGTCAACTGATACTGCTTGGCAGGTAGGTGGAGTAATCAACCGAGAGGATTCCATTTACCTGGCGTTACTGTAATTAATGGAGTAAGTGGGTGGTAGAGGAGACATTGCAATATGTTAAGTACATACAGTGAAACCTGTTTATATTGAACATCTGCATGGAATGAGGAAGTGTTCAATGTACTCAGGTGTCCCTTGTGAGGAAGGTGTCAGTTTTGCCTCTGCAGAGGCGAGATTTTTCTAAGTAGTCCCATGCAGCTGGGACCTTAGTTGTTTATGACTTCATTTTAGTTCATTTGCATCGTGGCCTTCTTGGAATATTTCCCTTCAACCTGTACACACACATGTAGGTTAAGCAGTTAAGGTATACCTGTGCTAAAAACCTAGCAAAAACCTAGTGTCAAGTGTCAGGATAGATCTTCTTCCTCAGAAAAAAAGTAAATAAAAAGTATAGCTCTCTCAACTAGGTGTGAAATGCGTGCTTATTGCGGTGGTAGAAGGACCAGCATGATCTGGGAGTGATGGTGTTTTACTCGAAGTCTCCTGGAGTGCAGTACTGTGGGTATTTGAGTAATTCTCTGCACATATAGCTAGGAAAGCTGCCAGATTATCGTATTTTCCAGTAAAGCAGCACCTGAATGCCAGACAACTGTTTCTGCTGATATCTAAGAAATGCTAGGGTATATATAGTTAGAAAAGTTGCCAGGATGTTCTAGGAATTTTCAATAATTCAAATATTTGCATTTGCAGTTATATCTTCCAAGAAAAACTACTACCTGGATGACTGAGAAGCGATCTTCTAAGAATTGTGGTCTTAAAAACAGGTGGAATGCAGTGTATTATATTCTATACGAATGTTTGCAATGGGTGTCCATAGACAGGTGTTATCAGTGAACAGGTGGGCTTATTTAAGGCTCAGTCTCATGGCTGGTCTGTCTGTACATATACCATGCGTGTATGGCAACCAAATTGAAGTAAAGCCCATCCTTGCCTAGAGATCTCCCTGGCATGGGTTGTCAGGACCTTTTGAAAATTACTTTGGAATTACCCACAAATTCACAATATAGAAAATTGTTAGTTAGTTTTGGGTTAAAGCATCTCCTTTGAATATTTTTAGAAAATTGCCTTTGTTATTTTTTTATCACCAAAACATTGAAGTGGTTTAGGGTGTTACAGGCATGTATGGGTTAAAAGACTTCTTTGCAAAAACAGAGTTTGCTATAACAAAAGGACTCCTGTCCTTTGTCAAGATAAATGATATCCGCAGGAAAAAATATAAAAAAGTTCCCTTGGCTAGGTGTCAAAAGCATGCTCGCTGTCAGCCAAATGTAACTTATATACACATCAGTAATTCCTTAGCTTTGTTGACCATTATGGGTCTGAAGTGCACACATGGTCTAGCAACTTTGAACGTAACTTTTTAAATGAAGTGATATTCAAAAGATATTGTTATATACCCAAAAAGAAGAACAACGTACAGTCGAAAATCTCTCACGATATTGCCTTGCTATCAAGATATTTCTTTGTGTCAAACCTTGTGCACATTTCAGATGCAAATGGGTTAAACAAAAACTTGTTCTGCATCCTGATAAACAATGTCCTTAGGAAAAATATTTCAATATGTCTTTTTGCTTAGATGTCATTGTATTATGCTCTTTGTCAGTGATGATGTCAGCAGTATTGTATTTGAAAGGTGAGACATGTAAACCAGGTGACCTCAGAATCACCACAAAAAAAAACATTATTTGTGGTGGTGAGATGCTTTGTAAGTCATTGGTGGCCTGTGGGGAGCTTTCCTTAGTGGAGGTCGGATTAGTGTCAAAATGGATCTCCCTTGACAAGATATCCAAGGTATTCCTTGAAGGAGCAATGGCAGGTGGTGAAAAATCTCTCCTCCTATCCTTTGTTGATTACTCACTTGGCAACCTCACGGAGGAAAATATGATACTTCCTTCAAGACAAAATATTTTACTTACTTGGAAATAGAAAAAGCAGCTGTATGTAGTATACCTTTATTTTGTTGACTTTATTATTTAGCAACCTAGAGAGAATGACTTGAGTTGAATGGGAAAAATATGACATTTTCTTGACAAAGTATTTTACATATTTCTAAAGAGAAATTGCAGTCCTAGTAGGTGGTAGGTAACATGTCTGTCTTACCTATTAATCATTAGGCAACCTTCTGTAGCGGATGACTTCCTTGACAAAATAGTTCAGGTATTTCTAAAGAGAGAACTAGCAGTGGTACGTAGGTGGTAAAATACCTGTCTCTTCTTGATGAATCACTTGACATCTACTGAAGCTGAGGGCTTAAAAGGGATGACATATAACACTTCCTTGAGGTTATTGAAGGTATCTACAGAAGGAGTAATAGTAGTAGCTTGGGGGGGGGGGGGGCTTAATACCTGTTTTTTTTGTGATAAATCATTTAGTAACCTGCCTGATGTTATGGCTAGATTTATAATGGCACAAAAAGATACTCCATTGAATTTATCTAAAGACATTGATAATGAGAAAATGTTAGAGTTCGTAGGTGGTAATATACGTCTCCTTTATTGATAAATGATTACGCCACCTTTGTAAAGTAAAGGGGGCACGGTATGACATATAACACCTCTCTAAACTTTAAAAGGTAAATAGTGGGGGTAGCAATAGGGGGCTAGAATATGTGCCATTTATTGATCGATCATGGTTTCTGACACACCTGAGATGATGGTTACAACTTAGAAAGACACAGAAATGATACTTTCTTAAATTTATATTGCGGTATTGATGACAAAAAATAGCTTAGCTAGGAGGTGGAAAAGTATGTACCTGTGGTTTGTTGATACATCATTTGGCCATCTTTCTAAAGTGGTGATGGGAAAGGTATGACATATGACATTCCTCAAATTATTCATGTAGGGAGAAATAGTGGGAGTAGTAGTAGGGGGCTTAAATACTTGTCTCTTATTCATGTTATTGATAAATCATATGATGACCCGCTTGAGGTGATGGCACAAAAATCACTCTTCCTTGAAATATTTTCTTTTGATGGTTTGATGCAGTAACAATAAGAATAGTGGTGGAAGTTGGAGGCCAATTAAGTACCTGTCTTCCCTTTAATCAATCATTTGGTAACCTTCTTGAGCTGAATGCTGTGCTGAACTGGAACAATAAATCATTTTCCTTAACAAAGATGTTTAACCCATTCCAATTCTGGTTATTTGACATACATGCAGTTTTAAAAATATCTTTTTAAAAAACGTTCAAAATGTTTGCCGGAATATATTGAAAAATTATTTCAACAATTCAAAGCAATATTTTATTTCATAGAAAATATATCATTATTTTTCCAAATAATTATTAGTTTTCTTAAATGCAATATGTTTGTGTCTGAGAGGGTGAGTGTTCTTAAGAGAGTAGAAGCAATAATAGCAGGGGGTAAATGACTGTCTTTTGTAGATAAATCATATGTTGGCAACATGCTGATGAATCATGTCTGTGTGACAAAGTGAGCTGTTTCAGGTTTCAGGTAATGCCTATTTAGCACCCATTCACGCCTGGAGATCTCCTTGATAAGTGGCGTCAGGACCTATGAAACTTTGGTATATAACTTCAGAACAAAGCATAAATTCACAAAATATTTGTTGGTTGGGTCTTGATTAGCAAGTCACCTTCAAATATTTTGTATAATACAAGAGTACCCAGCAGTTTTAGCTGGGTACTCTACTTTCCTCGAACATTTACGACTGGCTAGGCACGTCTTAGCCGCAAGATGGCAGAGAAAGTGACCATAAAGCAAAAGTCCAAAATATTCCTGCCACTTATGTTGTCAGCTGCAGTGCTGAATGTGTTCTATATACCATCCTGTCAGAGGAGATTGATTCCAGCACTCAGATGAGCCAGGTTGCTTCATGGAATCTCCTCCACGATGAGTAGCTCTAGGATATAGGATATCAATGATCCATCATCTAACGAAATAAACAGCCATGGGGTTATGTGAAGGTTGCGTTTAGACACAAGAAATGTGGATCTCCTGGGTTAACAAGCTGTCACCTTTGACCTATGAGCTCTGACCTAGCTACCTGTATGTGTGGGATGATTACAGGTGCACCAGGTGATGATCGTTCTCATATCATGGCACTTTATGGTGCAACTAATATCACTCACATCTCAGGTGCTGCCTACAATAGCCAACAGGCCGGGTGCCTGGGTGTCACTTTACATCAGAATCCCTGAGATTCAATCATCAGGATAGCAAAATACTTTGATCATAGTTTTCTGAAAAATGTTGATTTCAAGCAATAAGTTGAACTATCTGAATAAATTGGAGCTTTTGTTGAAATAAAGGACGCCTAGCTATATCTTTTTCTATTCCCCATTTTGGATATTTTAAGGTTTGAATGAACAGAAATTCTTTAAAATGTGTTGATGAATGTGAATTCTTGAGTTAAGAACGAACATAAAATTCTAGAACATACGTTCTAAAAGATTTAAATGTGCATTAACCCTTATGCTGCTGGTCACTAATTTGACCAATACAAAATGATGCAAAAAAAATCATGAAAAATGGCTGAAACCCTGGCACATGGATACTCATCAGAGAGCTATCCAATGAATACCAACATAACAAGGTTTAGATGGTTTTCAAAAATCTTTGCATCCTTGTGCTTTGGACAAAAGTAGCCTAGAGAATGGACATGAATTTCAAAAGTTAGTAATGAACTATAATGTGAGAGGAGATGAATTCCTAAAGATGTGAATGAACATAAATTCTCAGGTCTTGACTGCAAAGAGCTGTCAGTCTTTGTTTGTTGTGGGTGTGGCAATTGTCTCAATTAGTGTCAGCAAGCTATCGGATACCATGCCAACAGTTGGCCATCTCTATGACAACATCATCCCTTCAATTAGTTTGCCTCAGCAGCAGCAGCTTAGGCTAGACTACGCAGACTGAGTGTGAGGATGCCAAGAGTTGGTACCCTACAGGGCGGCTCATACACCAGCCTCATAGATATAGCAGCGGCTAGGGCTAGACTACGCAGACTGAGTGTGAGGATGCCAAGAGTTGGTACCCTACAGGGCGGCTCATACACCAGCCTCATAGATATAGCAGCGGCTAGGGCTAGACTACGCAGACTGAGTGTGAGGATGCCAAGAGTTGGTACCCTACAGGGCGGCTCATACACCAGCCTCATAGATATAGCAGCGGCTAGGGCTAGACTACGCAGACTGAGTGTGAGGATGCCAAGAGTTGGTACCCTACAGGGCGGCTCATACACCAGCCTCATAGATATAGCAGCGGCTAGGGCTAGACTACGCAGACTGAGTGTGAGGATGCCAAGAGTTGGTACCCTACAGGGCGGCTCATACACCAGCCTCATAGATATAGCAGCGGCTAGGGCTAGACTACGCAGACTGAGTGTGAGGATGCCAAGAGTTGGTACCCTACAGGGCGGCTCATACACCAGCCTCATAGATAGCAGCGGCTAGGGCTAGACTACGCAGACTGAGTGTGAGGATGCCAAGAGTTGGTACCCTACAGGGCGGCTCATACACCAGCCTCATAGATATAGCAGCGGCTAGGGCTAGACTACGCAGACTGAGTGTGAGGATGCCAAGAGTTGGTACCCTACAGGGCGGCTCATACACCAGCCTCATAGATATAGCAGCGGCTAGGGCTAGACTACGCAGACTGAGTGTGAGGATGCCAAGAGTTGGTACCCTACAGGGCGGCTCATACACCAGCCTCATAGATATAGCAGCGGCTAGGGCTAGACTACGCAGACTGAGTGTGAGGATGCCAAGAGTTGGTACCCTACAGGGCGGCTCATACACCAGCCTCATAGATATAGCAGCGGCTAGGGCTAGACTACGCAGACTGAGTGTGAGGATGCCAAGAGTTGGTACCCTACAGGGCGGCTCATACACCAGCCTCATAGATATAGCAGCGGCTAGGGCTAGACTACGCAGACTGAGTGTGAGGATGCCAAGAGTTGGTACCCTACAGGGCGGCTCATACACCAGCCTCATAGATATAGCAGCGGCTAGGGCTAGACTACGCAGACTGAGTGTGAGGATGCCAAGAGTTGGTACCCTACAGGGCGGCTCATACACCAGCCTCATAGATATAGCAGCGGCTAGGGCTAGACTACGCAGACTGAGTGTGAGGATGCCAAGAGTTGGTACCCTACAGGGCGGCTCATACACCAGCCTCATAGATATAGCAGCGGCTAGGGCTAGACTACGCAGACTGAGTGTGAGGATGCCAAGAGTTGGTACACTACAGGGCGGCTCATACACCAGCCTCATAGATATAGCAGCAGCTTAGGCTAGACTACGCAGACTGAGTGTGAGGATGCCAAGAGTTGGTACCCTACAGGGCGGCTCATACACCAGCCTCATAGATATAGCAGCGGCTAGGGCTAGACTACGCAGACTGAGTGTGAGGATGCCAAGAGTTGGTACACTACAGGGCGGCTCATACACCAGCCTCATAGATATAGCAGCAGCTTAGGCTAGACTACGCAGACTGAGTGTGAGGATGCCAAGAGTTGGTACCCTACAGGGCGGCTCATACACCAGCCTCATAGATATAGCAGCAGCTTAGGCTAGACTACGCAGACTGAGTGTGAGGATGCCAAGAGTTGGTACACTACAGGGCGGCTCATACACCCGCCTCATAGATATAGCAGCAGCTTAGGCTAGACTACGCAGACTGAGTGTGAGGATGCCAAGAGTTGGTACCCTACAGGGCGGCTCATACACCAGCCTCATAGATATAGCAGCGGCTAGGGCTAGACTACGCAGACTGAGTGTGAGGATGCCAAGAGTTGGTACCCTACAGGGCGGCTCATACACCAGCCTCATAGATATAGCAGCGGCTAGGGCTAGACTACGCAGACTGAGTGTGAGGATGCCAAGAGTTGGTACCCTACAGGGCGGCTCATACACCAGCCTCATAGATATAGCAGCAGCTTAGGCTAGACTACGCAGACTGAGTGTGAGGATGCCAAGAGTTGGTACCCTACAGGGCGGCTCATACACCAGCCTCATAGATATAGCAGCGGCTAGGGCTAGACTACGCAGACTGAGTGTGAGGATGCCAAGAGTTGGTACACTACAGGGCGGCTCATACACCCGCCTCATAGATATAGCAGCGGCTAGGGCTAGACTACGCAGACTGAGTGTGAGGATGCCAAGAGTTGGTACCCTACAGGGCGGCTCATACACCAGCCTCATAGATATAGCAGCGGCTAGGGCTAGACTACGCAGACTGAGTGTGAGGATGCCAAGAGTTGGTACACTACAGGGCGGCTCATACACCAGCCTCATAGATATAGCAGCGGCTTAGGCTAGACTACGCAGACTGAGTGAGAGGATGCCAAGAGTTGGTACCCTACAGGGCGGCTCATACACCAGCCTCATAGATATAGCAGCGGCTAGGGCTAGACTACGCAGACTGAGTGTGAGGATGCCAAGAGTTGGTACTCTACAGGGCGGCTCATACACCAGCCTCATAGATATAGCAGCGGCTAGGGCTAGACTACGCAGGCTGAGTGTGAGGATGCCAAGAGTTGGTACCCTACAGGGCGGCTCATACACCAGCCTCATAGATATAGCAGCGGCTAGGGCTAGACTACGCAGACTGAGTGTGAGGATGCCAAGAGTTGGTACCCTACAGGGCGGCTCATACACCAGCCTCATAGATATAGCAGCGGCTAGGGCTAGACTACGCAGACTGAGTGTGAGGATGCCAAGAGTTGGTACCCTACAGGGCGGCTCATACACCAGCCTCATAGATATAGCAGCGGCTAGGGCTAGACTACGCAGACTGAGTGTGAGGATGCCAAGAGTTGGTACCCTACAGGGCGGCTCATACACCAGCCTCATAGATATAGCAGCGGCTAGGGCTAGACTACGCAGACTGAGTGTGAGGATGCCAAGAGTTGGTACCCTACAGGGCGGCTCATACACCAGCCTCATAGATATAGCAGCGGCTAGGGCTAGACTACGCAGACTGAGTGTGAGGATGCCAAGAGTTGGTACCCTACAGGGCGGCTCATACACCAGCCTCATAGATATAGCAGCGGCTAGGGCTAGACTACGCAGACTGAGTGTGAGGATGCCAAGAGTTGGTACCCTACAGGGCGGCTCATACACCAGCCTCATAGATATAGCAGCGGCTAGGGCTAGACTACGCAGACTGAGTGTGAGGATGCCAAGAGTTGGTACCCTACAGGGCGGCTCATACACCAGCCTCATAGATATAGCAGCAGCTTAGGCTAGACTACGCAGACTGAGTGTGAGGATGCCAAGAGTTGGTACACTACAGGGCGGCTCATACACCAGCCTCATAGATATAGCAGCAGCTTAGGCTAGACTACGCAGACTGAGTGTGAGGATGCCAAGAGTTGGTACACTACAGGGCGGCTCATACACCAGCCTCATAGATATAGCAGCAGCTTAGGCTAGACTACGCAGACTGAGTGTGAGGATGCCAAGAGTTGGTACCCTACAGGGCGGCTCATACACCAGCCTCATAGATATAGCAGCGGCTAGGGCTAGACTACGCAGACTGAGTGTGAGGATGCCAAGAGTTGGTACCCTACAGGGCGGCTCATACGCCAGCCTCATAGATATAGCAGCGGCTAGGGCTAGACTACGCAGACTGAGTGTGAGGATGCCAAGAGTTGGTACCCTACAGGGCGGCTCATACACCAGCCTCATAGATATAGCAGCGGCTAGGGCTAGACTACGCAGACTGAGTGTGAGGATGCCAAGAGTTGGTACCCTACAGGGCGGCTCATACACCAGCCTCATAGATATAGCAGCGGCTAGGGCTAGACTACGCAGACTGAGTGTGAGGATGCCAAGAGTTGGTACCCTACAGGGCGGCTCATACACCAGCCTCATAGATATAGCAGCGGCTAGGGCTAGACTACGCAGACTGAGTGTGAGGATGCCAAGAGTTGGTACCCTACAGGGCGGCTCATACACCAGCCTCATAGATATAGCAGCGGCTAGGGCTAGACTACGCAGACTGAGTGTGAGGATGCCAAGAGTTGGTACACTACAGGGCGGCTCATACACCAGCCTCATAGATATAGCAGCGGCTAGGGCTAGACTACGCAGACTGAGTGTGAGGATGCCAAGAGTTGGTACCCTACAGGGCGGCTCATACACCAGCCTCATAGATATAGCAGCGGCTAGGGCTAGACTACGCAGACTGAGTGTGAGGATGCCAAGAGTTGGTACCCTACAGGGCGGCTCATACACCAGCCTCATAGATAGCAGCGGCTAGGGCTAGACTACGCAGACTGAGTGTGAGGATGCCAAGAGTTGGTACACTACAGGGCGGCTCATACACCAGCCTCATAGATATAGCAGCGGCTAGGGATAAAAGATAAATAAGAACTTTTTCCACTAATTGTTTCATAATTTACTGTCATAGTATTAGAAAGATTTCCGAGGGGAAATCTGAGTATTAATGCCTAAACACATAGATCTAACGCACTGTCAAATGTCCTTTGGGTATGAGAGTAGCGTCTGCTGTTGTTTGGCGAAGTCAAAATGTTTTTGTGTAACTGAAAGCAAATGGATCATGACAATCAGCAAACAATTCACAAAGCAGTGTGGCAGCATCATTGCCACCATTGTTTTGGACTTTTTGCTGAACAATTGTAATATTTTTAGCTACTAGTTAGCATATCTTAGTACATAAGAAGCCCTGAAAGGAGCTGGATGTGTGTGAAAACATGTTTAACCCAATCATGCTTGTGGCATATTCCAAAACCACCTGACTATTTTGGTGATATCTCTGTAACAAAAGAAGTTTTCCCGAAAATATTCGAAGAGGAAATTGTGATAAAAATCCAACCCAAAACTCTCCTCAAATATTTTTTGAATAGATTTATCCCAAATTCATTTTGAAAATGTCCAAGGTGCAGACGATACTTGTCAAGGAGAGCTCCAGGCACGCAGGGATTAACCTGACCTGGCTATTCAGAGATAGCTCTACAATGCGAGAAATGCCATTCAGAACACAACTAAAAACTCTCCCTTCCAATTTATGTCTATATTACACAGGTTTCCACTTTTTATAGCATACAGATGAGGAAACTCAACGCACTAATGGCTTGTGTTATTTTCAGCAAATATTTGAAGTGGAAAACATAAAAAGCTTAATCAAATGGTAATTAAATGATTGTGTTGTACTTTCGACTCATGTCAGAGGATTTCTTTTCATTATTTCTTGATAAGATTTATCTGGATCTATGATACTTTCAAAATATCTCAAGAAGTTGTACAACAGGTATGAATGGGAGTGAATGCAGGACCAACCAGCAAATATGGTGGAGATAATATGCTGTGCATGTAATTGAGACTACCCCGAGAAGCCGCCAATTAGTAAGCAGTTTCAGGTACATACTTGTGACCATAATCTCAAGGAGGGAACTGCTCCGTGACCTTCTACCTTGTCACAGTATTACTTAACCTATTCATAACTGGAGATTTTCTTCGCAAGTGCATCTGGAGTAATGGTACCTTTTAAGATAAATTTTGAATGAAGCAGTTGGAGTTATGAACTATTTGATGGGGAGTTGTGTATTTTATTCTGACTGACATGTCTCCTTCAAGTACTCTCTGAAATATGCTCTGGTCTCATACATACTACCAAAATAGTTAGGGTGTTTTGGTGCTATAGGCGTGAATGGGTTAACCAAAATTCACAACTTACCACTCTGCTAACTCAATGGTAGCATTGCACCCTGTGAACATCATATTGATTTAAAGCTTCATTAGTTTCTTACAACAAACGTGGAGGGTTTGACACACAGAGTGTGCGACCTTGTACCTTCTTCTATGGCTTCTGTTTGTACACCTACACTACCCAAATATACCCTCCCTGTTAGACTTGCTGTGTTAAATGGCTGTTTCCCCGAGTCTCAATGGGATGCCCCATGTTGCTTTCAGTCCAGGTTTAGTTCTGTACTATTCGCCAAGGGGGATCCACTAGAACTGTTTGATAACACAGTTTCTAACCACAACCCCTGAGAACTGTGCTGCCACCTATAGTATGATAGATACGTCAGGCCTACTTGCTGCCTAGCATGGCATTGATATCATACCTATCTAACGTAGCCTGAGAACTGTGCTGCCACCTATAGTATGATAGATACGTCAGGCCTACTTGCTGCCTAGCATGGCATTGATATCATACCTATCTAACGTAGCCTGAGAACTGTGCTGCCACCTATAGTATGATAGATACGTCAGGCCTACTTGCTGCCTAGCATGGCATTGATATCATACCTATCTAACGTAGCCTGAGAACTGTGCTGCCACCTATAGTATGATAGATACGTCAGGCCTACTTGCTGCCTAGCATGGCATTGATATCATACCTATCTAACGTAGCCTGAGAACTGTGCTGCCACCTATAGTATGATAGATACGTCAGGCCTACTTGCTGCCTAGCATGGCATTGATATCATACCTATCTAACGTAGCCTGAGAACTGTGCTGCCACCTATAGTATGATAGATACGTCAGGCCTACTTGCTGCCTAGCATGGCATTGATATCATACCTATCTAACGTAGCCTGAGAACTGTGCTGCCACCTATAGTATGATAGATACGTCAGGCCTACTTGCTGCCTAGCATGGCATTGATATCATACCTATCTAACGTAGCCTGAGAACTGTGCTGCCACCTATAGTATGATAGATACGTCAGGCCTACTTGCTGCCTAGCATGGCATTGATATCATACCTATCTAACGTAGCCTGAGAACTGTGCTGCCACCTATAGTATGATAGATACGTCAGGCCTACTTGCTGCCTAGCATGGCATTGATATCATACCTATCTAACGTAGCCTGAGAACTGTGCTGCCACCTATAGTATGATAGATACGTCAGGCCTACTTGCTGCCTAGCATGGCATTGATATCATACCTATCTAACGTAGCCTGAGAACTGTGCTGCCACCTATAGTATGATAGATACGTCAGGCCTACTTGCTGCCTAGCATGGCATTGATATCATACCTATCTAACGTAGCCTGAGAACTGTGCTGCCACCTATAGTATGATAGATACGTCAGGCCTACTTGCTGCCTAGCATGGCATTGATATCATACCTATCTAACGTAGCCTGAGAACTGTGCTGCCACCTATAGTATGATAGATACGTCAGGCCTACTTGCTGCCTAGCATGGCATTGATATCATACCTATCTAACGTAGCCTGAGAACTGTGCTGCCACCTATAGTATGATAGATACGTCAGGCCTACTTGCTGCCTAGCATGGCATTGATATCATACCTATCTAACGTAGCCTGAGAACTGTGCTGCCACCTATAGTATGATAGATACGTCAGGCCTACTTGCTGCCTAGCATGGTATTGATATCATACCTATCTAACGTAGCCTGAGAACTGTGCTGCCACCTATAGTATGATAGATACGTCAGGCCTACTTGCTGCCTAGCATGGCATTGATATCATACCTATCTAACGTAGCCTGAGAACTGTGCTGCCACCTATAGTATGATAGATACGTCAGGCCTACTTGCTGCCTAGCATGGTATTGATATCATACCTATCTAACGTAGCCTGAGAACTGTGCTGCCACCTATAGTATGATAGATACGTCAGGCCTACTTGCTGCCTAGCATGGCATTGATATCATACCTATCTAACGTAGCCTGAGAACTGTGCTGCCACCTATAGTATGATAGATACGTCAGGCCTACTTGCTGCCTAGCATGGCATTGATATCATACCTATCTAACGTAGCCTGAGAACTGTGCTGCCACCTATAGTATGATAGATACGTCAGGCCTACTTGCTGCCTAGCATGGCATTGATATCATACCTATCTAACGTAGCCTGAGAACTGTGCTGCCACCTATAGTATGATAGATACGTCAGGCCTACTTGCTGCCTAGCATGGCATTGATATCATACCTATCTAACGTAGCCTGAGAACTGTGCTGCCACCTATAGTATGATAGATACGTCAGGCCTACTTGCTGCCTAGCATGGTATTGATATCATACCTATCTAACGTAGCCTGAGAACTGTGCTGCCACCTATAGTATGATAGATACGTCAGGCCTACTTGCTGCCTAGCATGGCATTGATATCATACCTATCTAACGTAGCCTGAGAACTGTGCTGCCACCTATAGTATGATAGATACGTCAGGCCTACTTGCTGCCTAGCATGGCATTGATATCATACCTATCTAACGTAGCCTGAGAACTGTGCTGCCACCTATAGTATGATAGATACGTCAGGCCTACTTGCTGCCTAGCATGGCATTGATATCATACCTATCTAACGTAGCCTGAGAACTGTGCTGCCACCTATAGTATGATAGATACGTCAGGCCTACTTGCTGCCTAGCATGGCATTGATATCATACCTATCTAACGTAGCCTGAGAACTGTGCTGCCACCTATAGTATGATAGATACGTCAGGCCTACTTGCTGCCTAGCATTGTATTGATATCATACCTATCTAACGTAGCCTGAGAACTGTGCTGCCACCTATAGTATGATAGATACGTCAGGCCTACTTGCTGCCTAGCATGGCATTGATATCATACCTATCTAACGTAGCCTGAGAACTGTGCTGCCACCTATAGTATGATAGATACGCCAGGCCTACTTGCTGCCTAGCATGGCATTGATATCATACCTATCTAACGTAGCCTGAGAACTGTGCTGCCACCTATAGTATGATAGATACGCCAGGCCTACTTGCTGCCTAGCATGGCATTGATATCATACCTATCTAACGTAGCCTGAGAACTGTGCTGCCACCTATAGTATGATAGATACGTCAGGCCTACTTGCTGCCTAGCATGGCATTGATATCATACCTATCTAACGTAGCCTGAGAACTGTGCTGCCACCTATAGTATGATAGATACGTCAGGCCTACTTGCTGCCTAGCATGGCATTGATATCATACCTATCTAACGTAGCCTGAGAACTGTGCTGCCACCTATAGTATGATAGATACGTCAGGCCTACTTGCTGCCTAGCATGGCATTGATATCATACCTATCTAACGTAGCCTGAGAACTGTGCTGCCACCTATAGTATGATAGATACGCCAGGCCTACTTGCTGCCTAGCATGGTATTGATATCATACCTATCTAACGTAGCCTGAGAACTGTGCTGCCACCTATAGTATGATAGATACGTCAGGCCTACTTGCTGCCTAGCATGGTATTGATATCATACCTATCTAACGTAGCCTGAGAACTGTGCTGCCACCTATAGTATGATAGATACGTCAGGCCTACTTGCTGCCTAGCATGGCATTGATATCATACCTATCTAACGTAGCCTGAGAACTGTGCTGCCACCTATAGTATGATAGATACGTCAGGCCTACTTGCTGCCTAGCATGGTATTGATATCATACCTATCTAACGTAGCCTGAGAACTGTGCTGCCACCTATAGTATGATAGATACGTCAGGCCTACTTGCTGCCTAGCATGGCATTGATATCATACCTATCTAACGTAGCCTGAGAACTGTGCTGCCACCTATAGTATGATAGATACGTCAGGCCTACTTGCTGCCTAGCATGGTATTGATATCATACCTATCTAACGTAGCCTGAGAACTGTGCTGCCACCTATAGTATGATAGATACGTCAGGCCTACTTGCTGCCTAGCATGGTATTGATATCATACCTATCTAACGTAGCCTGAGAACTGTGCTGCCACCTATAGTATGATAGATACGTCAGGCCTACTTGCTGCCTAGCATGGTATTGATATCATACCTATCTAACGTAGCCTGAGAACTGTGCTGCCACCTATAGTATGATAGATACGTCAGGCCTACTTGCTGCCTAGCATGGTATTGATATCATACCTATCTAACGTAGCCTGAGAACTGTGCTGCCACCTATAGTATGATAGATACGTCAGGCCTACTTGCTGCCTAGCATGGTATTGATATCATACCTATCTAACGTAGCCTGAGAACTGTGCTGCCACCTATAGTATGATAGATACGTCAGGCCTACTTGCTGCCTAGCATGGCATTGATATCATACCTATCTAACGTAGCCTGAGAACTGTGCTGCCACCTATAGTATGATAGATACGTCAGGCCTACTTGCTGCCTAGCATGGTATTGATATCATACCTATCTAACGTAGCCTGAGAACTGTGCTGCCACCTATAGTATGATAGATACGTCAGGCCTACTTGCTGCCTAGCATGGCATTGATATCATACCTATCTAACGTAGCCTGAGAACTGTGCTGCCACCTATAGTATGATAGATACGTCAGGCCTACTTGCTGCCTAGCATGGCATTGATATCATACCTATCTAACGTAGCCTGAGAACTGTGCTGCCACCTATAGTATGATAGATACGCCAGGCCTACTTGCTGCCTAGCATGGCATTGATATCATACCTATCTAACGTAGCCTGAGAACTGTGCTGCCACCTATAGTATGATAGATACGCCAGGCCTACTTGCTGCCTAGCATGGTATTGATATCATACCTATCTAACGTAGCCTGAGAACTGTGCTGCCACCTATAGTATGATAGATACGCCAGGCCTACTTGCTGCCTAGCATGGCATTGATATCATACCTATCTAACGTAGCCTACGGACCAGGCTGCCTCCTGTGTGCAGGCAGTTATAGCAGGGAGATAGATGCAGGGAGTGGACATGGACTATATTCTCTGATCCTTCCTTGCCACACCCTATTTGTAGCCCATCAGGCCGAGAGATTAGCTTTTTGCCCACTCTCATCACTATGCTGATTACCAAGTCCTAGAAACTTTAGCTAAGCTAACCTTTGGCTCAAGATATTAAGATTTTGTGCACAACCCCTAAGGTTTCGCCACTGTTCTAAAACCCTCACAGAATCCATTTTCATGTTTAGTGTTTTGAAAATGGATCTTACAACTAAAAGCATGCTTCAAGAGGAAATGATTGGGTTATAACAGGGCAACCTCAACTTGGCCACTAAGTTCAAATAAAAAGCAGTTCAAAAGGATTGTATGCATGCACATCATCCCTCTGGCATCACCCCAATTGAAAATCAGCCTAGCCATGGTTCCTTGCACATTAGAACCAGTGGCTGACCATTCCACAGCCAAATAGGAGCAAGCAGGCTAGTTTTCTTAAGCATTTGTCTGGAAAACTCTACTTACTTCTTTGAACAACTAAACATTTTATCTAATTTCTACATCAGGCAAGCCTTGTTATGTCAAGCAATCATTTTGTTGATGCACTTGTAGTTTTAGCAGTCCAGCCAGACCAATATAAGACGACGCTCAGCTGTGGCATTATGTCTGTTTCTGGTATGCAACTATGACACCAAAGTCACCAAACAGGCTTTTTGTAGGTAGTGTATTTGTGGTTTCTGATATGCAATTATAAGACCTGACAGGCTTTGTAGCAGGTTATTGGTAATTGTCTGGACCCTCTGACACTTGGCATTTCTGTGTAGTCATCTCATCTGTTCTGACATTTCTCTTCGTTGTTTTGCAGGTGAATAAAGATGGGCTCGGATAAGGCTGTGGGATTTGGTTGCGTCAAGTTTGCCTTCTTTGCCTTCAATGTGATATTCTGGGTAAGTAGCTACCTACCTAACCCCTCAAGTTCATAAAGGACATAATATTGCTCCATTTATTTACCTCTGTATCCCCAATCGTACCAAAAAGCAGTAAACAATGCCTGCCTTGTATCCTGTATATTAACTTCCCTCCTTTCACACTATATCACTACACTATATTCAAATTTTTCTAAAAATGTATTTGTTACAAAGATATGGTTATGTTTATG
Organism: Maea johnstoni; assembly: GCA_963942565.1. Lineage (NCBI taxonomy): Eukaryota > Metazoa > Annelida > Polychaeta > Spionida > Magelonidae > Maea > Maea johnstoni. The sequence continues at coordinate 43,651,322 of OZ012693.1, forward strand.
CTAATGTTTTAGGTGCTATAGGCATGTGTTAAACTATTCATGCCTAGAAAAGACTGTCTAGATAAGTGTTGATCATCAGGACTTTACGTTTGAGAATGAATTAGGTAATAAATTATGAAATATTTGATTGAGAGTTGTAAGTCTAGTTCAGTACAACATTTCCCCTTCATAAAAAAAAATTTGATTTGCTCACAAAAATATTATGGAAATTGTGAGTTTAAAAAAAAAAGAATTATTTGGCGCTCTGGGAATGAATTAGTTGCACAAAGGTTTGTGACCTGAGCATGTTCCCCTAACCTCAGGGTTCGACTTTCCCAGGGGCCCTGAGGGGCATATGCCCCTAGATTTTGCTGTGGGCTCCTAGATGTTTCAAACTAGGGGCCCAAAGTAGTATGTATAATTACCAGAATTCCTGTTTTTGACTGGTCACGAATTTTTGTCAAAAGACCTTTTCGGGCCCCTAGCCTGAAATCTAAGTGTCGGAGCCTGAACCTGGGCCGCCGAGTTAACATGTAGGAGAGGCTACATTCCCATGGTTGCTCTACTGGAAAGTGGAAGGTTTGTGGATCTGATATAACAGTTATCTTTCTTTTGAAATTGATGCCATGTTTGCTGGCAAAATATTTATGTTGAGGTTTCTGGCATTAGGCTGAGGGATATCAAATGAAGCTCTCACATCCCACATAAAATGTATTGCCCGGGGAGGATTGGTAGCTATTCAAGATCGAGCGTACACTGCTTTGGGCAGTCAAGTTAGTTATATCATGTAGTAAACCTGATCCCTGGCTACGTGTAGCTATGGTAACACGGACACAAGGGTAAAGCCCTAATGCATTTCCATTAGATTTCTTTGTTTGTGTTGTCTTTGGAAAAAAATAATGTTGATATGTTGATCTGTTGTTTATAAATTTGGAAGATGAAGTTTCTGTTGTTCCATTGTAAATGGATAGCTTGTGTTTTGTAAAAGAATCTAAGTGTATGCAAATAACTGGAGAAGGCGGCAAGCAGTCAGTATGATGTTGATGAGAGTGTAGTACAGAACTGGGGATTAATATGTTAGTTCTAGGTCTCGTGGCATCATGTGCATTAGGGAGAGTAGTGGTCTGCTGATCAGTGACTGGTGTCTCAAGCTAGCAGAGTGGGCCCTCAGCCAATGGGACGCCGGCAGCCAAGTCACAATATGTGTCTGCTCCTAGTGGAGTCAGAAGCATGATGTTCCTAGTATTGCAGGGTGCTCAAATACTGAAGTCCTAGAGCACAGACAGTTGTGGTCTAAAAATGCTACAATCAGTTTAGGTATTGTCATCAAGTGACACTACCATAACAACCTTCAAAGAAATGATAATAAGACGTAAATCCAGAGATAAAACACAAGTAAAGCATCCAATAGACTTTGGTGATGCTTTCCTTAAGTATCCTGAGTTAAAAACAGTGATTAAAGGTTTTGTTTTGTTACATGTTTTTAGGTTATTGTCGCATGCTGATGCGTTTGTTTGTTTTGCTAGGATATTCAATTTGGATAAACTGTTTCTGTTTTATTTGCTAGGATATTCAATTTGGATAAACTGTTTCTGTTTTATTTGCTAGGATATTCAATTTGGATAAACTGTTTCTGTTTTATTTGCTAGGATATTCAATTTGGATAAACTGTTTCTGTTTTATTTGCTAGGATATTCAATTTTGGATATACTGTTTCTGTATTATTTGCTAGGATTTTTAATATTTGATATACTGCAGGCCTCAAAGCTAACTCAAATTGATACTGGCCCTGTAGAAACAGTAACATCTAGCATCTAGCGGTTCTGCAAAAGGTTTACTGGTCCTACATTTTTTCTTTAACATAACAAGAAAGAACATTGCATAAGATTCACCACAACATTTATCTTTATAAATCTTATCTTCATTTATTTTAAAAACAATCGGGGACATTCTCAGGGGGGAAACTTTTTAACAAGAATGTCTCCAAATGTTTGCTAGCCTTGTAGGACCAGTTGAGGTAGTTTTTTACTGGCCCGAAGCTGTTTTGGGGAATTTTTACTGGCCTGGGGCCATAGGTTCACTCTTAGCGTCGAGCCCTGTACTGTTTTCAATATTTCATATTCTGTTTTTTTTTTTTTTGTTGTTTTAGTTGTTAGGATGTTCATTATCTGGTATATAGTTGACTTTTGCAGGTGTACAATATTGTTTCTGTTGCCAGGATATTGAATATTGCATACATTGTTTATATTACAGTTGTTGGGATGTGCCATATTGGGTATAGGGATCTGGCTGCACATCTCTAAGGGCACGTATGTCTCTGTGGCGCCCAGCTTCTCGTTTCTCAGCGCCACGGCGCTCTGTATCGCTGCAGGCTCCATCGTCCTCGTTGTCGGCTTCTTCGGCTGCTGTGGCGCCCTCATGGAGAACCAGTGTATGCTACTTACGGTAAGTCAAGATAAAGTAGAGAATCTTTATCATTCTATTGTTTTGGCTGCTGTGGCGCCCTCATGGAGAACCAGTGTATGCTACTTACGGTAAGTCAAGATAAAGTAGAGAATCTTTATCATTCTATTGTTTCGGCTGCTGTGGCGCCCTCATGGAGAACCAGTGTATGCTACTTACGGTAAGTCAAGATAAAGTAGAGAATCTTTATCATTCTATTGTTTCGGCTGCTGTGGCGCCCTCATGGAGAACCAGTGTATGCTACTTACGGTAAGTCAAGATAAAGTAGAGAATCTTTATCATTCTATTGTTTCGGCTGCTGTGGCGCCCTCATGGAGAACCAGTGTATGCTACTAACGGTAAGTCAAGATAAAGTAGAGAATCTTTATCATTCTATTGTTTCGGCTGCTGTGGCGCCCTCATGGAGAACCAGTGTATGCTACTTACGGTAAGTCAAGATAAAGTAGAGAATCTTTATCATTCTATTGTTTCGGCTGCTGTGGCGCCCTCATGGAGAACCAGTGTATGCTACTTACGGTAAGTCAAGATAAAGTAGAGAATCTTTATCATTCTATTGTTTCGGCTGCTGTGGCGCCCTCATGGAGAACCAGTGTATGCTACTTACGGTAAGTCAAGATAAAGTAGAGAATCTTTATCATTCTATTGTTTCGGCTGCTGTGGCGCCCTCATGGAGAACCAGTGTATGCTACTTACGGTAAGTCAAGATAAAGTAGAGAATCTTTATCATTCTATTGTTTCGGCTGCTGTGGCGCCCTCATGGAGAACCAGTGTATGCTACTTACGGTAAGTCAAGATAAAGTAGAGAATCTTTATCATTCTATTGTTTGGGCTCCTGTGGCGCCCTCATGGAGAACCAGTGTATGCTACTTACGGTAAGTCAAGATAAAGTAGAGAATCTTTATCATTCTATTGTTTCGGCTGCTGTGGCGCCCTCATGGAGAACCAGTGTATGCTACTTACGGTAAGTCAAGATAAAGTAGAGAATCTTTATCATTCTATTGTTTCGGCTGCTGTGGCGCCCTCATGGAGAACCAGTGTATGCTACTTACGGTAAGTCAAGATAAAGTAGAGAATCTTTATCATTCTATTGTTTCGGCTGCTGTGGCGCCCTCATGGAGAACCAGTGTATGCTACTTACGGTAAGTCAAGATAAAGTAGAGAATCTTTATCATTCTATTGTTTCGGCTGCTGTGGCGCCCTCATGGAGAACCAGTGTATGCTACTTACGGTAAGCCAAGATAAAGTAGAGAATCTTTATCATTCTATTGTTTCGTCTGCTGTGGCGCCCTCATGGAGAACCAGTGTATGCTACTTACGGTAAGTCAAGATAAAGTAGAGAATCTTTATCATTCTATTGTTTCGGCTGCTGTGGCGCCCTCATGGAGAACCAGTGTATGCTACTTACGGTAAGTCATAATAAAGTAGAGAATCTTTATCATTCTATTGTTTCGGCTGCTGTGGCGCCCTCATGGAGAACCAGTGTATGCTACTAACGGTAAGTCAAGATAAAGTAGAGAATCTTTATCATTCTATTGTTTCGGCTGCTGTGGCGCCCTCATGGAGAACCAGTGTATGCTACTTACGGTAAGTCAAGATAAAGTAGAGAATCTTTATCATTCTATTGTTTCGGCTGCTGTGGCGCCCTCATGGAGAACCAGTGTATGCTACTAACGGTAAGTCAAGATAAAGTAGAGAATCTTTATCATTCTATTGTTTCGGCTGCTGTGGCGCCCTCATGGAGAACCAGTGTATGCTACTTACGGTAAGTCAAGATAAAGTAGAGAATCTTTATCATTCTATTGTTTCGGCTGCTGTGGCGCCCTCATGGAGAACCAGTGTATGCTACTTACGGTAAGTCAAGATAAAGTAGAGAATCTTTATCATTCTATTGTTTCGGCTGCTGTGGCGCCCTCATGGAGAACCAGTGTATGCTACTTACGGTAAGCCAAGATAAAGTAGAGAATCTTTATCATTCTATTGTTTCGGCTGCTGTGGCGCCCTCATGGAGAACCAGTGTATGCTACTTACGGTAAGTCAAGATAAAGTAGAGAATCTTTATCATTCTATTGTTTCGGCTGCTGTGGCGCCCTCATGGAGAACCAGTGTATGCTACTTACGGTAAGTCAAGATAAAGTAGAGAATCTTTATCATTCTATTGTTTCGGCTGCTGTGGCGCCCTCATGGAGAACCAGTGTATGCTACTTACGGTAAGTCAAGATAAAGTAGAGAATCTTTATCATTCTATTGTTTCGGCTGCTGTGGCGCCCTCATGGAGAACCAGTGTATGCTACTTACGGTAAGTCAAGATAAAGTAGAGAATCTTTATCATTCTATTGTTTCGGCTGCTGTGGCGCCCTCATGGAGAACCAGTGTATGCTACTTACGGTAAGTCAAGATAAAGTAGAGAATCTTTATCATTCTATTGTTTCGGCTGCTGTGGCGCCCTCATGGAGAACCAGTGTATGCTACTTACGGTAAGTCAAGATAAAGTAGAGAATCTTTATCATTCTATTGTTTCGGCTGCTGTGGCGCCCTCATGGAGAACCAGTGTATGCTACTTACGGTAAGTCAAGATAAAGTAGAGAATCTTTATCATTCTATTGTTTCGGCTGCTGTGGCGCCCTCATGGAGAACCAGTGTATGCTACTTACGGTAAGTGATTAGTATATACAGATTCCAACTCTAGACAGAATTGTCTAAAAAAGGTCATCCTCAAATGCAGAAGTAGAAAAGGAAGCCATGTTGTGTGTGTGTGTGTGTATATATATATATATATATATATATATATATATATATATATATATATATATATATATATATATATATATATATATATATATATATATATATATATAAATATATATATATATATATATATATATATATATATATATATATTTATATATATATATATATATATATATATATATATATATATATATATATATATATATATATATATATATATAAATATAAATATAATATACATATATGTTTGTAAACATACACATACACACACCTATTCAACCTTTATTAATCTTATCCCTTTCACTGTCTTAAAATTAAATAAGTCAGTCACCATTTATCTGTTGGTAACAACTTTAAGTCCACAATTCATCTTTTTACTTTTCATATGAAGTCTTATTATGATTGTGTTATGAATAAAGAAGTTATATTCACAGAGGGAACAACACATTTTCATTTATTCTTTTTTTTCAGTATTTCTTGATGGTGGTTGTGATTTTTGTGCTTGAGATTGTGGCTGGCATTATGGCGTTCGTTTATCGCGATGAGATGGAGCGGGTGATCAAACAGGAACTGGAGCTGGGCCTGAAGAACAAGTACCCGAGCCCCGGGGCGGAGGACGAGGAGGGGCTCAAGGCCGCCTGGGACGAGGTGCAGCAAACAGTAAGTTATCAAGAAACTATTTTCAACTCTGTGGCCTGAAGCATGAAAGGTATAAGCCTTAAATCTGAGGGCCACAGCGAAAATCAAATCCTGTATTTGACTGTGTTACCCCCATGAAATAAAGATTGTTATTAAGTGTCACCAGAGAGCTGGATGTATTAAGTTATCTCTTCCTTCCTTGACTTATCTATGACTTTTCTCTTAGGAGAGATAAAAACATGGAGATTCTATAGAAAGAAAACTTATCTCCAGCTTTTCTTTTCTTTTCTATCAAGTGATAATCAAACCGTAGAAAAATGGCAATTCTTAACCAAAGTATAACCAAAGCCATTTAGAATACCTACATAAAGATTTCAAGTTGCCATTGACATTTGGTTAGTCTGTGGTCTTCCCTGGGTACACTGGGAGACCTATACATCACCCACAGTAATTCATAATGAAGCATAGAATGGCTGGGAAAGTGATTAAAAGTGAATTCCAAAATCAAAACTGTAAACTTCTCTTGTACTTCTGCTGCCTTGATGTGTCTAAATATACAGATTGCTTACCATTAAATCATTACAATAACTAATCTATACTTCTCTTTCAGTTCCGCTGCTGTGATGTGTCTAATTATACAGATTGCTTACCATTAAATCAGTGCAATAACTAATCTATACTTCTCTTTCAGTTCTGCTGCTGTGGTGTGTCTAATTATACAGATTGCTTACCATTAAATCATTACAATAACTAATCTATACTTCTCTTTCAGTTCCGCTGCTGTGGTGTGTCTAATTATACAGATTGCTTACCATTAAATCAATGCAATAACTAATCTATACTTCTCTTTCAGTTCCGCTGCTGTGGTGTGTCTAATTATACAGATTGCTTACCATTAAATCATTACAATAACTAATCTATACTTCTCTTTCAGTTCCGCTGCTGTGATGTGTCTAATTATACAGATTGCTTACCATTAAATCAATGCAATAACTAATCTATACTTCTCTTTCGGTTCCGCTGCTGTGATATGTCTAATTATACAGATTGCTTACCATTAAATCAATGCAATAACTAATCTATACTTCTCTTTCGGTTCCGCTGCTGTGATGTGTCTAATTATACAGATTGCTTACCATTAAATCAATGCAATAACTAATCTATACTTCTCTTTCAGTTCCGCTGCTGTGGTGTGTCTAATTATACAGATTGGTACAAGTCGAATGGCTGGTCAGATAAGAACTGGGTTCCTGACAGCTGCTGTCAGTTTGAGGCCACCGGCTGTGGAAGGTCGGAGAAACCCTCTCAGTGGTTTGCACCGGTATGTGAAATACTACTTGGAGGAATTGTTAACCCATGCACATCCGAAGTGTACCCATGGCCTCACACATTTATACATATCTTGAATATTTTTGATTAACTATTGCTGTTCCATCTTGAAATACAGTCCTTCTTGAAATACTTATCAATATTACGTAAGTAAGGTTCAAAGGTAGATTTTTTCAGATATTACTTCAGTTAATTTGTTAAGTTCAAAGTTGTGAGATTTACATAACAAACGTCTTTGACAAAAACTCTAAGCCCTAAATGTTTAACTGAAGCCAACAACAGTAATTTGTTTAGATCAAATAATTCCATTACTGAAACATGAAGTGCAATAGCCGATAGCCTGAATTAGTTCAGACTAAGTTACTACAAAGCCACAAACTGAGATGCACACTAAATGTGTATTTTTGCTCACACAGTGGACATGTATTTACAAATGACACTTTTTTGTTCTCTCCAGGGCTGTTATGTAGAGGTGAAGTTCTATCTGCGGCAGAATCTGTATATAGTGGGTGTGGCAGGATTAACAGTAGGTGTAGTACAGGTAAGGCCTAGAATATCGTAGCCTGTTATAGACATCTACAGATGCAGATGCAGATAGCTTTTTCTAAATGAAACCTGAAACCTTTAGAGAAATAACAATTATTTTTAAAATATCTTTAACACTTGTAACTACTCATTTGATCAATGATCTAATCCATTTTTGCTGGCATTATTAATTGCTGTTTTACAGATATGTAACCCTAATATATTTTAGAAATAGCCAGATAAATTTTATTAAGAAAAATCACAAGCAATAGCGGATGGTTTCTGTACTTCTACTTCTTTCCATGCTAGGTACTTGGAATGGTTGCGTCGATGGTTCTCTTTTGCTGCCTGCGGAATGACCGGTATTATGACTGACCAGGGGAGAAAGGACTTTGATTGGTTGATGACAGTTGAGTCCCAAGGAAGGAAGAGGCATGCCCTAATCGCCTCTGAATCAGAAACACGGCGGTCCAGTGAAGTGTGTGTTCCTGCAACACATTCATGGCTTCTGCTCCATCTTACCATTAACCCTTTACTACTCTCAGTACCCTGATGCATAAACTCTGTGTAGTACTATTGAAATATATTAGCTGTTCATATCCAATTGCTCCTCTGACGATCATATATAGGGGGCGTTGTTCATCGCCTGCCCTCTACCCTTTGTATCCTAGTCATGCCTAGACTTCCCTTGGATAAGTTGGTCTCCACCCTAAATAGCCACTTTTGAAAAAGAAATCATAGGAGAAAGGCATGGATTCATAAACAATATGAAATAGATTTGTTGAATATTTTTCTTTCGAATATGTTTCTCAATTGTATTCGTGGAAACGTTTTCCCAGAAATATTTCCATATTTTTGATGAGCATGAAGGGCATTGAGAGCGAGCACTGAAACAGTGGCTCAATTGATTCAAGCCCTGTCCAACTTCTCCATTTCCCAAAGTGCAACTTTTTATCTGAGATCCTATGAGTATTTTGCCAACAAGTCATTATCAGGAGTATCTTACATACAATAGTTTCCATTGGGTAATCTAAGCATGAATGTGTTAAGAGATCTCTAAAATTGGCCATAGAAACTGGTTTGGATTTTGCTCCAGAAGTCTTGAGTAGCATCAGGTTAATGGTAAGATGATATATATTTATTCAGTAATACTATTTCCACATCTGCATGATCATGTATGAATATGTTTCATTGTGTGTGTGTAATCTCATTATAACATTCTTTCATTGATGTCCAGCTGAGAATGAAGATATTGTTGATTGTGAACCTTTTTATATCACTTAATTAACACATTCACATTTTGAGTGAATATACAGTCTCACAGATATATCTTGTCAACAAAGCAACCTTTGAGAAGCATTTGACTGAAAGTCAGCATTCTTTGTAAGATAAGAATCCTATCTTCAAGTCAAGGTTACTTGATTTAAAGGACCATGTTCAACCATGTAAGAGCAACATGGTTGAACACTTTAAATGTTAATGGGTTAAAGAAAGCTTTTATGTTTTATCTTTCTGTGATTAGTTATATTGAGCATGGCATGAGAGTATCACAGGTAATTTGAATATATGACAGTTAGTACTTAGGAATGGCCATATTTATACACTTCTGTGACAAATACAATCTTAAAATTACAAAGCAGTGTGCTTGACTAAGGGAAAATTTAGAATGATACAAGCAGTATATATTTGATTAGTATTTCATGGGAATGATTTTATATCAACTATGAAACCTTTCCTATGCATACAGATACACGATGCTTTATGCAGGATTCATTGATATCACCATAGAACTTTGTGAGTTTGTGATTTCTAGTATTGTTGTCAGGGATGTCAAGACTTAAAACATACAAGTTGTATTGGTGGACTCCCTGGTCACATTGATGACCATGTAAATGAATCACACTCCCATAGCCTAATTTTAATCCTTTTTCAGGTTACAGTTACCGTTACAGTTTTCCTCAGTTGCTATGATAGTTTTAACTGTGATGAACATGAAAGTTGCCAAGGGAGCTAGTGGAGACCACTGGCTACCATTTGTGATATGCTCTATTGTAAACCAGTTTATGTAATAGTTTGTACTTTTTGATGATTTCCAACACAGTATAGCTTTAGTATAATACTACTATAATTATAGTATCTAACCTTGAGTCCACTAACCATATGTTTAAACACAGATGCATGTTATTGTTGCTTTAACTTGGTTTTACACGACAGTGCTTCCTAATGGTCTATACCAGCAATTGCATTTATATGAGAGTGATCAAAGATTTGATCCCTCTTTCTCCCAGAGTATGGTTGGTTTGTTGTATAATTAAAAGGAAGTTTCACAATCTGAAAAAATACCTTTTAGAATTTTATAGAATATATGGGACCAGCCCATCAATTTAATTACTGATTGGTTTTAACAGTGTTTTCACAAGTATCTCACCACTGCAGGTTTGTATACCACTTTGGCTGAAAAGGCCTGGTCAGGTTTTTGGTTCTCCCATGACAATCCAGTTTTTGACCCTGTTCTGTTTTCGGCACACCGCCAGGTATAGTGAACACAACTATAGTTCATTTCTTCCCATTTCGCATGTAGTAGTAGTAGTATTTGCATCAGTGCTTTGTATTTGGTTGAAGTGCAGTGCAGTGCAGTGAACAGTAGTCTATTTCATTCTTTTCAGTGGTGGTCTGCTACATCAATTCACATCCAATGTGAATATCATTAAGTTAATAGAAATAAAGTTTGGGACATAAAAGTGGTATATGCCTTTTTTAAACTTAAAAACTGGTTTGTAACTCTATAAAACTTCACCGTAAAGAGAGAGAAGCATGTATGATATGTACAATTACTGTTTTCTAACTTTTGTCTGTGACTATGGATCTGAATGTGCCTTTCAAATGATTGGATTACGTTATTTTATAAAGTTTTATTCATAAAAAGGTGTGTACATTTGCTAGTTTGCGCCATTGAAGATATTACCCCTGTGATGGTGAGTTAACCCTTCCATGCCTGTAGCTTCTCAAAACGCCCACTTTCTTAGGGCTACTCTCCTCATCTAGGCATATTTTGGAAACTATTCTTAAGAGGAATGTGAATTGGAATCCAACAATCCACTCTCATTCAAAAAGTTGGTGACTTCATTGTTGACTCCTTTGCTATTTTCCAAAGAAGTTGCGGTGTGGGTTATACTTGGTCTAGAGACCTAGAGCCTTGTGTAAGTAGGGCTTGCTGGAACCACTTAACCCATTCATGCCTGCAGTCACTCAAAATGCTTTGCTGTTTCTGCGACACCCAATATAAGCACCTTTTGCAAAACATCTGATGATGAAATTTTCACCAGAACTTAACCAACAATTCTCCTTCAAAGTATAATATTGTCCATTATCAAAAAATGCTTTTAATAATTGTTTGATATTTGGAAAAGTAATTTACATGGAATAAGTGGAAAGGTGAACATATAATACACAGGGTTATCAATTCACTTAATTGGTTGTCAAGTAAAAAACTATTGGTTGTGAAGTGAATACAATGTTCTAATTTCCCAAGTTTGGGTGAATGGCACTGAAAGTCGTTATGTGAAGCCTTCGACATAGATGTGACATATATTTTTAGCAAACAAATTGTATAGTTTTTTTTATTGTTATGAATGTCTTTGTGAGAGGTCTCATTATTTCAATCAAATCACTGTATGGCGGGTAAAATATATTCATTGGTACCTGCTCAAAGGGATACCAGCTAATTAATTAGAATTAAGAGTATCGCTTTGAGTAGGATGAATGAAATAATGTAGGACAAGTAAAAGTTGTAGGACGTTTCCACCTGTACTTGTTTATGATGAACTCCTGGCATCATTGTGTACCCTATCCTGCTGCGTGTACAGATTCACTAGTGCTAGGGTATCTTGTCATCAGAGGTGAGAGTAAAGGTTGTGAAAGCCTGTTTCTATAACTGCTCATAGCGTAGAGAGAGCATGCTTGACTGGGTTAATTATATTATCTTTACATCATTATGAGATTCAAAAAAGATGAGATGAGATGTATTCGCCTCTGTAATTAATTATAATGCAATCAAATTGTGTCATCTTAAACCCATTAATGCATGAGTTACTGTTGGAATTGTTGTCTGGATCTCAGATACTTATGATGCTAACTCGGTTATTGTGATTTTTTTACAACATATTTGAAGGAGAGTTGTTGGTGGTTTTCAAAATAACATATCTTTTTCAAATATTTTCCTAACTTTTCTTTTGCCTGCAAAATTTTATCAAAATTGTTGAGCTGCTTTTGGCCACTGTGAGCATTAATAGGTTAAATCATGATGATAGTCAAGACACTAGCTGAGGTGGAGTGAACTCAAGTAATGTCACCTGAATTGTAGGGATAAATAAAGTGTATTTTGGGAACTTACAGTTTGACTCGTATGAAAGGGCACAAAATCCCCATAAGAAAAAAAAATCTTGAAATGAGGACTTGACAACACACATCAGGGGGCTAGCTGCCAAACCTTTGACTAGCCCTTACACTCTTTTGCTAGCTCGCATAGATAAGGACATTTAGCATTTTCATCCCTTTTTGATTTATAAATAGAAACATTAATCTATTTGTTGCTAAAAATGTTAAAAGCACTGCTATACATATACTCGAAAGTTGTTTCATCCTAATAGTATTTTTCATAAACTCTTTTTATGATTATTCAAACCCAAGAACAAAAGTGTAAAGGTTAAGGTGAGATAAATTCTTGACTGAAACAGATATATTGGTGTGGCACATGGGTGGCTTAGTACTTGAAATGTACACAGATTCCTGCCAAATTATAATGAGAGTTGATATGTAGCTTTTTCTGCTTCATGGAGATATTGAGAATATTACAATGTAATTTTTCTAAAGATATATTGCCAGTTTTTAAGTCTGTAGATTTGGTACAAATAGGTGCGCTATGTACTATGTTCTTTCTAGCATAGTGTCATGTGTTTCATGTGTTTTACCATGCTTTGCTTAAACCATTTATACTCATGGCTAAACCATACTGTGAAATCTGATTAAAATGACAGTTCTATTCTAATACTTTTTCTAACAAAGAGTGATTAATCAAACTACCAATCTGTTGTAAAAAATCAGTTTAGATACTTTCTAGATTTGACTAGAGATATTGGTGTGATACCTGTACCTGTAGTTGTTTCATCTAGTCTAAGCATGACTGGGCTAAGACATTTAGACAATAATGAAACTTGGTGGTGAAATGGGATTTTGCAGACTTCATGTGTTTGGCTTGCAACATCTTTACATAATTATATTACCACTATGAATGCATTCCACTCTCCTCAAACAATGACTGGTACGTGTATTAGCTATGCATAATATGGGTATAACTTAGCCAAATTGTATGAATCCTGCTCTTTGAAATTGTATTACTTTAAGTTTCATTTGAATTTGAGAAAGGTGTCCTCTATTTATGACCAGAAAACACCTAAACCACTTATACATGCATTTCAAAAGTGTAGCAGTTATGCAAATAGATGTATGTGGACTAGGTTTGATTCTATCTACTTGGTTGATAGAGTGCTTGCCCCCTCAGAGTACTGCTACCACAAGCGGCAGAATTGAAACAGAGGAGCAAGGATACCAGGATAATGAATGGTATTGTTCTGAGTCTCTTGAAGTACAAATATATTGGATGATATTAGTGATCTTGTAAGACAGGTCAAGGGGTTGAAGTGGGAAAGGGGAGGGGGTGGGTGGGTACTGAGGGGTATAAATATTCTTGTATCACAGATTGATTAGATACTCCACAATGTACATAGCATATTTCAATAAATCATGAATATTCTTCTCTAACTAATTGTTTGTGTTATCTGTTCTCAATGTATATTGCTTATATTGTTGAAGGGAGCTTTACAGGTATTTTTTTTATTATTGCTTTATTTGGATATATAGTTCCTTTATTTCATCTTTAAAAAGTCCTTCCGTCCTGTGTTATTTCATTTACTTTCATACAACAATAATGATGATGATCATAATAATAATAATGATGATGATAATAATAATTATTATACCTCACGTGACGATACTCTCATCCCATTGGATAAGAGCCGTGTTTCAAAGCTGTTAGCAACCTGTGCCTCTGCAGGTTCCTTGACAGCGGTCACCATTCGACGTATTAGCACCCGCTGTCAAGGAGACGACGTATTAGCACCCGTTGTCAAGGTGCCGTTTCATGATTCCCTATATTGTTGAGGACGTCATGCCTTCAAGATCCCCACGCGTGGCGAAAGAATGAGCAGAATGCCGGCGTCAACAATACTATTATCTTATTGTTGAGAACAACATGCGAGTGTCTCAATTTAGGGAAAAAAGTAAAATCTCAACCCAGTTGAGATGATAGGTTGTACTGTATGATAAACAGCACGGTAAGCCTGCTGCTCCGAAATTGCACTGCCTAAGTGGGTTTTGTAAGTTACAACTTGTAATGAATTTTCGGTGCCGGGGGTGAGAGGGGGGGGGGTGTTCGGTATAATAAAACAAATATGACATCTCTGTGGGGTTGCCAACATGATAGTCTACCCCTCGTGAGCATTGTCACCCTCGGGCTACGCCCTCGGGTGACAATGCTCACTCGGGGTACACAATCATGTTGGCAACCCCACAGAGATGTCATATTTGTATATTATAATAATTATGATAACAATAGCAATAATAATCATAATAATGATAATGATAATAATAACAATGATAATAATAACAATAATAAAAGTAACAATAATAATAACAATAATAATGATAATTTTATGATAATGATGATAATAATGATAACAATATTGATAATAATGATAATAATAGTAATAATTTATATAAAATATTAATACCAATGACAATATCAATGAAAATAATAATAGTTATAAACATAAATGATTAATATGTAGTTCTGATAATTGTAATAATGTTCAAAATAATAATAACAATAATGATGATGATAAGTATAACAACAGTAATGATGTTAACGCAATATATCAATTAATTGCCTTCAGTTAAACAGTTCAGTTTTAATTTGGGTGTACTGTAGATATTTTGTACTATCATTCTAGGGAGCTTAAAATATATACTAGTATCTAAAATAAGAAAGGGGGCTCAAAAGTACTGTGATTCATATAGGTGGCGCCAAAGTGCCAAACAAAATAATTCACAAACGGAAGTGCCACTTTGGCGCCACCTATATGGACGGCGGTTCTGGTGACCCCCCGTTTTTATCTAAGATATTCAAACAGGACCTAGTAATAAAAGCTTGTACAAGGTTTAATGAAATTCATAGTGTGGGGTATTTTTTTTAATGGACTTTCAATTTTAGACGTGAAATTTGCAAATTTAGCGCCACTTAAGTGCCACCTATATGGATGGGATGACTGACCAATGATAGCTTGTGCTGTTTCATGGATTTCTGAATGTGGAGTATTTTGCAAATGGACATTAAGTTTTAGATGTCATTTTCACCTTATTGAATACTTTACTATGCCTAAAATGTGAAGCTAAGAACTCCAGCTGTGAAAGAGTAATATTTTATATAAAACATACTTCTCTGTATAAGTAAAACTTTGTAAATGAAATTTAGATATCCTTCGGAAAATGCATCAGTATGGTCTCATATTATGATGGTATTATTTTACAAAAAATACGATAGAACCAATTGTTTACAAAGAGGTCATTTTTGGCGATGAGTGGAGTGGCTTCTAGGCTTCCATAATGGATGGTGCTGCCACCTATTTACTGAGTTTAATACTAAGGATGTTATACCTGTTGACAGCCGCGTTCTGTTTGGTAAATGGGTTGACCTAAACATAAGCATTTCAGACATGAGTCTGGTCGGAAAAAAAATAATAGTGATAGCTAGCTCAAAAGAGGGCGCTTTGGCATGCATTCCTCGTAAACAGCTACATTCACTAATGGCAGAATGCATTTATATCAAATTTCCTTGTACTTCTGCATAATATAAATCACAATGACCTTTTTTTTTGAATGATTGTATGTTTGTTGTTTTCTTCAATGCTTAAGAATTTAAAGAAAGCGACTATAAACAACAGTAGATCATAAAGTACATTTCCATTTGAGTGGGTCGCCGCTTATGCTTCTTTACCTTAAAAATGTTTTGTATCAGTTTAACCCCTTTTATGCATGTAGGGTCCTTAGAGGGCATGCCATTGGTATTTAAGAGATCTATTTATTTGAAAGTATTTGAAGTTTGAAGTGTATTCTAAGCTTTGTGATGTTTAACTTCACTCCTGAATTTTGATTTATAGTCACATTCCCTACCTTATTGCAGTTGTGTTGCGACTAATCAGTTGTAAGTAGTGGAGGAAATTGTGGTGCAAGCAAACAGCACCACCTAACTCAGGCACCTACATAATTTTCAGAACTAACTTGCCATGCTAGCCAAGTCGTAGATAATCTTTACTTGCCCGACATCATTTTTGACTTGCCCGGAGTAAGATATGACATATGCTAGAAAGGCAGTATTGTTTATCAAGGATTTAAAGATTTGAAAAACATTTTCTTTTCCGTTTTGTTGCATTGTTTGCATAATTCTGGGTATCTGGGCCATCTACTATAAAGAAAGTGTGTTATGTGTTCAGAAGATCAGCTTGCCCGAGTGAAAACTGAAATGTACTTGAACGAAAGCCCTTTTTTCTAAAATTCACTTGCCGGGCCAAGCGGGCTAGTGCTTATGTCCGTGCCTGTAACTCGAAGTCACTCGCAACTTTCTCCCATGTCCCCAATGGAATTGTAATGTAAGATGTGTAAGATATCTTATTCTTAATCATGGGCGAGAAGAAATTGAGTCAATGGTCATTGTGATAGGCATTACATTCAACAAAAATATATTGACTCCATAAAAATACATGAAAGATCTTTATTTCTCCAAATGTGAACAAGAGATATTGTACATTGAAACAAGTACATGACATTGCAAACACCATCATATATATTCATCCTGCATAAAGTAACTTGGTGCTAGTCAGACATTTCACCTTATCTTTTTTTATAAAAACAAATTGTCAATTTTTAAGATTATAGAGAATGATTGTTTTAAGAGCTTGTGTCTGGAAAAGCTGTATAACATTTCGGACAGGACGAAAATGACAATGACAAAATATGATTTTGTTATAATACTAACTGTTGCAGTGATATTACATTTGCCAGGGTATAAAATGCATATGAGATTGACTAAAATATTGATATTTCAACTCCAAAATCCACTAGCCGAATGGCCAATACATAAATGGATTAGAATCAAGTCACAAATTACTTCTGATACCCATTATAAACTGATGAACCTGATAATGTTGGTCACTGAAATGCATTTAAACAGATTTCTGAACTCTTGTATTTCATTGCAAAATCAGCTTGGGAGGAATAGCATCATACAATTAGATTACAGCTAGAAGCCAATAGGAATCCTGAGGAACAGTTTAAAATGGTACAACATCACACAGACTTGGAACATATCTGGACATTCAATAGTACTAGAGAGCCTATCTGTGTTTCAATGCTTCTGCATCAGAGATGCCTCCTCAATGACAATGTATTGAAATTGTGTAAAATAAGCTCAGGATTAAATAAAGTAAGAACACAAGTTCATTTCTACATATCATCAGATTTTCCATAGAAGAAAATCATGTTTCCACACTTACACTTTCAGCTCTGCATTTACTTTAATAAGACAAACCCAAGGTGATTACACCCTCTACTAATACAATAACATAAGGCCCGTGAAAACTCTATTGATTATTATAGCCAAAATAGGTGTAAAGCATATATAGCATGCAACAACCAGGATTAGTTCACATCTCATGCATTCTCTCAATGCCATTTGAAGCTCTTAATACTTCTTTCAGTATGCATAGATTCCCTGTATCAATTACACTTAAGCCACTAAATGATAAACTTTTACTTCCAACCTACTTTTGCTGACCGCTAAATATTGCACTTTTCAATCAAATCCAAAATTTGGCAAAACAAGTATTCAAGCTTATGTTGGATATAAAACAACGGATCTGCTGATATGTAGAAATAATTCTGGAAAACCTGCTTTGGCATAGATAAACCAAATGAAGATTTTATGGTAGTAACAGTATGTACAGTCTTATATCTGTCAAAGTTTTATGTGGGACCTCAGCAACTACTTTACTTGGCACTGACAGTGCACTTCATTTCCTTAAAACCTTCAATACATCTTGAAAGGGATTTAATGTATAAAAGTTAGTTCAGTTTCATATACTTTTTTATCATCAATTAAGAACCAATACCAATGATCATGTAAAATATTTATACAATCACCATCTATTGGAACACCTCTAAAAAGTAAGTGTAATTTGATATAATTTTGTTGAGGACCACATTCAGAAGTGCATTTTAGGTTATATCCTCTTTCAGGTAATATATGGTAGGTTATACTGCTCGTTGTACCCACCTGTTTTATTGCTATCTGTTTTCCTGACCCAGCTTGTGTTCGATGTAGGATTCCCCTAGTACCCAACCTTTTCAGTTGTTACTTATCTGAGAAATTCCTGCCAAACTTACCACAATCATGCCAGAGAAGAATGATCCATTCCTAGCTTCTAAGGACAGACTTGAAATTAGAGGTAGTAATACTACCCTATTTTAATTGTGTGGCCCTAGAATAGACTCCTTCAAAAATAAGAAAAAAAGAAGAAAAACACCATTTAGCGCCCTTGAAGGCACTGCCAGGAACAACTCTGGGTGATATTTCACCTATTTATTGTCATTGATTTTTTCGCAGAGTTGATCTGCGTCGTCGCCGGTCTTGACCCGGATCAACATCATGACGGGCTTGGGGTCGGCAGTCGGGTCCAGTGGAGGGTTCGGGATACAGAGAAGAGTGACGTTGTTCTTTCCCTGACGCTGACACGGCATACTCTTCTGCAGCTTGATGTTCAATAAAATATTACCTGCAAAAAAAAAAGGTTACATATAAGTTATGCAAGTTATCTGAAAATTTTAGG
This sequence comes from Maea johnstoni, assembly GCA_963942565.1. NCBI lineage: Eukaryota > Metazoa > Annelida > Polychaeta > Spionida > Magelonidae > Maea > Maea johnstoni. The sequence goes on from OZ012693.1 coordinate 43,670,002, forward strand.
AAATGATTTTAAACCAAATGCAAAACCCACCATCATACTCAAAGTAACCAGCTTCACAAACAAAACATACAGTAATAAAAAGGTATTTAAATCAGATATTTTCTTAGCTATCATATCCAAAAACCTATAATAAACCACTACCAATGAATGAGATATGGGATACCCATATTTATCTTGAATACATCCTGTAGCTATGATTGTGATTTTAATTCTGTATAAACAAGGAGGACCTGAAAATCTATCTCAGAATTGCATTAGGGAAAAAAGTACCAAAACTAACTAATATCCTAGCTTCACACCGAAATATAGCAAGGTCCTAAACAAACCTACAAATGGATATAAAATGAAATTAAACAATCATCTTTTATCTGGATCAGTCAATTAAAATAAGCTATAGTGCAAATTTCATTAGTTTGGAATTATTCTGCAAATTCCACTAGTCTTGGCTAAGAGGGCTAGTTTGAGCCTTTGTTGAGGACGTACCTAGATTAGTGTCTGCTCGTATCAATAACTGTGTCTTGTCGTCTAGAGGCTTCAGGTGAAGATTCCCCACTCCTTTCTCTGTCCACTGCCCATCCTTCTGGTAAAACAACTTGCACCTGCAGCACAGCGGCACACACATGGTCAGAATATACATATAACATACAGAATTATAATACATATAAAGGACAAACATTATTTGTAACATGACTGGTGTCCTTCCATAGTGAGAAAACAAATGCTGGCTCCGAAACCAGTTTACAAATCACACGTGCAGGTGAGCAGCCAATCAGAATGCCAGTAAGATTCTACCATAGGTAGGCACAAAACTTTGTCTGACCCACTCCTGCAAGTTACAACGAGTCGTCTGGGGAGGAAGTTTCATGATAAGGGACTAAAATTGCCTGATCAATGAATGATGTTATGTTATCTTTGCTATTCTTTCTTAACATGCTAATGAAACATCCATATTTTGAATTAAAGTAATGAACTAAGACAGAGAAGGGAAGTTTTAATACAATAAAATTTTGGTAAACTCGAAAATTGAAGCAGGACAAAGGATGACCACCTCGTCTACAAATTAATTACAATTATCATATCCTGTGTTCACTGTTGGTTTGGGTAGTGGTATCAAGAACCCAAGTGATTTGATTAAAAGCTTAAATAAGTCTTTCAAGACAGAATAAACCGTTTCCCTCATGGGGAAATTTCCCCCCATCACTAACTGCCAAACCTGGAATCTTCATATAAAGAAGAGACAAAAGTGCTTGCCTCTACTATGAAAAGCAAATGGAAACATAATTGCTTACCTTTTTGAATATAAAGAGTCATCTTCAGAGATCTCTTTCACCTCAGCCTTGGGAGGGACATAGTCCTCATCATCTACAAGATCAATAGCAATCTTAATGACTGAATACTAGCTAGTGTTTGGAATCAGTCACAATTTTCAAGATCAATCATCAGTCCATCTGAACGACTGATGATCGATTAATAATCGAAGTTGTATATGCGCAGTTTTCCTTTGGTAGTCTTGGCTTGTTCAAGGGTTCTTGGCTCCATTTCTATAATGGAGCTAATCTAACTCTTTAAATACCCCTTAAACCCCTTAATTCTACTTGTTATATCAGGCCTAAACAAAAATTATGTTCGTTTCCTATTACATGCTAGAAAAAAATTGGGTAGGTAGGTAGGGAATTTATTTTATTTTATCATTTTTTTTCTCTCCTCCATGATGCATTAGATGTGAATGTGAAGCAAAATAGAAGCATCTTAAGTAGTGGGGTATCTATAGATCTATTTAAATCCACTGAACTAGTATTATATAATGATATTTGATGTTTCCTTCTTTCTTTTTTCAATTTCTTTTGTATGCCATGCATAGAATATGAAGTAATTACAGATATTTACCTTGCTTTTAAGAAGGAATAATATTTTGGGCAATAAAGAGATTAGGGTAGGGGCAAAAAGTTAGGGTCGGTAGGGCTGTGTCAAAAAACTTCAAAAATAATCGATCTCATAAAATTGCAATCGATCATCAAAATCAGAGGTTGAACGAGCGATTAATCAGCATGTTCGATTAATTGTATAATCCCTAATACTAGCCTTACAAGTGGACTTATATTAATTGGTGTGTAAAAACATGTAAAAGGTTAACACCAAAAGCATTCAACATACAGAGCTACTCAACTGATGGAGGTTATCATTGGCATGAAAATATCACAGATTTTTCTAGATGCGATTGATCCTTATCAAGTCACTAATTTGTCCTTGCAGAATGAAATTTTCCAATAACATTTACTGGAAATGCTGGCTTTCTGGTTATGTGATTTATTAAGGTGATGAATACCATTGCAAGCTAGATAAAAGACCCGTCCAAAAACACACCTCATAGTAGCATTATCATAGAACACAGTGTACCTCCAGGTTCCTGAGTGTTATTAGGTAGATAATATCATAGCCAACAGTCCTTATTCAACCCATATTCCATTTCAATATTTACAACTTTTCACTCAAATGACATAATCTCATTACTTACGCAAGTGATGGTCACTACAAGTTCACAGATGCCTTAGGGATGTCACTGACTATGCCCAATAAAAAATATATTTTTGATTCTTTACTGCTAAAGATTTTTGTGGGCCAAAACATTTGAAAATTTTAGTGAGATATCTTGTGTGCGGAGCCTATAACCCAGTGGTGGTTTAGCAAGGACAGTCTTCATTGATCCCATGTGGGCTTGGAACAAAAGACAGTCGTGCAATGACACGCCTCAATGGTCGCACGTCACAGTCAGGACAATGCCGGGTGTCCGTCATGCTATAAATAATTGAAAAGCTTTCTACCCGGACGTCCCTAATGTCCTTGGTGTTGAGCTTTCTCACTAGAATTTTCAATGTTATGGCCTGTAAAAGTCTTCAGCAGTAAAAAAATCAAAAAAATACTTCTTATTGGGCATAGTCAATGATATCCCTAAAGTAACTCTGAACCTGCAGTAACCATCACCTGCGTAAGTAATGAGATTGTGTCATTTGAAAGAAAAGTTGTAAATTTTGAAATAAAACAGAATATGGATTGAATAATGACATTTGACGATGATATTCTCTACCTGATAACACTCAGGAACCTGTAGATACACCTTGTTAAATAATTATGCTGCTGTGAGGTGTGTTTTGGGATGAGGCTATTAACTAGCTAAACAATGGTACCCATCACCTTAAGTCACTATTTCATCATTTCAGGGTGAAAAAAAAACCCAATGACACTCACTTTCATTGCCTGCTTTCTGGTCACTCTGGCTAGATGGCGCCACCGGCTTGACCGCAAAACTAAAAGGTGCCAATCCTCCTGCTCCTGAGCTGTTTGAAGATGTTGAGGAGAAACCGAAGCCGCCTGTGGACCCTGCTGAGGCACCAAAAGAGAACTTGGGCAGCGCGCCTGATGGCTCTGTGTCTTTTGATTCACTGAGCTTAAAGCTGAACCCACCAGATGAAGCGACTTCTGTTGTGCTTTCTGTACAAAATAGGAATAATAATTTCATGTGATTTACATTTCATGAGGTTTTCAAAATTCTAAAAGATGACTTTAAATAAAGTGTATTGATCATCAACTAACCACGGCTATTTAAAGGCCCTGTTCATGATAACAACCACGCAATCAATAAATACCACTCATTTTTTTTTGATGTTTGTAAAAATTCTAATTATTCAATAAATTAATTATATAGACCTTTCCCAGTGCATTCATAATAACACCTTTAGGTGACCTCCCATAATTAATAAAAAGAATAAGTGGTAGTAGCAGAAGCAGTAGTAGTGTAATAGTAGAAGTAGTGGCCGGAGCAGTATTAGTACTTCCACTGAGCACCTCTACTTACCTGTACCACGAGAAATATAATTTATAAAAGATGCAGTTATAGACTGACCAAACAAAAATAAGAAAGTCAGGAATCCTTTCCTGATGTGTGTATGTAAGATACCCATCTTTATAACTTTTAATCATTTGTACTGACCTTTGCTGAGTTCAGACTTGGGTGTGTCTAGCTTGAGTTCAGTCTTCCCAGGTGCGCTCTTGTCGGCATCTTCTGTTCCATGGTCCGGGTACTTGGCCTCAAGCTCGGCTAAATGTTTTTCATAATCCTTGAATATCGGTGACAGAATAATGAAGGGACTCTTATCAACATGTTCTTTTATCCACTTGCTGACGCTCTCATTTAGAGTTTTCAGCTGCTGCAGGTATTTAGCTTTGTTCTTGCTCTTATCATTGCCACTGTTATTTGTGTTCAATGTTGAGTCCTTGTCCCCTGTTTTGGGAGATGGCGTAATCGTGCTCTTGCCGCCCACAACAAATGGTGCGATCTTAATCTCACTAGAGGGCGCCTTTGCTGCAGTAACTCCATTTGATACTAGTCCAGTCAGTGGCTTACTCGTGACACCAAAACTAAACGCAGGTGCCTTAGTTTCTGTGGTGGAGGTGGAGGTGGTGGTGCTGCCAAAGCCCTTGAACCCTGAGAAACCCTTAAACACTGTTGACCCAGTGCCCTCTCCATCGCCCTGAAACAAAGGTGATTTCAAACAATTTATATCTATATAGTATCAAAATGTACATTCTCTTTCAATAGTGCAACCTATTGGTAATTATTAAACTCTGCACCTACATTAACATATTTGGCAGTAAGGAACAGGTAAATTGTTTTTTTAAAAAGTGATTATTCCTAGTAGACATGTATGTGCAGGGACATATTGCTATAACAATACTGAGTATTTTGAAATGACAAGAACATGTTTTAGTGATGTTTCCTTGACAGGGATGAGACCTAGCAAAAAGTAATATCTTTACATTTTAAGCAATGATCTTTTTGCAACATTTTTTTTTCTTCTCTCATTTCGCCATGAGTGATAACCCTTATTGCGCAAAACTTCATGTTTATAACACCATTATTATAAGTTGGGTTATCATAGGTTGTAGTTCAAAATTAATTGCTTTCAAATTGAATCTTCATTCCAAAAAAGATGTTTGCCATTCAACACTTGTGGTTAGCAATTAAAGAGAAGGCTATTTGTATTATAACTCACCTCTGGAGCTCCTCTCCGTTTTGCTTTTCTTATCTGTCTTCCGGCAATAATCTTGTTTGATGCCTGAGTAAAAACTCCTGCCTGAAAATAAAGAACAATAACTTGTGAACTATCATATTTAAGTTGAAGATATTTACACATGAAAATCAAAATATATTGTGCATAGATCCATCATACATTGTGGGTATTCACAAACTACACAAAATGTAAGAAATTCTATTCAATTAGCTGAGATATGAGATCCTATCAGCAGACCAAGGAGCAAATAGCCTGAACTAATAAACAACACTGAAGTTAGGAGTAGATGAAAAGGCGCAGCTGAACATACAGTCTAAAGTGGCAACAGACTTCATAATATAAATTATTTTGGGAATCGACATTTCTTTTATCCTTACTTTTTCTGCCATATATGAGGCTAGATCTTGTCTAGTCACCTGTACATGGTTGAGGAATCTAAGCAACACTGCTAAACTTGTAACCTCTGAGATTCCAAGTCACTGAAATATAGATACCCTTGAGCTGGATTTGAACCCAAGCAGTGGCCAGAAACAAGAGTGCAGTCAGTTGCTTAAGATTAGTCAGCTACCGCGGCAGACCCACAACCATTTGGAAGAACCTAATATAATTTCTCAAACCTTAATCCCTTTCAGAACATGTATGATTATAAATATTGATCATTGTACCTCCTCCGGCTCTTCCTCTTCATCCCAATTCCTGTCAGTCAACTCTCTTCCGGCGACACGCTTTGCCATGCTAAAATAGAAGAAAGAACTTGTCTGAAATACCTTTTAGTACTTCTAATCTGGACATTTAAGTTATGGTCAGAATCGACGGAGTACTTAATGAAAAAGTAGGTATTGAAGGAATGACATTCTATAAGAACCCCAGAAATTTTTCTAATGCTATCTGGTATGAAATGTGTAGTTTGGGGTCATGAAAAAAATATTGGAAACATAGACAATATAGTGTAAATTTATACTAAATAATGCATTGAACATTTTACTGTAAAAGAGTGGATTCAAGGATTCTGCTATAAAATAATACATTACGACAACTGTACTAAAAGTTACATCTATACACAGGGCTCGACAATAACGGTCAACCGCTGGCCCCAGGCCAGTAAAAAATCCACAAAACGGCTTTGGGCCAGTAGAAACAGACCTCTACTGGTCCTACAGTGACAGTAAACAATTGTGTTCTGGACCATAAAGATAAATAGATAAACGCAGGCTGGACAGACAGCTCCGAGATCAGTCTTAACTCCACGGGGAGCAAGCGTTGATATTTCTATGGCCTTCCATTACGGCATTAGCGGTAGCTGTCTGTTGGTCACCAGTAGAGATAAGAGTTACTATTCTCTCACAAGATTCACATTATACACAGTGTTCAGTGTGTGCTGGGTCGTATTGTGACCATCTTGACGATGTTTACGATGTGTATGAAGGCCTATGCCACAAACTGTTAAACTGTCGTAAAAATTACGCTGTGAGCGTGAGAACTTCAGATGGGCCTATCTTTTTCTACACTGGTTCCTGACACTGTGTTGTAGCCTTGTGGCCAGTAATGTGTATAATTATCAGTGTGGTTTATGGAAGGGTTAAAAGTTAAAAGGCTGGGGCAAGCACCCACAGATAATCTTTTGAGTGTGTCGTTCATGAACTAACTTGTAGATTGCCTTCTGATATGATTCAATGTGTGATAAAAAATATTTCTCTCCTCATTTACATTTCTAATAATTAAAGGGGAATGTTTTTGTTAATCATTTCAATTCTTATTATACACCAAGCACTATTTTTACCATTTTTATTATTATTATTACTATTATTATTATTAATTTTATTATTATTATTATTATTACTATTATCATTATTAAAATCATCATCATTATTATTATTATTATTATCATTATTATGTAAATCATCATTATTATTATTATTATTTTTACAAACAGTGGTAAGTGACATCAGGCACATCAAATGCGTGATGATGGTATGGTGCACTCCCTACAGCATACGGAAGAGTCTGTTCAGATTCATTGTTCTTATGCAGGCCATTTGTATGCGAATGAAGAAATCTATTTTTGAAATATATGATGATAAAATAGCAATATAAGTGAATGTTGTCGGTGAATTTTTTCTTGTTTTTTTAATACATAATTGCAAATATTTGACATTTAAAATAAAAAATTGTAGGACCAGTAAAATTTTTGGAGGACAGCAGATCCTAGGTGTTACTGGTCCTAGTTTGAGTTAACGTCGAGGCCTAATACATATATAAAGTATACATTTTGAACAGTTATTTTGCTATCCAATTTAATGTCCTCCAGCATGAGGATCAATAACATCCTAAAATGACCATAGGAGTAAATCAAAGGCTTCTTATATCTAAAAGGTTCGTGGGATTGCCATGAGAATGGATCCCTGGAAATTTGAAGGGATTTGGCAAAATGCTTTGCCAACAAGCTAGTCTGGACCAGCATAGTAAGTGTCAATACTATTTGCATTATTCTGATTCCAGAATCAAATGATTGCTATAAGATTTCATAGCCATCTTTTCCTAGAGAAAGTCGATACTGTACGATCCCTTCAATTCCCTTGGTATCGATTACACTGACTCCTTATCTAAAATGACCCAAAAACATACTTGAAATAAATCCAAAGTAAACAAAATCCCAATAGATTCATGAATGTGCCGTATGGACATTGCTGTTGGTTAATGTCATGTGAATATATAATTAGTTCCTTGATCAAATCATTATCTTCCTACCTAACATTTAATCATTTCTAGGGCTGTCATTGATAACGCCTGTATCGATGAATCGACAAAAAAAACCTTATCGATTATCGATATCGAAGAAGGCACAACATAACGATTCATATGCAAATTAGGTAAATAAACTATTTTCCAGGAAAACACAGCGTTCAACTTCCCCCCTTGAACAACACATAAACTCCCCACTACAACTGTGTGCGTCCATTCCATTTATCCTTGAATTCACACAGATGAATGTTTATGTAGTAGGGCTGTGATCAATAGGCCAAAAAATCACCCCACACACAAACTACAACCATTCCTCATATTAAAGCACATTGCTGGTTTTCATTCATTTTGAATTTGATTCGCTGAATCGAATCGAAGTAGCGTATCGGTAATAATTTTGTCAATTATCGATAAATATTTCTTATCAATGACAGCCCTAATCATTTCCCCTTCATAAACCTGCTTTAAGAAAGTGGCCTTGTGCCTCAACCATTCAACAGAGCTACAGAAAAATCTAGCAGCATACAAACTGACGCTGAGAAAACTGCCCGCATGTCTGTCTGTCTGTCTCGTCTTGCTTGACGATAATCTCATGTGAAATTAGCATCTCCTTTTGCTTTAAGAGCACATTTTGCTGCCAGATCTTTTCATGTTATAAACATTGCTTTATTCCATAATACAAATGGATTATTTTCCTTTAAATTATGTCAAAATAGCGTTTTTGAGCATGTATGACCGGGCAACACACTCAATGACGTCACAGTACGACAGAATCTCACCATGCAAAAGACGATAGGGGCGACATCTTCGGTGAGATGTCGCCACAAGTACCAGTGATGTTGATGCAGTGAGGAGGAGAAGCGCAGCGGTAACGTGTTCGGCTGGCAACACAAATGTTGTGGGTTTAAATCGGGCACGCGTCACTTCTTTCTGTCCTTAAGCAAGACAGTTTAAATACTTCTCTTTGCCCAGTGCTTCGGAGGGCACTTTAAGCCGTCAGTCCAGTCGGCCAAGAGCCTTAGTAGCTTGTGTTTCTTGTAATTGATATACCGACTTAAGGTGATGGGAACCATTGCAAGCCAGTTAAAAGCCCTGTCCCAAAACACACCTCAAAGCAGCATAATACTATAACTAGGTGTATCTCCAGGTTCCTGAGTGTTATCAGGTAGAGAATATCATCGCCACCTGTCATTATTCAATCCATATTCTGTTTTATTTCAAAATTTACAACTTTTCTTTCAAATGACATATTCTCATTAATTACGCAGGTGATGGTTACTGCAGGTTCAAAGTTACTTTAGGGATATCATTGACTATGCCCAATAAAAAGTATTTTTTGGATATTTTACTGCTGAAGATTTTTACAGGCCATAAAGAAGAAAATTTTAGTTAGAAATCTCGACACCAACTACACTTGGTAACCTCACATGCTCATAGCTAGCACCTATTTATAGCATCCTGACCATAAGCCATTGTCTTTTAAAAGATCGTCGAGGTGTATCTTTGTGCAACTGTCTTTTGTTTCCAGTGCTCAGAAGTGATCAGCGAGGTATGTCCACTACTATCAAAGGGGTTCCCATGCCTCCACACACGAGATATCTCACTAGAATTTTCAATGTTATGGCCTGTAAAAATCTTTAGCAGTAAAAGATTTAAAAAATACTTCTTTATATTGGGCATAGTCAATGATATCCCTAAGGTAACTGTGATCTGTGAACCTGTAGTTACCATCACCTGCGTAAGTAATGAGATTATGTCATTTGAGTGAAAAGTTGTAAATATTGACATGAATTAGGATATGGGTTGACTACAGACGGCTGACTATGATATTCTCTTCCTGATAACACTCAGGAACCTGTAGATACACCTTTTGCTGCTGTGAGGTGTGTTTTGGGATGGGGCTTTTAACTTGCTTGCAATGGTACTCATCACCTTAAAATAAAGATTACATTTACCTTTACATTTACAGTGACACCGCAAAAATAAGTTACTTGTCTTTCCATCGATCAAATTCAATGCGGTTTGAATCGTTAGAACCGCCACATTTAATTATACTTGTTTTAAAATTCTAATTGGAATGTTGCAAAATTACAATGTTGCCAAAGCTGAGGCCGCCAAGGCCAAAGCTTTGCCACAAACACCTAGGGCTAGGCGAGGCTATAAATCTGCACCAATGCTCAGTGGCGGGTCTAAATGGCTATTACAGCGCGTTTGAGTGATAAAAATTCATCTCACAACTCTGCGTAAATGACACAAAAATCATGTTTTCTAATGGTTGTCAAGCCGGGATTTGGGGTCGGCTCAGTGCTGTGAACCGGGACCACTGAACATAGTGTGTTTTCCAAGCCCAGGTATTTTCATAGCTATCCGCTATAATGTCATATTAATGGATGCCTACGGGCCTGATCACACACAAGTGAAGTGGATAACAGTTTAAATGCAATCATGAGTATCAATTTTGTGTTTGATAACTATTTAGTGCACTTGTTGGTGAATGTACATACCATGTATCATGGTAGGCCTAAATATACCTGAGTTAGCATTCCGCCAGAAGTGCTTTTAGATACCGACCAGTACCATAGAGTTGGTGGTATTTGGTACATAATTAGGCATTACTATGATACATATGTACTAATTGACTTGTCAGATTGTTCCACATGAGGCAAGTCATGTGTGGGATCTTGGCGGCAAATAAGCCGGGCAAATGGATAAAACAGCAGAATAAGAAAATGTTCATGTATGTTATCATTTGTTAACGATTAAGGGCTACGGTATTGACTTACATATATAGATTTTATCCGTGTTGATATTCGTTAAAAACTTTTGCCTACGTTTGTGTAAAAAATACAGATCCGACGTGCGAAATTCACTCTTTCTTGGGGGCAGCCATTTTGAACCGCATTTTTTGGTATTTCGCTACAAGATCAATGCGCCGGCAGGTTCCCTATGTCATTGAAACCATGGAAAGTCATGAATTTGCACAGGAAACGAAATGAGTATGTGCTGAATGATTCAAGAGCTTCAGTTTAGTTCATAACATTGGCTTGTTAGATATCTTTTAAATAGTTTTAAGACCTAACTTCTTACAGCGCAATGATTCACAATAGGCTCGGGCACTTTGCACTGCATCCGGGTACTTTCCCTAGATATTGCTGCCATCTCACTTACTTTGTACAAAATTACCCCAAAACATAGTTCTGTGTTGATATTAATTACGGTCCAATCAGTCGCCGCCCGAGGACAGAAGCCTCATTGCAGTAATTGCAACCTGGCCAAGAATTTCTTGGACGATTGAATTGTTCGTTTTGGAGGTGACTTCATTGTTTTGGATGGCGGATTACAAGTGATTCGCCCTGCACCGTGTTTTTGTAGTCATCGGACTGCGGAAGATCGGGAAGAACTTCATAGAATTTCGGATTTTCTTGAAAATATATTTACAAAATTTCGCAGGATCTACACAATTGCAATTGGGATTACTTCCATGCAGCAGAATGTCGAGGTCGGACCTGGACACCATCCAAGCGCAGCTCAAAGTTGCAATACAAAGCCATCAGGTTGTATATTATTGGTAAACTTATTTGTACCCCATTCAATCAATGACTCACCATCTTTGCAAGGTTATTTCAACTTATCGGACTCCTCAAAAGAACGCTAAAATAGAACTACGAAATATAGTGATCTTATTTGATAAAATATAGGCTCGAAGTGAACTTTAAACTGGAGTTGATGGCTGCTTCCTACACGTAGAATAAAAAGTTGTAGTTGCAACATTTGTGCATGCACCACCAAGATTGGAAACATGGCAGAGAGCTACCGAGTTTCTGAACTCCATCAGATGCCAGGAATGATCCACCAAGATATCCAAATGCCTAAGGATGTGTATTTATTGTAGTTATCTCTTCTTTCAGATACTGGTGACAAAAATGAAGAACGATCCACAGGTTAGTAGTCTCATAAGTTATTACACTACCAAAGACAAGTGGACGGTGGAGTACATGAATTATAATAATAATGATGAGATTCACTCACTACCTGGCCCTTCAGCAACTCCTGTTCATAGCATTTCAATATTGTTACCCCATCCCCTACGTCTCATTTCACCACTTCATTGCCACTATTTTGTCTCTTTCAGAACATTGGATTAAAAAAACAGATTCATGAGCTTCAGACAGAAATTACAGGATTGTGTGCGAACCAAGTAGGTTATTTTCTCGTAGTGGTACTTGTAGCTCCTACACTTCCAACCACTCTGATTGCAGTTGCGAGGCCTGGGTCAATGTTATTGATTTACCTACTACTGCCGATACTGCTACCAACTTTGTGTTTGGAAGTAAAGGAGCATATACATTTTCTTTTGTTTTGCCCTAGAGTTTAGTACATTGTTACACTAAATGAATAGTTGTGTATTTAAAGCACCAGTGAGTGCACTATCATGGTGGATCTAGTGTCATTATGAATATTATAATGAGTCCTGTGGAGACGTCAAACAAATATCAGACAGCCACAGGCACTTTCAGGGAAGTTCCAAGTAAATAGTTTGAACATTATTTGAAATATAATTTAAGGGTGGGTAGATACAATAATTTTGATTGTGTAGTTTTTACCAGATAAACAAATAATTAAAATATTTATTCATTTTTGGTAGTGTTAGAGTTTGGAATTCTTTTACTTGGGAGTCTATGACTATGATTTATCGAAGAAGTAGTTTTCTATTTTTAGGCTCTTTGTTACAATTTACTGTTGTGGAGGCTAGATTAGTAATAAGCTGCCACTGGTAGGCACAAGGTGTTTCTATATTTGGCCACAATAGCTAATTAGCCAACTGGGCCGTTGAGCCACACTGAAGCCGTAGCTGTCCGAGAGTGGCTTCTGTCTATCAGGAATACCTGCATAGATGTATATATCCTGGACATTAACCAGCATGGTCTCACTCACCCCCTGAATCATTCTCTGAATAGAATGTTAACACTTTCTTATAGAGCCTGATAGGTTGTTTCTACCACTTTGTGCATGCATGAATGACTTAATCCGTTTTAAGCTTGTTTGCCTGCATCTAATTTGCTAACAATGCCTCTGTATAGTATGGACAGATGTTTGGTGTACATGTGGAGCATTGTCTTGTTTCTTGGTTTCAAATACCAACAAATTTATTTCTCATTTAATATATCCATTGCATTTTAACTTATTTTTATTTAGACATTGAGGATTCAAGTACACGTTTTATTTTACAGCCAATGAAAATTTAAAAAAAAATGTGTTTATATCTTAAAATTCAAGTGAAGTAAAATCCACCTGTTATCTATCAAGGCATTATTTACATTCTTTGCACCAATTCTGATGAAAATTTTGGATTCCTAAAAGTTTATATTGTCTCAAGAAAGGATGATGATTGGCAACTAAATGTTAAAGCACTTGTAATTTAAATCCAAACATTTTTGTGATTTCATCACCTATTTCAGGTGACATTCCTCAATAGCCGTTAAATTTATTACTTTTTCTCAGGGATAAAATTAAAAAGTACACTTCCTCTATCCAGATATTTTGCAAGGTATTAAAAAAAAAGTAAATTGTCAATTTCAAGCAAAAAAAATTCAGCTTTTAACACTTGTAAGTCTAATGATGTTATATAAAAGGATATCATGCCCTGTTGGCTATTCCAGAACAAAATAACCCCCATTATTTTTATTTCATGAAGATAAATGATTTTTTATTTCCAGAAGACAACCCACCAATGATTTTTGATTTTTACACCGCCCCCTTCATGATTTTTTTTTATTGTAATTAACATTCCTTCCAATGATTTTAATCATTATATTTTAGACCCCTCCCAAATGTATACAGGTCTCTTAAAATATACAGAATCAAGCAAAAGATGATACCAACACAATCAAGTTGTAAACTAGTCTGTAATACTGTCAAATAAACTTGTATTTATAATTTGTACATGTATTTATAAACATTGAGGAGGCGAGGACACAGCCATATATAGAGCCCCGAACCCCATGTTTATTATTCAGACAAGTCTAAGCTTACACACCCCCTAGTTCTTTTTTGTTGACACACTTCATTAGCTTAGATTTCTAACGGCAATACATTCACCCGCAATAATTTTTTAGAAGCGCATTCTGCCCCCGTTTTTTTCTGGAACAGTTAGAACACTATTAGACACCCTACATGGCTCAACATTAAGGGCTGTCCTACTGCCCCGGGCAGGTAGAAATTTTCAAAATGGCTGCAGGGCATGTTAAAATCGGACTGTGCCTGCCCAACAGGGCAGGTAAGATTTCCTCATGTAACTTCAGAGATATTGTTACACTGAGGAAATGCAACATTTTTTCTTCAGTACAAATTAAGCTATAAGAGGGAAACAGTTAATAGGTACATGTAAAGTTCATGCAGAAAGTTGATTTATGTACATTCTTTTACACCTTTTGTAGGGCATGTGTAAGTTGTGTTAGGCAGGTAGAAATTCATATTAACTTGCCCAACTTTGCAGGTGCCTTCAAGCCCTGCCCTAACATTTTACACAATTACCAATTATTGTGCATCCAATTTTCCATCCTAGTCAAGACCCTAAGGTGTATGCTTCTCAACATACTACACTTAACACTAAGTTGTGTATTGGATTTGTAATCAGATAATTTGTGATTCTGACTTAAGGTAGATGGGATGCCGCAATACACCCACCTGTTTTATTATTAATGAGCATGTTTGTGCTAGGGTGAATAGCCTCTCCATCTGCATTTCCACAAAAATGAGTTATGCTTATTGGCAGCGTGCAGGATGTTTTGATAGGAATGGCTACCTCTGAAATAATAATATAATGATAACTAAAGGGTTAGGAGAAGAATAGTTTCTGTAAGCTTAATTCGCATCACATTAAGTAGTTGAGAAAGACCACTCATGCTACAACGTTGACTTAAAGGGGTATATTTATAGATCTTAAGATCTACCTATTGGGCAAGTTGAATTTTTGCAAAGAAACATGCAATGTATTTAAAAAAAAAAGATATCCCCAAAATATTTCTGTATACCAACCTACCCAATTTATTTGGACTGTATATAGGAAACTCTCTTTTTAGGCCTAAGAATATTCAATTAACAATTACTTGAGGTAAGGACCCATTGTGTCATATTTTGACAAATATTAATTCGATATTAAAGCCTTATTGACTGTTGCAGAGGGCAACATGATATTTCTCATGGGCCTGGAGGCTGGCAGTGGCTCAAGGGCTGTAGCAGGGGCCCAAAGGCCAATAGCCTGCTTGACGGCCTATGCCAAATATAATATACCCCTCCACAACAGGTATTTTTTATTGCTCCAGAAACAATAAATTGAAAAAAAACATCAAGATTTTCTAACTTGGAATGTGTTCGATCAATAGCCCTCTTGTTGGCAGCACTATCTTTATCTTTAATTTTAGTGTTTAATCATCATCCTTTTATGATTTAGATCCTACGAGGTCTAGGGCATGGTTAGTGTGAATTTGGTTTCACAGAGAAAAAAAATTAGTAAGCTATTTTTTTCCTGGCAGGAGCCTGCTTGTGCACAACTAGTAGTTGTACATTGATAATTTGTGTGTGTTATGATGTTCACCGTCTGTTTTCCTTGGAAACAGGTGGCAGATCATGTATGTGATACTGCGCAACTGCATGCATGCCATTGTTGGGTCTGCTTTTGGAACAGCAGAATATGTATTATTTTGTATGTACCGTAAAATATGCTAGAAAAGGTTTTTTTCTAATGCCATCATAAGCACCTTTAGAAATGGGTAAAGCTGTCACTTTTGGTAGCGTTTGGCTTCATGTTTCGTTGATGTTTATCATGACTCTTGAAGGATTTATTGCTGCCTACATATTCTGTATGACTGTAGTCTGCTAGCAGGCTAGCTGTTCAGACTTATTTCTCCATTTTAACAGGATAACTGCTTCGGTTTCTTTGTGAATCCAACCAGGTTCTTAGCCAGGATTTCAAAAATGCCTGTCCAAACAACAATTTCAAAATTTTGGCCCGTCCAGATTTAGCTTCAAGTTTATCTACTTCAAATCCTTATACCAGCTACATTTAATAGCTTAGTATGTCAAAACGGGCAATTTACACTTCAGTTACTGTAAAACTGGTAATGATTGCGTGATTTTAATTATTGCGTTTTAATGCGAATGCATGAGGACGCAATAATTAAAACACGCATAAATCTGTCCCTTCTGTTTCAGATATCTGACGTCTGGTGGCGTTGGTTGAGATTCGCATTAATTAAAACACGCATAAAAGCGAAAATGAAAAAAACGCAATATTTACTACACGCAAACATTACCAGTTTTACAGTATGTCCCAGGAGATGGTTTGTTCTAGGGAAATATTTGGTTATTACACCCCAAAAGTCAAAATTGAAAATTCACCATAGAAATTTTTGCCTGTCCAAACAGGAGGTTTTTAACAAACTACCTGTCCAAAAGACAGGTAGGAGGGGTCCTGGCTAAGTCCCTGCCTACAACCTATGTACACATTAAATACCACTAGGGCTCGACATCAATGCTAGCTTGATAGCCCAGGTGTGTCAGTAACTTTCTCGCACTTTGCCGACAAGCAGACTACAGATAAAAACCAAGTTTTTTTTGCCGAGTTGCTACTCATTAACTGTCATGTTTTCTTTGGATTTGGGTCTTATTTATCCAAAAAAATATCGACTAAAATAAATTCTGGCCTTGCAAAATTCTAATCCATTAGCCCTGCTTGACTTGTTGAAATTTTGGTTAATGTCATGCCCTGACCACAGATGATAGATATGTCTGTCATCTGAACCCTCAAACTCTTGTTGTGCACACGTGGTTAATCATATGTACACATTACTCTACATTACTCAAGAGAACACTTAATCTAGGCAAAACAGACTTCCTTAGATGTACACGTTCGACAGAGGTAAACAGCTGATTCCAGCACACAATTGCTAGCTTGGGAATTGTAACATAGATTTATGGGTAAGACTAGCGTTCCTACCTTGCCCTTAGTATGTAATTACATCCTCTCCATACAAACTTTACATCACTTGCTTTTGTTGACCCAGTGGTGATTTGTTTTAGAAGGTGCCTCAGCCTCAAGCCTTTTTCATGAGCCACAACAGTTATGGCCTTCAGTCATCACTATTAGCCTACTGGTCAATGTCCAGGACCTGACATTAATGAAGCTCTGAAGGCTAGGGACTGTCTAGTGGAATTAGAGCTAGTTCTGTCAGTGTGTCAGCCGCCAGACTTGGCTTGTCAAAATCAAGCCACATCTTATCAGATATTGTGTGGTTTAACAAAATGGCTGCTGTCTAGCAGATAAGATCACAATCTGGGTACACAGATCCCATCTCTACCATCCCTGTTTCAGGCAGGCTCCTACCTTAGGAATAAAGGCGCACAGAGAATCATTTTAGGACTCAGGAATAATTCAAATTATACCTTCTTAAAATATAGCTATAAATATGTTTTGATTTCATTATTTAATATGCATGAAACAGAATTGAAATTATCTGATGATTAGCATCCCTGCTATATTTAAAAGATTCTATCTAGTGGCCACCCAGGACCCTAACATGATAGGTCTTGGGACCCAGAGTAATATTTATCACTTGGCGAAAGCTCCTAAAATAGCCGGATAGCCGAATAGTGGTGTCTGGGTCTTATCAAGTTTGGTGTCTGGATGTTAGTTGGACAACCAAACCCCAAGAAATTATACATCAGGAAACCATTTTTTTGTGTGGAATTTCTAGAGATATTTGTCAATTTCAAGCAAATTAGTGAATATTTTATTCCATTTTCATTGCATGAGGATATCATGCCTTTTCTCTTTTAATAAAAGAATGCTAATGGTTTTGATCTTCAGTCCCTGAATATATGGTGGTCTCCAGAGAAAACTAGGCCGCCCAATTTGCAAAAATATTACAATTGAAAATGTGGACACACATGTTCTGAATTCTGCATGTTGTAAGCACGTGGTCACATCTGGCATATTCAGCCATGCACACTGGTTGCCAATTTTGTCTAATCTTTCCAATGTCAGAGAACTGGAATAAGGTGATGATTTCCCCCTGACCAGATGGGACTTCTTTCAAGCAGGCAGAGCATCTCCACATTCTTACTAGGTTTAATACTAGGCAATTTAATTTAACAACTTACTGGTATTTTATTAGTTAACCCATAAGAGCACTAGTGATGTCATTGATATGAAATGTTATCGATTCGATTTATTGATATATTTTTTCGATTCGATTCGATGCGATACGCCGTAACATGCTCGTAGGGCCCAATTATTTATAGGGATGTCATTGATATCCCTTTCTTTTCGATTTGATTAATTGCTTTACTCTTTCCAATATATCGATTCGATTCAATTTGGTTCGATACCCTGTGTCTTACACACCATTCCTTCCAATTTTTCTTACAAAAGTCATAGAAAATACTTCAATATCTAGTCAGAGTTTCACTTTGCGCTAGTTTAACAGGAAAATGTCTGTGAAAAGTGTATTTTTTATGAACAATCATACGCCATTATTGGGGTACAGAATATCGATTATTTCGATTCGATACCCAACCATTCGATTGGATTTAATTGACAAAGTGAAATTGTCGACTTATCAATTTGTTGACTATCGATGACATCCCTAAAGAGCACACAGTCTGGCAGTGTTGTGCTTATCAAGTATGTTACTTTCAGAGAATAATTGAGGAGGGGTTGTTAAACCTAAGTCGAGCAACCAGTTATATAGTTCAACAATTATTTGCAGTATTGTTAAACACAACTGGAATCTCAAAGCTTCAGTCAAATATTTCTAACTGTATTGCTTTGATAATGATATTAATATTATTAGTTATCAATATTTTATGCCCCAGATGTTAATGAATTCATGAAGAACAAGTGTATTGCTTGTAGGAGTCTAGAATTACATTTTGCCACTGAAGAAAATCTGAACTCTTGTATCTTCTATGCTCCCCTGAAGCGACAGAGTTACCTGTTGCTCCTCCCAAAATGTAACAGTAGCTGCCTTGAATGAGGAAGCCTCCTCTTCAACAAAGCCACTGAAGTGACAGTTGCCTGTTGCTCCTCCAACGTGAAATATAGATAGCTACGTAGATTTTGAGCCCTGGTGTTGAATGAGCTATGGGTTAGCTAGATTTCTATAAGTGGGCGTTGTTTTTGACAACTTGAAATCTAGATGTAGAGTGGCAGAGATTTTGAGAGCTGATTGAATGAGGAAGCCTCCTCTTTCACCAATCCCATGAAGTGACAGTTGCCTGTTGCTCCTCAACTTGAGATCTAGAGAGCGAATAGATTTTGAGCCCTGATGTTGGATGAGCCAGCCTCTGTGGCCTTAAGAGGAGCATAATGTGTGTGTGTGTGTTGAGTATGAGTGTGTGACATTGAATAAGCTCCTCATGCTCCGCCGCAGCACACTGATGGAAGGCTGACCTTTGTGCATCCTAACTACCAATGAAACAAGCCTCTCTCCCTCGGACAGTCTCAGCGCTGGCAGTAGCGATGCTGGTCTCCTCAGCAAATCAGGGATGCTTAGATAGCAAGCAAACATGGAACTGACTGCTGCTTATTTAGCCCATTTGGTAAATGGCCTTCTGGATAGCATCGTAGCCAGTGTAGCCATGGCGCTACATTAGGCATTTTATGGTGATAGTACATTCCTATCCGAAAGGGTGTAATGATACAGTTTATGTTCATAGGATACAAATGGTTATAATTTAGCTACAATGTTTATAGGTTATGTACAAAGTATTTAGGGACCTTTGCTGGAGATGTGATAGGGAATATCTAGAGCAGTTTAGTGTCAATTTTGGTAGGAATTAAATGCCATGCATAACTCTTAGATTTTGTAATTTCACTAAGTGTGCATTTCCTGTATGACTGAGCACTTATTGTGTTGTCTTGAAGATGGTAGCTGTTGGTTTCCTTTCATAATACATTGGTTTTTACCTACTAGACCTATGTACAATGACAATTTTCATTTCTTCTTTTCTCATTACTTCAAGATAGCATTCATCATCCCTAATAGTGAAATGCATGTTTAGGATTGTTATTACCGTAAATTCTCGCAAATCTCGGACACTTTTTATTAATTACGATTTTCGTTGGCTGATGGTGGCCGAAATTTACTGAAAATAGCGATCAAATGTCAGACACCGTGGCCGAGATTTGTCGATATCATCAATTGAAATGAAAGCTACATGTACTATGATGTAGATGGAACTGAAAATCGATCGCTAACTTTGTGAACAAGAGCACAATATTCCCCACAAAATCATTATTGTCCACCTACCTGTCATTCCTCTGCTATATATACTTGTAAAGTAACTTGCCTCCCTTGTATGTTGTTTACTTGTTTATTCTTGCTGCCGCACGTCAATTGCGCATTGAATTATATACTTGTTCAAGTTGTTGACAAGTCTTATTTCGAAATGGCGCCGCCCAAGCTGTATTCCACTCTACACGCAGAAATGCGATACCTACTTCCGGTTTCGCACCGATCATCTTTTGGCAGATTTGGGCACTAGAAACGATCCCTAATCTAAAATCAATCGCAAACTTTGGAAATCTAAATGTTTTTTTTCTTATATCAATGAAATTTACTTGGTGGCCGACTTTTGGTGAAATGTGTCCTTTGGATGAATCGGGGGTGGGCGAATTTCCCCAGTAATTATTTGGTAGATTAATAATAGTGGACGAGTTTCCTAGGGCGGCCGAGATTTCCGAGAATTTACGGTATTACTGTATATTAATTATTCCCTTCTACATGTTTTAGGATGCAATCCTCAGAACATGTAATGATATCATCAGGGCGTTTTTAAGTTGTCCTTGTGTGCACCCATTCTTTGGTCTAGAATCCTGGGAGCCTCAGGATTGAAAACTGGTAAAATTTCTAGATACAGTTGATAAGTTCAAAGGAGGCCCTAGAAGTGAGAGCGAGCAGGGCTCGATGCTAACAGTGGTTCTATGGCCCAGGCCAGTAAAAATTTCCCAAAATGGCTTAGGGCCAGTAAGAAAAGACCTCAACTGGTCCTACAGGGCCAGTAGACATGTGGGGAATTTGTCTGTGAATTTTATGCAATGTTTTTGCATATTATATTAAAGAAAAATTTGTAGGACCAGTAAAATTTTAACAGGACCAGTAGATCCTAGGTGTTACTGGTCCTACGGGGCCAGTAACAGTTTGAGTTAGCGTTGAGGCCTGGAGAGAGAGAGAGTTTGTTTGTTTCTTAAGATGTCCTTGGTTAAATCGTGCTAGTCTGTCTTCCTCAGTGTGCGATACCATGTAGACGTGTTAAATAGCCTGGAGTAGGCATGGTAGGTAATGTAATTTGCCTTGTTTGGTATGGGGCTCTCCTAACAATTCAATCAGTACAGACCACAGATGTGTTTGCTATGCTGCCTACAGGCCTTGTTAGGGTATTGAATCATACTTTTGGAAGGTAGGGCCTCCACCATCTCATGATCTAATGCTGAGCTTTGAATATATAGAAAGTGTCCTAGGGTAGGATAATTAAATGAGCAAAAGAATAAGAACTTTTTGTGAGATACCTGAAGGAGTGATCTGCGAACAGGAATTGGCAATAAGCTGTTTTAGGGGCATTTGCAACTGAAAATTGGTTGGTTTCCTAAACATTATTAAACATTTTAATTGTGAGTGATTCCGTAATAGGCATGTACTTTCTCCCTTCTACCCCAAAAACCTTTTCTGGGGATGTTGAAACTTGGTCCATTTAAAAGAACTTTTAAAGTCCTACACAAGTATATGTATGGAATGATTTTACAAATACTTCGATGAAAAAGATAGCTGAGCTTGAAAAACAAAAGTGTGATTCTGTAACTGTTTGTAAATATTTCAGGTGTAGTACAAAAAATGTGAATGAAATTTAAGTCTTGATAAGGATTGCAACAATGCTAGTTGCTTGGTTACCTTGAATCTGAAATTAACAGAGAAATTAATATCTTTAGTATTTGAAATACTAGTGGAACTCGAAACGATATCGTGAGATTCACAGATAAATGTAATTTTACAGGAAAACCTTTTATTTGAAGCAGCAGTGAAATTCACACAGGAATTTAAGTCTAAGATAAGTTTGATATTGATAACCTTTCATTTGTTCAAAATAACAGTGAAAAGCATTTGAAACACAATTGTTGGATTCACAGCTAAATTTAAATCTTCAAGATAACCTTTCATTTGAAATAGCAGTGAAACGCGTGCTCATTTGTTATATGCACCTGCCGCTCTGCAGATATTCATGATTTATTATCTCTAGGGTGTTTACCCCATCAACCTAATTGAAAGGATATAGCTGATGAAATGGGGGTGATAACTACAAAAGTAGATCACATCCTAATCATGGAGTTATGCCTTATATAAGTGGCTGTAGGAGATGGTATTTTACTGCCAGTGCCATAGGGATGAGATCATTTCCTCTAGCTTGCTGAAATGGAATGAATTTAATGGTGATTGTACCCTCAGCTGCTGATGAACTAACATGTTGGTATTTGATATTTGGAGCATTCCAGGGTGTTGTTTGCAGCATATGCATTCTTGTATATAGCAAACCCCAAATTGATTGAGTGAGTGATGATGAGTTTCCTCTTTTTCCATCTCCTTACTGAACTAAGGTTTTTGTACCTCATGGCAACAGCTGTCTGGATAGGATGTCTTTTTAATGTGTACTTCTTGTAAATTACAACAGTTCAAATCAGAAGCAAAGATGAAGTATCGGCCTTCATTTTGCTTTTAAAATAAAAATAACTCTGTAGAACCCAATAAGGTCTTATTAGGATGATACCTTTTTTTAGCCAGAACATTTTCAGAAAATATCTGAGAAAATCTGTCCTACAACCAATGATACATAAAACATTTACTTCTCAAACAAAACGATTTCTCTACATTTCCTTAATACTATATCTTAATGGCAATATTTTAATGCTATTACCCATCTCTCGGGCTCCAAATTTTGTTTAATTAAGTACTGTCAACTTGAGAAATCTAGCTATTGAAAAGCTAACTGCCTTCATGTGGAGATGAAAAGGAAGTAGTGAAGGCATTTTTATGTTATTGAGCAGTACGGGCAAAACATTGTAGACATGATCATACATTTTCCCGTTCAATATTGGTGCTTGGTCACATATTGAGTACCAGTACTTAGCCCATACTTATCCCTAGTGGAAGGTGAGCCACGGTCTCACTGAGTTCCCAGGCTGCTAGTGGCCAGCACCCTCCCTGTGTGGTTGTGTAATCTATGAGGTTATGGAGTGCGCCCTGCTGACTGTGATGCCATCTGCCAGGCAGGAGGCGAGCAGTACCAGCCAGGGGAAGCACCGTCTCCTCACTCTGCAGCACGCCAACAGCTAATTAGCCTGCTATTTGCACTGACTTGCAGGAGGGAGGTGTGAACAGTGTTTTATTTCAAGGCCAGGTGCTAGGACAGGTGAGGTGAGGCTCAGTTACCTTGGCTTAACCTATTCATGACTGGAGCAAACAAATACTACCTTTCAATTTAAGTGATGTCATCATGATTGTGACTTATAGAAGAATATTTCAAGGTGGTATTCAGTGTAAAGATAAACCCACAACTGTCCTTCAAATACTTTGTGATTTCATGCTAAATTTCAAAGTTAACTCCTAAAGTGTCTTAGGCCCAGACGATACATGTCCAGGCCCCAACGCTAACTCAAAATGTTTCTGGCCCCATAGGACCAGTAACAAATAAGATCTACTGGCCCTGCAAAATCTTTACTGGTCCTAGAATTTTTTCTTAACATAAACAAGAAAAGACATTGCAAAAATTCACTGAGAACACTTATTTTTTATTAACTTTATCTTCATTTATTACTTCTTGAGGGAAAGTATGTTAACAAGAATGTCCCCAAATGCTTACTGGCCCTGTTGGACCAGTAGAGGTCTCCTTTTCATGACCAAAGCCACTTTGGGGAATTTTTACTGACCTGGGGCCAGCGGTTTACTGTTAGCGTCCAGCCCTGATGTCAAGGAGAGAGAAATGGTTTTGAATATTTCTGACTATTCCATGTGTTATATATATGTATATATATATATATATATATATATATATATATATATATATATATATATATATATATATATATATATATATATATATATATATACTGTAGAATATGTAAAGTTCGCGAGTGCGTATATTTCGCGAATACGCGAAAGAGTATCGCCCTCGCGAACTTATAACACGCAATCTATTGTGTTGTTAGTTTTGTATTTCACCACCGCATTGGGGTGGCGCGTCGATCGAATGGAGTTGATCGGCGTGTGTCTGTAATGGCCGCTCTGATAGTGCGGCGCGGCGATCGATTGTAGGTGATCCTGGTGATCTCTAATGGCTGATAGTGCAGTGATAGTGCTGATTCGCTACCAGCTACCCATTAATTTGAATGAATTAGATATTATTTTGAAAAGCTACTGTTATGATTTAATGATTGTAAGGATCGTTGCCTGAATGTAGATGGTCAAAATCGCCGATTCCAAAATCGCCGTTCACAAAAAGGCCGACGCTTAAAAGGGTCCTATTTATTGGATTACAGAATACTTAATAAGAATGTTTATGACACTTGATATGTAGAGAATGTAACGTTCAATTACTGAATTAGGGGAATATGAAGGTTTATTTCAGGAGGGCCCAATGAGTCATCGGCCGTTTTTGTGATCGGCCATTCAGATAGTCGGTACTCCTAGACGGTCGAGGCTGAAACGAAGAAAAATACGTCCAATAACTTCCCAAAGCTATCATAATATGATACATTGGTAACTTATGAATAAGTTACCAATGTATCATAACATAATTCGCATTCTTACATGTCCAATTTCTAGCATATCTGGGCCAAGCTAAGGATTTCTTACGATAAAAACCAGATGGCTGCCACCATTGTTCGGTAGGAAGGGAGACTCGGCCAGGTGTTGCGATGGAAACATATGATAATTATCAACATACATACATGTGTATGTTGATAATTATCAGAATAATGTATATGATAAAGAGATAATGATATTGTTCCTGACTCGAATTGAATTGTTGCCGATTTACTGTTTACGGCAAGACGTGTATTTCCCCCCATTGACGAGTATATACCGGCATAGCGTGATTCTCACTCGTAGCCCGTCCGAGGCTGAAACGAAGAAAAATACGTCCAATAACTTCCCAAAGCTATCATAATATGATACATTGGTAACTTATGAATAAGTTACTAATGTATCATAACATAATTCGCATTCTTACATGTCCAATTTCTAGGATATCTGGGCCAAGCTAAGGATTTCTTACGATAAAAACAAGATGGCTGCCAGCATTGTTCGATATAAAGGGAGACTCGGCCAGGTGTTGCGATGGAACCATTTGATAATTATCAACATACATACATGTGTATGTTGATAATTATCAGAATAATGTATATGATAAAGAGATAATGATATTGTTCCTGACTCGAATTGAATTGTTGATAATTAACTGTTCACGGCCAGACGTGTATATTGACGATTATATACCGGCATAGCATGATTCTCATTCATAGCCGGTACGAGGCTGAAACAGAGGGAAATACATGCAATAACTTCATAAAGTCATTATAATATGACACATTGGTAACTTATGAAAAAGCTACAAAGGTATCATATTATAAATCGCATATTAACCAGTCCAATTTTATTGAAACTCCTGCCTGATATGGCTGCAAGATGGCCGCCGAATGTTTGCATTTTTCTAATCACTGTTTAGTTCAATAGATGGCGCTGTAGAACACGCTCACTCGCGAAATAAAGTACACGCGAAAAGCCGAAAAATCGGCTTTTCGCGAAATTTTTGTAACGCGATATATACCTATTCTACAGTTTTATATATATATATATACACACACACATATATTTATATACATATTTCACTTATTTATTTTGCATATTTTTGTTTCTTGTAGAAAGCAGTGGTGCAGCAATTGCGGAAGGAGCTGGTCAACAAACAGCAAGGCCTTCAACAAAATCAACAGCAGCACCATCCTAATGCAATACACAAACCCATAGTGCACCAGGTAAGACACTCCTCATCATCCTAATGCAATACACAAACACATAGTGCACCAGGTAAGACACTCCTCATCATCCTAATGCAATACACAAACCCATAGTGCACCAGGTAAGACACTTATCATCATCCTAATGCAATACACAAACCCATAGTGCACCAGGTAAGACACTCCTCATCATCCTAATGCAATACACAAACCCATAGTGCACCAGGTAAGACACTTATCATCATCCTAATGCAATACACAAACCCATAGTGCACCAGGTAAGACACTCCTCATCATCCTAATGCAATACACAAACCCATAGTGCACCAGGTAAGACACTCCTCATCATCCTAATGCAATACACAAACACATAGTGAACCAGGTAAGGCACTCCTCATCATCCTAATGCAATACACAAACCCATAGTGCACCAGGTAAGACACTCCTCATCATCCTGATGCAATACACAAACCCATAGTGCACCAGGTAAGACACTTATCATCATCCTAATGCAATACACAAACCCATAGTGCACCAGGTAAGACACTCCTCATCATCCTAATGCAATACACAAACCCATAGTGCACCAGGTAAGACACTTATCATCATCCTAATGCAATACACAAACCCATAGTGCACCAGGTAAGACACTCCTCATCATCCTAATGCAATACACAAACCCATAGTGCACCAGGTAAGACACTTATCATCATCCTAATGCAATACACAAACCCATAGTGCACTCCTCATCATCCTAATGCAATACACAAACACATAGTGCACCAGGTAAGACACTCCTCATCATCCTAATGCAATACACAAACCCATAGTGCACCAGGTAAGACACTTATCATCATCCTAATGCAATACACAAACCCATAGTGCACCAGGTAAGACACTCCTCATCATCCTAATGCAATACACAAACCCATAGTGCACCAGGTAAGACACTTATCATCATCCTAATGCAATACACAAACCCATAGTGCACCAGGTAAGACACTCCTCATCATCCTAATGCAATACACAAACCCATAGTGCACCAGGTAAGACACTCCTCATCATCCTAATGCAATACACAAACACATAGTGCACCAGGTAAGACACTCCTCATCATCCTAATGCAATACACAAACCCATAGTGCACCAGGTAAGACACTTATCATCATCCTAATGCAATACACAAACCCACAGTGCACCAGGTAAGACACTTATCATCATCCTAATGCAATACACAAACCCATAGTGCACCAGGTAAGACACTTATCATCATCCTAATGCAATACACAAACCCATAGTGCACCAGGTAAGACACTTATCATCATCCTAATGCAATACACAAACCCATAGTGCACCAGGTAAGACACTTATCATCATCCTAATGCAATACACAAACACATAGTGCACCAGGTAAGACACTCCTCATCATCCTAATGCAATACACAAACCCATAGTGCACCAGGTAAGACACTCCTCATCATCCTAATGCAATACACAAACCCATAGTGCACCAGGTAAGACACTCCTCATCATCCTAATGCAATACACAAACCCATAGTGCACCAGGTAAGACACTCCTCATCATCCTAATGCAATACACAAACCCATAGTGCACCAGGTAAGACACTCCTCATCATCCTAATGCAATACACAAACACATAGTGCACCAGGTAAGACACTTATCATCATCCTAATGCAATACACAAACACATAGTGCACCAGGTAAGACACTCCTCATCATCCTAATGCAATACACAAACCCATAGTGCACCAGGTAAGACACTTATCATCATCCTAATGCAATACACAAACACATAGTGCACCAGGTAAGACACTCCTCATCATCCTAATGCAATACACAAACCCATAGTGCACCAGGTAAGACACTTATCATCATCCTAATGCAATACACAAACACATAGTGCACCAGGTAAGACACTTATCATCATCCTGATGCAATACACAAACCCATAGTGCACCAGGTAAGACACTTATCATCATCCTAATGCAATACACAAACCCATAGTGCACCAGGTAAGACACTTATCATCATCCTAATGCAATACACAAACCCATAGTGCACCAGGTAAGACACTTATCATCATCCTAATGCAATACACAAACCCATAGTGCACCAGGTAAGACACTCCTAATCATCCTAATGTAATACACAAACACATAGTGCACCAGGTAAGACACTTATCATCATCCTAATGCAATACACAAACCCATAGTGCACCAGGTAAGACACTTATCATCATCCTAATGCAATACACAAACACATAGTGCACCAGGTAAGACACTCCTCATCATCCTAATGCAATACACAAACCCATAGTGCACCAGGTAAGACACTCCTCATCATCCTGATGCAATACACAAACCCATAGTGCACCAGGTAAGACACTCCTCATCATCCTAATGCAATACACAAACCCATAGTGCACCAGGTAAGACACTCCTCATCATCCTAATGCAATACACAAACCCATAGTGCACCAGGTAAGACACTCCTCATCATCCTAATGCAATACACAAACCCATAGTGCACCAGGTAAGACACTTATCATCATCCTAATGCAATACACAAACCCATAGTGCACCAGGTAAGACACTCCTCATCATCCTAATGCAATACACAAACACATAGTGCACCAGGTAAGACACTCCTCATCATCCTAATGCAATACACAAACCCATAGTGCACCAGGTAAGACACTTATCATCATCCTAATGCAATACACAAACCCATAGTGCACCAGGTAAGACACTTATCATCATCCTAATGCAATACACAAACCCATAGTGCACCAGGTAAGACACTCCTCATCATCCTAATGCAATACACAAACACATAGTGCACCAGGTAAGACACTCCTCATCATCCTAATGCAATACACAAACCCATAGTGCACCAGGTAAGACACTCCTCATCATCCTAATGCAATACACAAACCCATAGTGCACCAGGTAAGACACTCCTCATCATCCTAATGCAATACACAAACCCATAGTGCACCAGGTAAGACACTCCTCATCATCCTAATGCAATACACAAACCCATAGTGCACCAGGTAAGACACTCCTCATCATCCTAATGCAATACACAAACCCATAGTGCACCAGGTAAGACACTCCTCATCATCCTAATGCAATACACAAACCCATAGTGCACCAGGTAAGACACTCCTCATCATCCTGATGCAATACACAAACCCATAGTGCACCAGGTAAGACACTCCTCATCATCCTAATGCAATACACAAACCCATAGTGCACCAGGTAAGACACTTATCATCATCCTAATGCAATACACAAACCCATAGTGCACCAGGTAAGACACTTATCATCATCCTAATGCAATACACAAACTCATAGTGCACCAGGTAAGACACTCCTCATCATCCTAATGCAATACACAAACCCATAGTGCACCAGGTAAGACACTTATCATCATCCTAATGCAATACACAAACCCATAGTGCACCAGGTAAGACACTCCTCATCATCCTAATGCAATACACAAACCCATAGTGCACCAGGTAAGACACTTATCATCATCCTAATGCAATTCACAAACACATAGTGCACCAGGTAAGACACTCCTCATCATCCTAATGCAATACACAAACCCATAGTGCACCAGGTAAGACACTTATCATCATCCTACTGCAATACACAAACACATAGTGCACCAGGTAAGACACTCCTCATCATCCTAATGCAATACACAAACACATAGTGCACCAGGTAAGACACTCCTCATCATCCTAATGCAATACACAAACACATAGTGCACCAGGTAAGACACTCCTCATCATCCTAATGCAATACACAAACCCATAGTGCACCAGGTAAGACACTTACCATCATCCTAATGCAATACACAAACCCATAGTGCACCAGGTAAGACACTTATCATCATCCTAATGCAATACACAAACACATAGTGCACCAGGTAAGACACTCCTCATCATCCTAATGCAATACACAAACCCATAGTGCACCAGGTAAGACACTCCTCATCATCCTAATGCAATACACAAACCCATAGTGCACCAGGTAAGACACTCCTCATCATCCTAATGCAATACACAAACCCATAGACACTCCTCATTATCACATAGTGAAAGTTTAATTTCTACTTCATTTATTGCCTTAATTTTGAAATGGGGTAATCAAATTATTTATCATAAGTCACTTTTTACTTTCTCATATGCTGCAAGAAGTGTGCAAGTTTACCTAAAATAGTTTGCAATGGAATACATTTTACTAAGCTGTCTGTGAGCTCCATGTAACTGACGATTTTGTTTGCCAAAGAAGTATCCATCACCCTCTACCAACCTGTATCAATGAGCTGTCAGTGTTGAGTAGAGCCTTCCCAGGCCTGCATAATGTCCATGGCATCCTGTAGTTAGACCAGCCCACTTCCTCCTGCGGCAGGCAGCCTGTCATTTTATGGCACAGCTACACCTAACCTATGATTGCTGTAGAAGAGCTGCTGCCTTTGCTTTACAGGCCCTTCTACCTCTGGGAATGTGCATTTCTTTACTGTTATATTTTTCTGCTATTTACTGAGGATAACTTGTGACTTGCTAATCGGTGTGTTAGTGAACTAGTCTGGGTGTCATTTGAACACCCAAACCCTCAAAAATCCCCACTACAACACCCAAAACATTTTTGATTAATGTATTATTAATTATTAG
This sequence comes from Maea johnstoni, assembly GCA_963942565.1. Lineage (NCBI taxonomy): Eukaryota > Metazoa > Annelida > Polychaeta > Spionida > Magelonidae > Maea > Maea johnstoni. Next base: position 43,700,583 of record OZ012693.1, read on the forward strand.
ACTATATTTTGGTCTCCCTTTAAAAATATGATGCCCACAAGATTTAAAAATGTCAAATAGAGTACTTAGTTTAGAAATCCTGGCTAATTCCTGTTTGCCAAAGGAAACCAAGGTATCTGGGGAAAACTACCTACTACCAGTAGGATTCAAACACAGGCAAGGGTGAGAACCAGCAAGTACTCAGTAGCAGCACTCTAAACCACTTAGCTATGGAGACAGACCTACTTCTGCCAGCCGTAGATTGTCATTTTATGGTGCAGTTATAAAGTGCATCTGGCTCCCCTTATGGGGATTACATCAGAATTAAACCTGGGCTAAGTTTAACTCTTTATAGATTATTGCACCTCAGTGTACATCAGTGAGGCAGTCATTTAACACAGCCATAATCCAGGGGTTTAAGATGAAAATAGGGGTAGAAGATCAATACACCAAACACATCTTCCAGAACCATTTAGTAGTAGCTGTTGATTGATTGCAAATGGTCTCTGCTATTAGATTGGTGGAGCATGGTTGAAAGTACATGTATTAAGATATTGGTCAATACGCCACATAGTTGTGCAGTCGTCTGATAGTATTCATAATGTGGGGAAGTACATTCAAGCAGTGGGCCCAGGCTGGTGCAGGCCTCCTTGACCTGTACTCAACTCATTCATGCCTGGAGCCATAAAACAGGAAAATAGCTATGGAATAAGTAATTCAAAAACTATTTAAAGGGAAGTTCTGGGTTGGATTCTTATCAACATCACTTATTTCAATTAATTTCTGAAAAAGCTTTAGTCACAAAGATTACCAAAATAGACAATAGCTATTTTGCTGCTCAAGGGTTAATCTATATTGATTAGGGAACAGCCTGTTCCTGATTAACTCATGTTTACTTTATCTTCAAGGCCTTGGTGCCTTCATCATCCTCCTGTTGTGGAGTCAGAGGAGATTTTGAGGGGGTTGGTAAAACCCTTTTGCAACTCAAAATACTGGTATCTTCCTAAGAAACCTTCCCACATACAAATACACCCCTACACATAAATCCTTGATCGGCAGCACCTGTCCTCATAGATCTAGACTGTGAATTAAAATATTTTCATGTCAAACACAGCATTGCATTTATGAATACCTTTCTTTCTGTTTTGCAGGCACACCCTACTAGTGCAATTCCTCAGATAGAACCAAAGAACCTCTCAATTAAACCTCGCCCTCCGTCTCAGCCCCAGCCCATCCGCGCTCGTCCTCCCACACAAGTCACCCCACAGCAGCATCATGTACAGGTCCAGCTACAGCAACAACAACAACAACAACAACAACAACAGCAGCAGCATGCACAGCCTCGCCACCAACCACTTCAACAAAAAACAGCTCGTCAGCTCCACAGCAAAGTCAAGGAGACGCCCAGAACCACATCCCCACCAATACGAGTACCTCAATACCCTATACAGAGACCCTCTATACTACAGGTGAGTACCTCAATACCCTATACAGAGACCCTCTATACTACAGGTGAGTACCTCAATACCCTATACAGAGACCCTCTATACTACAGGTGAGTACCTCAATACCCTATACAGAGGCCCTCTATACTACAGGTGAGTACCTCAATACCCTATACAGAGACCCTCTATACTACAGGTGAGTACCTCAATACCCTATACAGACACCCTCTATACTACAGGTGAGTACCTCAATACCCTATACAGAGACCCTCTATACTACAGGTGAGTACCTCAATACCCTATACAGAGACCCTCTATACTACAGGTGAGTACCTCAATACCCTATACAGAGGCCCTCTATACTACAGGTGAGTACCTCAATACCCTATACAGAGACCCTCTATACTACAGGTGAGTACCTCAATACCCTATACAGAGGCCCTCTATACTACAGGTGAGTACCTCAATACCCTATACAGAGACCCTCTATACTACAGGTGAGTACCTCAATACCCTATACAGAGACCCTCTATACTACAGGTGAGTACCTCAATACCCTATACAGAGACCCTCTATACTACAGGTGAGTACCTCAATACCCTATACAGAGACCCTCTATACTACAGGTGAGTACCTCAATACCCTATACAGAGACCCTCTATACTACAGGTGAGTACCTCAATACCCTATACAGAGACCCTCTATACTACAGGTGAGTACCTCAATACCCTATACAGAGACCCTCTATACTACAGGTGAGTACCCCAATACCCTATACAGAGACCCTCTATACTACAGGTGAGTACCTCAATACCCTATACAGAGACCCTCTATACTACAGGTGAGTACCTCAATACCCTATACAGAGACCCTCTATACTACAGGTGAGTACCTCAATACCCTATACAGAGACCCTCTATACTACAGGTGAGTACCTCAATACCCTATACAGAGACCCTCTATACTACAGGTGAGTACCTCAATACCCTATACAGAGACCCTCTATACTACAGGTGAGTACCTCAATACCCTATACAGAGACCCTCTATACTACAGGTGAGTACCTCAATACCCTATACAGAGACCCTCTATACTACAGGTGAGTACCTCAATACCCTATCCAGAGACCCTCTATACTACAGGTGAGTACCCCAATACCCTATCCAGAGACCCTCTATACTACAGGTGAGTACCTCAATACCCTATACAGAGACCCTCTATACTACAGGTGAGTACCTCAATACCCTATACAGAGACCCTCTATACTACAGGTGAGTACCTCAATACCCTATACAGAGACCCTCTATACTACAGGTGAGTACCTCAATACCCTATACAGAGACCCTCTATACTACAGGTGAGTACCTGCAGGTGCCAGGATGTAGCAGTCACTTGGTGGGCATGACAGTGATAAGCTAGCATGGACACAATGTTTAAACTCTGGGTTTCTTTGGTTGACAGGCAAACACTCTTCTATCACACATATGGACACTTACATATCTGAGGAGGATTAAATGACTTTGTTTGAATAATGTACAATACCTCTAAAATCAATTGTTGAAAATTATTAAATATTTCACTTCAGGATGTAACATTGGTGGTGTAACTGGAAGAAGTCTAGGAATGATTCATTCATGAGAATTTCAACAAGGGCAGTACCAGGTTTTGAGCATTAATTGGCTAGTAGTATTTCATTTTTTGTGTGTTCATTAATTCCTAATATTTGTTATTTCTATAACACATTTATTTCACTCCTTCAGGGTCATAGGCCGTCATTGCTGGGTCGAGGGAGCCTGGCAGGAGCCACTGTTCAACCCCCACCTATACGCAAATCCACCGACTCTGATGGCCCCACCACGCCAACTATCTATGCCAAGGTCAAAAATACTGTCGCAAAGAAAGAGCTCTCTCCAGAGGAGAGGAAGGTACAACTTACTTTTTATAGTGACTTCCTTTAACCTTTCCGATACTGAGGCTACCTTCCTTTAAAGAACAAGAAGGCTAAGATTAGAGCTGCACTCACAGAGGAAGATCAACCCCTGAGCTCACCACCATTTTCACTCATGAGCTTGTGGATGCGCCGTTTTTGAAATAAATTTTCATTATTCAGCCCAACAATTAAAGAAATACTTTATCGATGGTGAATTTCTAAGATTTACATGGTTATTTCATTTTAAAATGAGCCTGCATAGAAGAATACATATCTATATTTACATGACAGCGATAAACAGTAATAAGAAAGTTTTTGTTAGATGGTCTGTGCTACGTTTGTGTTCCAAACATAGACGAGTTGGCGAGTTGACGTCTTCAGCTCGAGCTCGGCTCGCCTGCCCTAGTGCTCGAGCCACTCAAGTTCGTTATAAGAAAGTTTTTGTTAGATGGTCTGTGCTACGTTTGCGTTCCAAACATAGACGAGTTGGCGAGTTGACGTCTTCTGCTCGAGCTTGGCTCGCCTGCCCTAGTGCTCGAGCCACTCGAGTTCGTTATAAGGAAGTTTTTGTTAGATGGTCTGTGTTACGTTTGTGTTCCAAACATAGACGAGTTGACGTCCTCAGCTCGAGCACGGCTCGCCTGCCCTAGTGCTCGAGCCACTCGAGTTCGTTAGTGGTGAGTGCCGCTCTAGCTAAGATTTTTAAAGTATTATCTAAACCCTGTCATGTTGGTATTCATTGGATAGCTCTCATTGACTACTCTCATATTCCTACCCATGTGCCAGGTTTTCAGTCATTTTACAGGTGTTTTGCATCATTTTGTATTGGCTAAATTAGCCACCAGCAGCATAATGGTTAAGCTAACCTGTTGTCTCCAATCCAGCCTTCTGCCTACCTCTGCTGATGTGAACTTATGTGAGGTGTGTAAATAGCATGCATATGAATAATGTTTCTTTTATTTCTATTTTTTTAGAAAGTTGAATTCATGGCTTCCTTAGATCTAGTTACTCATGACACCATCAAAGGTAAGTTTGTAATTAAAGTTCTTCAAAAAGGTTCTAACGCTTCAAGCTGAAGTTGGATTATCAAAAAAATAATGCCTGTAGCACCTCAAAAAGACCTAATGGACAGATGTCTATCCGTAATGCCTGTAGCACCTCAAAAAGACCTAATGGACAGATGTCTATCCGTAATGCCTGTAGCACCTCAAAAAGACCTAATGGACAGATGTCTATCCGTAATGCCTTTAGCACCTCAAAAAGACCTAATGGACAGATGTCTATCCGTAATGCCTTTAGCACCTCAAAAAGACCTAATGGACAGATGTCTATCCGTAATGCCTTTAGCACCTCAAAAAGACCTAATGAACAGATGTCTATCCGTAATGCCTGTAGCACCTCAAAAAGACCTAATGAACAGATGTCTATCCGTAATGCCTGTAGCACCTCAAAAAGACCTAATGGACAGATGTCTATCCGTAATGCCTTTAGCACCTCAAAAAGACCTAATGGACAGATGTCTATCCGTAATGCCTGTAGCACCTCAAAAAGACCTTATGGACAGATGTCTATCCGTAATGCCTTTAGCACCTCAAAAAGACCTAATGAACAGATGTCTATCCGTAATGCCTTTAGCACCTCAAAAAGACCTAATGGACAGATGTCTATCCGTAATGCCTGTAGCACCTCAAAAAGACCTTATGGACAGATGTCTATCCGTAATGCCTTTAGCACCTCAAAAAGACCTTATGGACAGATGTCTATCCGTAATGCCTGTAGCACCTCAAAAAGACCTTATGGACAGATGTCTATCCGTAATGCCTTTAGCACCTCAAAAAGACCTAATGGACAGATGTCTATCCGTAATGCCTGTAGCACCTCAAAAAGACCTAATGGACAGATGTCTATCCGTAATGCCTTTAGCACCTCAAAAAGACCTAATGAACAGATGTCTATCCGTAATGCCTTTAGCACCTCAAAAAGACCTAATGGACAGATGTCTATCCGTAATGCCTTTAGCACCTCAAAAAGACCTTATGGACAGATGTCTATCCGTAATGCCTTTAGCACCTCAAAAAGACCTAATGGACAGATGTCTATCCGTAATGCCTGTAGCACCTCAAAAAGACCTAATGGACAGATGTCTATCCGTAATGCCTTTAGCACCTCAAAAAGACCTTATGGACAGATGTCTATCCGTAATGCCTGTAGCACCTCAAAAAGACCTAATGAACAGATGTCTATCCGTAATGCCTGTAGCACCTCAAAAAGACCTAAT
>OZ012693.1:43711214-43721558 GCA_963942565.1 Maea johnstoni
TATCAAGCACATTTAAAAATTTTACTTCATTTTTAATGCTTGATCATCATTTATAGGTATAATATTATTGATGAATAGATTCATATTTATGGTTGTAAAATGAAGATATTTTCACTATCAAATCCCAGGTTAATACCTTAAACATACCTTAATACCTTAAATACAATTTTATATGACATTCTAATTTCAGTTTGGGAGAGATTTTAAAGTTTTTTTATCATTTAGGATTTTTTTATTCAATGATGCATGATATACCACATGCACTATACAAGTACGGTCTCAAAATAAAAAAAATCTTTAAAAAATAAATACAAGTATAAATGTATAGGAATAAAAGTGTAAAACATAACTTTAAAATGAAAGGGATGAGTAAATTAAACTTTGAAAATGAATAAGATTAAATTGTAAAGTTAGATGACGAAGCAAGAAATGCAATAACTCTTTGCGGTAGAAATGGTTGCCATGCTCCACTATTGTTTGTGTTGTTTAGTTAGTTGCACTTGGTGTTGTGTTTTGTTAGGCCGTCCTCCTAAGGTTCCTAGGGTGGCGGTGGTGGCGCACTCGGCCCTAGCCACCACACGGCCCGCTCTGACCATGGCCACCGCCAACGCTCAGCAAGATACGTCCAATAGAGGGCTCTTTGCCAATGGCCAGGTGAGATGCTTGGCTCAGGCTAGATGATGAGGATAAATATAGATGCTATCGCTAGGACAACCTGTAAATAATAAAGTACCCTGAAAGGTTTGTGTGAGTGTGCCTTAGTTGAGTAGTGGAGGTAGTTGGTAATGCTAGTCAATCATACTATTACTTAACAATATTACTTTCCTCTGTTATTACAATTTACATATATATATATATATATATATATATATATATATATATATATATATATATATATATATATATATATATATATATATATATATATATATATATATATATATATGTATGTGTGTGTATTTATATACATATATAGTTCTCTTAACAGACACATTGGTTGTTCACCTATTTATACTAAAACAACAAACCAGTTACCTGTTTCCATAAAAATCTCCTTTCATTAAATCATCCATAGATGAACTATGTGTCTCCAGATCTTTATGAAGAAGGCCTTCCAGTGTTGATTTCACCTTCAAAAATATATTTTAAGATTTTGTTCTGAAAATATATACCCAAAATATTGAGGACTTCTTGGTGTTAATATACCCAAAATATTGAGGACTTGTTGGTGTTTATATGCAATGTGGCTAGTTTTTAGGACTGTGCTCATTGGTCAGAGTGAGTCACCAGCTGTGAATAAACCACGTGTGTATAGGTCTCAGTAACCTCTTAGTTAGTAGTTCCTGGTCTGCCTGCAAGGTGGCAGCTCTCACTAAAACCTTGTAGTCCTACTAGGATTAAAGTCTGCCAAGGCGATCTTGCAATTGCATTGTGATGTGGTCAGGCTCTTTCAAGTGATATGCTTTTTTTTGGGGGGGGGGGATGAGTTTTTTGGTTTGAGTTTTTGTGCATAAGATTCCTTACAGAATATTTTGTATGGCAGGTAGCATCAAGTAGAAGGTTTCAACTCTCTGCTTTTTTACAGCCATTCTTTTAAAGTTCACTGAATTTATTTTGCTTAATATTGTATTTCAGCAAGCTGAGCATGTTTATGAAGGGTTTTGATAGAACAATAGCATATTTGAAATGAACTTTCTCTCACCGTTTTCTTTTAGCACTGGAGGATGTCTGTGAAGATTTCAGTTTGATAGCAACAAAATATTGTCCTAATTGTTCTGGAGTGGAATATATTTTTCTTTCAGCTATTAGAAGAGGCCCTTTAAGGTTCGCATCAGATAACAAATATTTCAGTCTGATTCCTTTTGCTTTGAAAAATGGCGGTTTACTGTTGATTTTGTCAATAGAATATTTCAATGCATTGTTTTATCTGACTCATCGTTTTCTTTTGACAATGCAAACTTCTCTATGACCCCATTAGAGTTGAATTATGGGATATTTCAATGTGTTATTTTTATCCCAGTCATTGTTTTCTTTAGCCAGTGCACGATTCCTTTAAAATTAAACAACAGGAAATTCACACGCCTTGTTATCTGAGTCTGTGCTTAATTTTGGCTGAGATAACTTCGCCATTAAAACATTAACCATTTACAATTAATCACTTAATTCAAATAGTTATTTAGCTTGGTATTTTCTCTTACAGTAATGCAAGATTTCCATGACAGTCTCTATTTGGTTGTGGATAGATGCATTTTTTTCAGTGAATTGGTTTTAATACGAGGTTGTTGTTTTTCAGCAACTTAAGCATATGTATAAAAGTCAGATAACACCTTTTTCTGCTTTCAGTACTCCAAGAGGTCTATGGCAGATGACAATTTGAACCAGTTAATGAAGGGATTTTTTTATGCAATTCTTGATGGGGCTATTTCTGTTTTTGCAGCAACCCGAGGATGTGCATGAAGATTTCTGTGCAGTCTGTCATCGTAGCGGTCAACTGTTGATGTGTGATACGTGTAACCTTGTGTATCACCTGGGTTGCCTGGAACCACCTCTAGCTAACATACCTTCAGGAACATGGATCTGTCCAAAGTGTGAGGTAAATCAGCCACTATATCATTATGTATAGTACCTTATTCAGTTGAATTTTGTTTTACACTATTAACATTTTTAAGGAATTGTGCGAAACCAAATCTTGATGAGGTAATTGCAACTGGACATAGTCACCTGTCAGATTTATGGAGCAGCAAGTTAGCTCTCGCAGAAGTGTCCACATTGTGGGGTGTTCATATCTCAGAGTTCTTTTCATAATGACAAAGTTACAAATGGAATTGGGATACTGTTTTCATGATAGGGGGTGTTCACAATGAAACGTTTCACTTATATAACTATAACTATATCTATATATGTATATATACATATATACATACATATATACATACATATATATATACATATATATATATACATATATATAATATACATATATATATATATATATATATATATATATATATATATATATATATATATATATATATATATATATATAAATATATATATATATATAAATATATATATATATATATATATATATTATGTATATTTATATAACCCACTCAAAAAAAATTTAATGGAAGTGAAAGATAGATTTATTTCAGTGTACTTTGATATAAATGCATTTCGTTTCCTGTTTCAGACTCAGAAGAAGCAGTCTGGTAACTGGCCCGGTACTCTGGCACTTGTCCATTCCTACATAGCTCACAAAAGCAGTAAGTAATAGTCGTCTACAATGCTCTAATGATCATGTTGATTTTTGCGGCTCTCTGAGATTTCTCTCATTTAACACATTCATGCTACACTATTTCTCAGAAAATTGTCATTAACTTCTATGATACTTGAAACTTGAATTTGACTGTAGGGGATATTCTTGGTTAAGTTCTGAAGAGTATTTCCCCTTCAAATCTTTTCTGAAACATGCATTGGAAAGATATCATCAAAATGGTTTTGGTTTCTACAGGCATGGATGGGGGAACCTCAACAGCACCTGTAGAAGTCCCACTCTTTACAATCTAATCGTCTTGATCAGAACTTTTGATTCACATTACTGATTACAACAGTTCTGAAGAAATTGTTTGTTTTTAACTCGAAGGTACAGTATTTCCATAAATATCAAAGTATCAAAGTGATACTTTTTTATAGGAACTCCTTGAGTATCAATACTAAAAAATGATGAGGTAATATTTTTCAGAAGTCTATTATGATATATTTTCCTGACCTATGATTTGTTAAAAATCTTAATTGTACCTTTTTTTAATGCAATAAATCAGAGATGAAGACTACTTCTAGCTCCTCTTTATAAAGTATACCATGTTCTTTTCATGTTTTCACTTGTTTCATGCTCAACAGTTATTAGCTTATATTAATGAATACAACATCCATTGTTCCTCTATTTCTCTGATTTGAGAGTTGACAAAAATGTTTGCTGAATCACAGTACAGCTGAGCAGATTCTGAGGGCTTGTTATTTTTGTTTTGACAGTTAAAGAAGAGGAAAAAAGGAAACTATGTAAGAAGAAAAGTGACCTTATATCTGAGCGTGCTGCACTCCAACTGAGAGCCACACAGCTGGGAGAAACCATTACCGTGAGTACTGCCCTGAGCATTTTATGCATGCTCTTAACCAGCAGGGCGTCTGGGCTTCATTTGGACACCCAAACCCACAAAAATCACACTTCGGTCCACCAAAAATATTTTTAAGGAATTTCTTGAAATGTCTATTTCAAGCTTATAACTGTCTTTTCTTCTCCTTAATATAATTATCATAACATTGCATACAATAATATGCCTTATTCTAAAAAGTAAATGCATGTTTATGGTTGTAATCTGAGTAAATTGTGCTCACCTTAAAAAATAGGATGCCTGAATTGTATAATTGTCAATTTTGGGCACCCAGCTTTTGATTACTTGAAACAGTAATAAGCGTTAAATTTTTAAAAGGTTCACATTACGGTACCATCATATAAACCAACTCATAATTTCATTTGCAGTCACAAATCAAGCACAAGGGCGAGCTAAATCATCACCAAAAAGTCACACAGCAGAACGTGGACCGGCTACGAAACTTTGTAAAGGTTTTCCAGGCGTCTTAATACAGTGCCTGTGCTTCTCTCGTCCATCGTCAGGGTATCGCAACCTGCCTCTCAGTGCCCTCCCTGGTGGTCTCACACACACGCACAAATAGTCCCACTTAAAGTGAAAATGGTGGAAAATATTTGATAGTGATATATTCTTTTGAACAATGGAATCGTGAATAGATTCACCAGTGAATTAAAGGTATTTCATGCAGATATTTCCAACTGAAAAAATGGAAATTTATTTTTCATGTATATATATATATATATATATATATATATATATATATATATATATATATATATATATATATATATATATATATATATATATATATATATATATATATATATATATATATATGTGTGTGTGTGTGTGTGTGTATATATACACCCCAAATTACAAATTTCATTCATACTATTACACTAGAAAAACAAGGAGTTACAAAAATAACTGAATTTCGTGCAGATATTCATCACTGAAAATAATTTGAAGGTCTTGGAATATTTACATGTAAATGAGACCACCAGAGTGCGTAGGGTGGGAAAAAGTTAGGATTGGGTATGCAACAAGAGAATGTCAACAAGAGCAAGCTGTAGGAGACAGGAAAAAACAGATAAAATGTTGCTGACAGACCACAGGAGTCATGTGAATTATGAGGAGTTGCAGTAGAATTAGTCTTAAGTCAAACATGGAGTGTGTTGACAGCTGGGAATGAAAATTCAGATGAGGAAAACTACCTATTTGATAACAGTGAGATACCTCTTGATTGGTCAACTTAACCGCAACCAGTAGACAAGTTATGTACGACCGCTACTGGATTTTACTATGTAATGTGTTTATACCCATACTGGTTTCTTTTTATAGCTCGATATTTACTGCCCAATTTTATGCCTACATTGCACTCCCGTGTAACCAAAAGTTTAAATGATTGGATGTTCTCAGTTATGGTGCTTTTTGAAGTATAAGGATTAAAACTAGGGTGTGTGAAGAAGTTGATATCAAAGACGTATTCTATGACATTTGTGTTTGTGTATATGAATATATATTTATATATATATTTATATATATATATATATATATATATATATATATATATGTATGTATATACATAGATACATACACACACATACACAATAGGCCACAACAGTTACCTCCTGTAAATTGGCTTGGCTTGTATGACAAAATAAGTGCTGTATGTTTTGTACAATTAACCCCCTCCCTTTTTATGAAACACCTGCATGTTCAAGTTAGCTTCTGTAGCAGCCGCCTGCTCCCACATAGCCCTTATTGGCTGGCTCTTATGCAAATATAGTTTCATTTGTGATGAAGCGTCAGGTTTATTAACATAAAAACTCAAGTCTGAGGAAAGGTGAATCATCCCTATCCAAATACATTCATAACCGCAATAACCTATCCAGTGGCAAACATGCAGTTTGAATGCTAGAAAGTTTCCATTTACCAATTTAGCAATAGGGGTTCATATTCAACAAAGGTGATGATAAAAAGGGGATTTTCCCCCTAGATACCAATTAGCTGATCATGGTTTAGCTTCAGTTTGGCAGAAAAAGTGTTAATAAAGAAACTCATTAAAGAAAATTCCTGAACGCCGTTAGAAATATTTTGAGGTCATTGACAGAAGCAACAGAGACTTTTATAAACATGTTCAAAATGAATAATGAGGCAAGATCCCTGAGGTTTGTTCAGCAGTGCATGTACATATTATGAACATATTTTTTAGTCAGGGAACATACTTGAAGAATGACATTTTTGTATTTGTTTTTTCTGATGACCTCATTTTATTATCTTTGAATTCTCTCAAATTAACAGCATGCACATTATGTTACTCATAACTTTTGAAGTTGCGTGAATTTTTGGACAGAATGGCCATTTTCATAAATACATAGTAAGTATACTAGTCATCATTGTGCATGGCAAAAAGAAGTGTCCAAGCCAAATTCGTGCAAGTTCAAGAATGCCTAGAATGAAGATGTCTCAAACCCTATTCTTTAAACTGAAGTCTGATGTGCGAGGCAGACATGCAGAATGCCACTTTTATGTGTTAGTTATATTGTTTTTGTTTCTGTATATCTAGAATGATTGGAAATTTTCCGTTTATTATTTGCTTATTCAACAGCCACATCAAAGACTGCAAAATGTATAGATAGTATATTTGCTGGAGTTGTAAGTCTGTTTCATTCTGTGGTGGGGTTATTGCTAATGAGAAAGGTGCTCAGCCAGTCTTGAGTGTGGTTGGCAATCGTCTCCTCTTTAGTGGACAGTCAAACCTACTCAAGACCAACTTTTAAGCGAGGTCACCTGATTAGACAGCTCTTGAGTTTCCCTGCGGGATTCTGCATTATGTATCACCTGTTGATTAAGATCACCTGTCTCTAAAGGCCACTAGTCAGCTGGTCCAACAGCAGTCCTAGGCAGAGTGGACTTAATTTCTACAGTTGCCACCAGGTGGCAAGCATTGACAACATGGCTGATTTTGTAAAGAAAGAAGTATTTAACTGCTCTATATGTGACTTGATTGTTTTCTATTTGTCTCATCTTCCTCATCCAGATATGTGTGCCTTTTCATTGTGTCCCATATTCATTGTGTACAGAGAAAATTACCCTTACGATATCCTAGAGCTATTTACCAACAAATATCATGCAAATGTTTGTTGAACTACTGTGTAAAAAAACTTCAGGGAATTCAAAGTATTGTTTTCAACCCCTGAACTAAGGTTCCCAGGTGTATCACCTGTTAAATTATTTATTGAAAGTCATCGAAGATTGTTACAAGGGATTGAATATTTTTGCATAATGTATATGCTAGATCTTGAGTGTATAGTTTGAAGGAGAATGTATTATAAGCACTCCATAATTTATGGAATGTATGATGATGATGATTATTATTATTATTATTATTATTTGGGGGGGGGGGGGGGAATCTTTTGAAAGGAAAGCGATTGGGTTGATGATAAGAAAAATACCACTGTTTGGAGCTCATCATCTTTAAATACCATCTAATTTATTACCTGCTGCCATCTTGTAAATGTTTTTGTCAAAGCGCAAGCCTAATGGACATTGGGAAGGTTCAACAGAAATGCAAGACTCGTGAAAAATAGGTTTGGAAATTTTGTAGTAGTCCTCATAAGGACCAGAAAAATGGCCAGACTAAAAGGTAACCACACTCATACTAAGAAAAACTAAGCTTACCCTTACATGCTTGTGAGTATAGTGACAAACCTAAATCCTTACATGAAGTAAGATACATGGTTTTATTTTCCAATGAACACTATTTTCTCATTTGTTTCCTCTGACATGTTTTAAAATTACATTATTGCTTATTTTTCTTAGCAATCCTAGTAGGGCTCTTAATATGAATTCATACTACATGTACAGAGAATCAGGACTGTCTATATTTGCAAGCCGTGTCACAAAAAACCTGCTGTACTTAATAGTGGCAATGTGAAATTGAGAGCAACTCCAGGGCAACTCTCCTATTCATGTTTGGAGATCTTGACAAAGTCTGCATAGAACTAAGATATTTTCTGAAAAGGTTCTTGTTAAAAGGGCTGTTCATGAATAGTATGGCCAGCTTTATTTTTGTTTGAACCAGTAAATCATATCTTTCAATTGTTCTTTAATTAAACACAATTTTTCAAAATGATGAATATTGTTAGCTTTTGTGTTGACCTTTTCATTAGGTTCATTTACTGTGATACTTGGTGCAAGTTTAACACTTGTAAATCGAGTCAGAATGTTCTGATGACATGAATTCCTAACTTTTTACTCATTTTATACTTAGACCTGCATTTTTTTCTTTTCTATGCAAAAGAACCTAAGAATAGTGTATACTGTTGACTTCTTTGCTTTTCTTTAATTTATTCATCCTTACAGCAACTCCTGGACCCTCACAGCTCTCTGGTGGCTACCGATGTGAAGATGGGGATAGAAATAGAGAGGAAGTTAATTGTAGTTGTCATCATTTGTAGAAAGGGAGAGGCTAAATGAGCAGTGATCTGCATTGATGGTATGGTGGACAGTTTTGAAAACATCACTGCACGTATGCCTACCAGTCTGGTTAACTGATGACATAATTTTTATACAAACATTGGAAAGTATCATATAAGGAATTTCTGACTTGGCTTATTAAAAGAGAGATCCCTTTTATTGGTGAGCTCAGAAATTATTTAGTTAGATCTCCGGTTGGCTAGAGTTTTCATAATGGGAGTGATAATTTCTAACTGCTGTGATTTAATTTTCTGGACTGTCCGCTCTAACATAGATGAGGGACTTGAAGGTTGTTCATGATTTTGTCTCCTTCCTGGGAGAAACCCTCTTGAACTAACCACTCATGCCTACTAGATTTCCCTGTTCATAAGAGTGGACTAGTAAAACTGACTGCGATTAAGTGCTAACTAATGACTACTTGAGGGAAACATTTAGGCAGAAGTGTATCCTAAACATTTATTTATTGAAGCAGTTCTCACCACAAGAGGCTACTCTGTGTGTGAATGTCAGGAACAGGCCATCGCAGGAGCTGTGAGGGGCAGGAGATGTTGAGGGTTAGAGGTGGGGTTTTCTTGCCCCCACTAATTGTGTGACAGTGATGCCCACAATGGGCCTCATGATAATTGTATATTTGTAGATGTATTTTTCTTGTATAATACAGTCATCTATGTATCATCCTCAACAATGAGTGTGTTGTTTTTATTACCCTAAATTAAAATGCTAAACATGCTCTTATCCACTCTTATCCATCATTTCTTATTCATGGTAGATGCTAAAATTTTGCCTTTTCAACTTCTAAAAAGCCAAATATTAGCTTTATAGGCGATTTAGTGATTTTTTGACAAGTGCGTCTATGCACAACAGTTCCTAAGGATTCTGATAAATATTAATTGGCCTAGTAGTCCCAGAAGTTTCCATTATAATTAGTTGTGCAAATAAGGGCTCAGTATCTAACGTTTTTAACAGGGGTTCCCTAGAAATCCAGAAGTCTAATGGAACCCTTTTTCTCAAAAAATTGGAAGGAACTATCTGTGTCTGGAATGTACACTAGGTCCATCAATGTAGAACGTTGCTCATCAAATAAAGCAGTACTGAAAGTCGTTGAAAGGGATTGTTAACTCAAAAAGGGCAACGACAAGCCTCATAATAGTGGGGATCTCTGAAGTTCATTCCATGCATCAATCACTTGATGAATCATTCTGCCACTTACTGGTATGTACAGATGTGTCAGATTACCCAATAACACTCACTGCCAGGAAACAATAAAACATCTTACAGAGGTATGGTTTATTCAAGAAGATTTCATAAGGTGAATATGATAAAATATACATGATGACGAAAATATTTTTATAATTGAAGGAATGACATCAACGTTTTTACAATGAACAAAAAGTATCCATGTTAAGAATTTAATTATGTAAGTATTAAATGTGTTTACATAAGTAATTCAGTCATATGAGTAATACAAGAAGATCAAAGGAAGAGCAAAGGCTCTTTGGTTGTCATACATATGTATATATATATATATATATATATATATATGTATATATATATATATATATATATATATATATATATATATATATATATATATATATATATTTTATATATATTTTATATATATATGTATATTATATATATATATATGTATATGTATATGTATATATATATATATATATATATATGTATATATATATATGTATATATA
>OZ012693.1:43724258-43749258 GCA_963942565.1 Maea johnstoni
AGAGAGAGAGGGGGCAGAAAGAGGGGGGACTGAGTGAGAGAAAGAGAGAGTGGGGCAAAGAGAGAGAAAGATAACTGGCGCAGAGAGAGAGAGGAGCAGAGAAGATAGGGATGTCTGGGAGCTCTGATATGTTTCCCATTACAAGGAAGTCCAAGGGTTCCGTATACTTTTAGTATATATATATATATATATAAAATACATATATATATATATATATATATATATATATATATATATATATATATATATATATATATATATATATATATATATATATATATATATATATATATATATATATATATATATATATATATATATATATATATATATATATACATACATATATATATATCCAAGAACCTTTTGTTTCAACTAACTGAAAGTCAATATACTGCACTTCTAGGATAACACATTTCAAAAAGTAGTTGCCTTGCTATTGATGATTCAATCAATACCTTTCATATTTGAAACAAAATGTGTTATGTTTATTTCCCCCTGGTGGTGAGTAATGGTACTGACCTTTGTTCAGGTTCCATACCTCAGTGAGCAAGACAGTTGTTCCGTTATAGGATTTCATTCTCTCAATGAGGATAAATCTGCAAGAGATGAAGACACTTGCTGAAATAAAGCAATTGGTGTACACCGGAAAGGAGGCCTTCTTCAGAGCGCCATCTCCTCAAGCAATGGCAAAAACAAGTCCTCTACCTGGTAAGGTGTTTATCATTTTAATTGTTTTTTTTTTATTATTATCATTATTATTATTATTATTATTATTATTATTATTATTATTATTATTATTATTATTATTATTATTATTATTATTATCATTATTATTATCATTATTATTATTATTATTATCATCATTATTATTATTGTTTTTATTATTATCATTATTATTATCATTATCATTATCATTATTATTATTATTATTATTATTATTATTATTATTATCATCATCATCATCATCATTCTTCTTTTTCTTCTTCTTCTTCTTATTATTATTATCATCATTATTATCATAATTAGTATTACTATTACCGGTTTTATTATTATTATCATCATCATCATCATCATCATTATTATGAATGATTTTGAGATCACAAAAGGTCATCAGATGCCACATGATGGAAGCACATAGAAAAATGAGATATTGCCGGATTCTAAAGAATTTAAACACCCAGCATTTTGATATAGCAGTTATCCTAAGACTTTTCAACAAAATTTGCTTTGATTCGATAAGGTAATTTCATCTTTACCTCAGATCTGGCCGATCACAAAACTATAGACACAAGTCAAATTTTCGAGTTTTGCAACTACTGTGTCTGTTAACATTTACACTCAAACTTGTCTAATAGAAGGGTCTAATATTCTTCTGGCAGAATGTGCTCTTAAGATTGAGGATGAGTGCGTCAGTAGTCCTGAAAGTATGTCCTACTTATTGTCTTGTGTAATGATGTTTTTATCAGCATCCACCAAGTACGTATCTTCATTGAGGCTGATCTCTTTCACAAAAGTTCTATTCTTGATGTCAAACACCCAAATGGAGTTCTTGTCTGAACTGCCAGCACAGGCCAAACTGCCATCAGGGCTGACCTGAAATGAGGGAAAATGTGGAGTAGACGCATCCTGGTAGCTAGTGGAGTTCATGTGTTATTAGTTATCCTTGTTGTGAAAAATGGTGTCAGGCAAGATGTCTGCATGAGAGAAGCCAGCTGGTATCAGACGAGGCCGGCCAGCCTCTCAGGCAAGATGTCTGCATGAGAGAAGCCAGCTGGTATCAGACGAGGCCGGCCAGCCTCTCAGGCAAGATGTCTGCATGAGAGAAGCCAGCTGGTATCAGACGAGGCCTGCCAGCCTCGTCCAAATGCAGACACCTTGCCATACACCATTTTCACAAGGGTAACAATTTTATCCTGACATATACTTTGAATTATGATTAGCACAAAAAGGTTCTTGCGCGGACATCCAAGAAAATGGCGAATGGCAAAGATTTCTCACTTCGCAATTTGCAGACCTTAATCCATCTTTATTACTTCCTGCCATCTAATATCTGGATATACACCATGTTGGCAGACAGCAATGCATAAATAGTGTTTTAAACGCCAAAAGACAAATTCTAGAGGCAGCTGAAAAGCAGTGGCTACCATCTTAATCAATCTTTATTGCTTAGAGAAGCGACCTATGTCGGGGGAGGATGTCAAGTTACTGGCCATGGCAAAGATTGGTATTTTTAAGGTCCTAACAATTGAACGTTGTAAACACCATTGTTAGGATTCCAATGAAGGATTTTATTGGCCTCCTAAAATTGAAAATTGTTAAAAGCAATGTGAGAAGCCCAATATAGTCCAGTACACCAAAGAAATTGACCAATCAGCTGCTAGTATCGGAGTGGAGCTGACAATAAAAATATCATACTACCAGCTGGAAAATCATATCATACTATCATATTGTCAATGCATTGTTATCATACTACCAGCAGGGTCATGCATTAATATCATACTACCAGCAGAGAACCGCATAAATATCTTATTAATATCAGCGTCTTTTTTGGCTCACTCTAAATGTGTTTAGTGCTGTTTGACAGTTTTCATAATGATAGCTTAGTTTCAGTGAGACTTCTTGAATTATTTCTGAATAAGCGTTCCTATTTATTCTAGGTTTTCAGCTATAAAACCATCTTACCACAAGCTCATCAAAACGTAACTCCTGTCCTGCTTTTAGTATTGCTGTGGTTTTTCCGGTTTCTAGGTTTGTGATTTTGATATTCTGGCGACCTCTGGATAAAGTGACAACATCTGAAAATAGCAGATGATTTTATAAAAATACTGTAATGCGTATGCAAGGCTTGAAGTGTACGTGCAGTATCATCGGTAATTTGGCAATATCATCAGTTTTCTGCTGTAGGGCAGGTGCAGTAGTGACTTCCACAAGGAACTTTACCTGCAGTGCTGATTATCTAGAGTGACGTTATTGATTTAAGGCATAATGTCAAGATCAGTTCTAACTACCAGAGAGAGTAATCAGCAGCAGTTTTAATAGGGCATTATGATGCTATAGTGTAAAGGATAATTCTAGAAGCTGTTTATTGAAATGCACAATGTGACTTGTAATTAACAAACATCCCAGCAACACTATAAAGGTAGCTTATGTGGTTATTTTTTACTCTCCTTGCTTTTTTTGACAATTAACCAATACAAAGATAAATCGCTGGGGGTAAGACTTGAAGAGTAAAAACTGAAATAATGTACATACTGTTTTCATAAGGAGCTCCTATCAATAATAATGGACAGGGACCATATAATTTCATTTGTAAACAAAAGATCAAAAGGGAGGGAAGGGTATCACATTTTTTCTTATTTTTGCTCCTTTCAAATTTAATTTCCATTTTTTTTTTGTTGAAGTTCTAGATTGTGTAAAATACAACAAATTTATAAGTCAAAATCAACAAGTCAAGCAAATCTGTTATCATTTTAAGCCCAAAATAAATGTTTTAAACAACTGTGTATTGGTGAAATTTGATAAGGGATTTTACAGAAAAAGGGGGGAATGCAACAATATCTGGACCCCCAAGGAATGATTTTTTATCTAAAGCTTTTCAACCCAACCACCTTCCACAATTTTCAATTTCAGCAGAACCCTGGTTACCTTGTACTTAACGACCTGGCTGTGTGACTGATCTAAGCTCACTGGTGAATTGTCAGGACAGAGTATCTGTGCACCTGGTAGGGATTTCCAAGTGTGTAAGTGATCAAGACATCTATTACCTATAATACTTACAAGTGAAGAGGCACCCTCTAGACATTTGTAGGAGACACTTGCAAGTACTTTATGTCTTGAGCACTTACACACTTGGAAGTTCCTACAACTTGTAGCGCGTGAGCTGGACTGATACTCCTGGCAAGATCGACCGAAGGCGCGCTTGAATCAGTTACAAGGCGGAGGACAGGTCAAAGGCAATTCTGGTACATACCTACGGAATGCCAAATGATCAAGAATTCAACTTATAAAAATACATTCAACCCGACTGAAAAATATTCAACTTAGATGCAAAAAGAATTCAACTTGACTTCAAAACAATTAAAAATGGCGAAAACCAATTCAACCTGCATTCGTCAATATCATTTGCCAAGATATAGAAGAATGGTTCCTTAATGTGATATTGTGTTACTGAGTTTTGAGGAGAAAAAAGCCAAGAACCTTTCCAAGTGACCTTAGATAACTTAAAAGTGGGAGGTCACTGTCATCTGTTACACCGGATAGGTATTTCCTGAAGAACCTGTTCAAATAATAACTTTATTCTGGCCTGCCCCTCTCAAACCTGCCCGTGTATTACTATGATATTGATTTACAAAAGTACAAAAATATCTACCAATAGTGTAGTTTGGGATTCTTGAATTTAAATTTAAAATTCGATTTTACCCATTTACATTTTTACAAACTAAATCAAGACCCAGCTCTGAATATGATAAAATAATAGAGATCCAGATCTAAACTAATTCTGAATCGAGATTTTGTCCAATCACGGGGCCAAAGTGACCTTGGATTGCTTAAAACTGGGAGGTCACTGTAGTCTGTTACACCGGGTAGGTTTTGCCTGAATGACATGTTAAATCAAAAACTTTCCCCTGGCCTGCCCCTTTCAAACTGGCCCCATGAATATTATGATATTGATTTACAAAAGTATAAAAATATTTACCAATAGTGTAGTTTTGGTTTCTTGAATTCAAATTTAAAATAAATGTTTACTTATTTACAAATTGAAAAACTCAATCACGATCCAGCTCTAAATATAAGAAAATTGA
The DNA here is from genome assembly GCA_963942565.1 of Maea johnstoni. Taxonomy (NCBI): domain Eukaryota; kingdom Metazoa; phylum Annelida; class Polychaeta; order Spionida; family Magelonidae; genus Maea; species Maea johnstoni. The sequence goes on from OZ012693.1 coordinate 43,729,064, forward strand.
GCTGCAGATCTAAACAAATTATAAATCAAGATCCAGAATGAAATCTAGAATCAGAATTGGGCTGAGCATTAAGGAATTCCATGTGGGGTATAGACAGACTTTCCCCTTCACCATAGGTTCCCCCCTTCAAGTGCAGTATTAGTGAACGGCCAAAATGAAAACTTGCACATGCAGAAATAATTCAACCTGCATTCTTCTATATCTGGCTGAATGATATTGACAAATGCAGATTGAGTTGTTTTCAATATGTTGAATTGTTTCAAAGTCAATTTGAATTCTTTTGCATGTAATTTGCATTGTTTTCAGTCAGGTTCTTTCAATGAATTTTTGGTCATATGGCATTCCATACATCCCAGTATTGCCTGGATTTACAATTCTGATACACTTATCTTACCAGAATTGTTCCAACAATGCTGGTATGTACTAAAATTGTCTGTAGGTAACAATTCTGGTAGTACCAGAATTGAAGTACAAGATGACCGCTAAACCTACCCCCATGTTCATTTTTTGTTAACACACCCCACTTGCTATGATTTTTAAGGGCGTTACCCCCACCCGCGTTCCCGCTCCTCCATTTTTCTGGAATAGCCCTAAGGAGAAGAAAAGCCAAAATCCTTTCCTGTAACTTGTGTGCAGTGTGGCTCAGTGATATATGGCCTCTTGCTCTGCTCATGTGAGTGATGACATTGGCAGTCACAGTTGCTGATTTTGAGGAAAAGGTGGATACAGGCTTTAACATATATATATATGTAAAAACCTCAACAAATTAAGCCCATAAGCCACCTGATTAAGGTTTATCTGTGTGACATACCTTTGCCTTTATTGATGATATGACAGGTGCTGGCATACTTAGGAATGTGACCCTGGCATGCCACCTTAACGCTCATATTGCTAAGATCCACAACTTTCATGCGGTCACAGGCTGCGGTCAGCACATGGCGATCATCTACAGGGTAAACTGTTACCTTATCCTGGCACTACAATCAACAACAAACACATGCAAGAAAGGATATTAGAATAAAATGTTGAAACTTGTAGAATATCATGCATTATTTCATACTTTTCTTACAAAAAATCTATTATCAACTAATTTTGGCAATTTAAGTTTAACTCTCTTAATGCATCATGTATAAACGAGCTGTGAAAAGCAGCTTTTCTCCCTGCACAAGCAAATTAGAATCCAATGCTACCCTTATGATGACAAGACTATAAAGAATATATCAGTAAAGAAAACCTTTTGTTTGATTGTATGTATGTATGTATGTATGTATATATGTATGTATGCATGCATGCATGCATGCACGCACGCACGCACGCACGCACACACGCACACACACACGTGTACGTGCGCACAGACACACGTGTACGTATGTATGTATGGTACATGTATGTATGTTTGTATGCATACATGTATTTAAAGTAATCAAACTTTGTACCATGTTATGTTGTTCTCCATTTGAGTGGCTTTGACAAGATCTCAGTGGCCTACTGCTGTACAACTTCAGATTTTTGTTTTAATTTGTCCAACATGTCAAACAGTATTGCATAACTTTGGTTGATTGAGGAGAGGAGAATTTTAAGGGCTTGTCTTGTTATTAGATATAATTACCTTCGCAGTTCTCACGGTACTTTGCTGAGCCAGGTCATAGACAGCAAAGCCTTTGCTCTGTTGGCCTAGCATGTAGCGCTTGTTGGCAGGAAAGGACGACAAACCGACATAGTGCTCAGCTCTGAAATAAACAAAGTATAAGACAACGTTCCACATTTATCTTTTAAGGAGATCTCCCTACATGAGATCTCAAATGATAGATAAGTAATTATGTGAAACATCATTATTATCTGAAGGAAATTAAACCTCAATTTTACAAGAACAAAGCGGATAACTAAAAAAACCTCGTGATATGGATATTCAAAACATAACCTTCATTTGACAAGTACAAAATATCATAAAAATAAATATACTTGCACCTTATAAATACATAATAAAAGCAATAATGTATATGTTTTCATAATTCTAACATACATTTCTGACAATAGATAACTCTGGTTATTTGATTACATATGATATGACTTTGTAAACTCTCTCCTCTGCAGTATAATTAAAGCTTGATGTGTGGCACCTGGATGTCAATCATACTTCTGAAACGACTCGGGAATAAAGCACGTAGTCACAACAGAGAACGAGTTCTCAGTAAAACCTCTTCAAAAGATAGACAGCAGGTTGGTCTGCTGAAGCTGTGAATGGTTAAACCCATTCATACCTGGAGACAGCCCTGACACCATATACTAACTCTCATCATGACCTAATGTACTTTTAATAAAAAAAACTTTGGAATTGATCAAAAATTTAGAACATATATAAAGGCCAGTAGTTAAGTTAGTTAGTTATCAAAATTTCCTAAAAAACTATTTCCTTAAATTTGCTTTTTTAGCGAGATATATCACCAAATTCGATATTTTTGGGTGGGACAGGCGCGGAAGGAGTTAAAATACCCTAGACTGGTCTACTGACTGTATGTTGAGGTTGTCGTGAGAGTGCTGCTGGCTCGCTGCGGTGCTGCTGCGGCGGGTCAGGTCCCAGATATGCAGGATGGGGTCGTAGCACTGAGTGATGAGCGTGCTCAGGTCGCCCGACACCAGCACTTTGTTCACAGTCTCCGTCTCCTAAGACAAACACAACAACAACAACAACGCAGCATGAGCTATAAGTGGTCACAATTAATGAACAGGAAGACCTCTCGGATGTGAGCAACTCGCGACCGGCGTATGAGTGTTCACACTAAGAGGTGTTTACAAATAGCTCAGAGGTCTTTCAAGATGCATTAGGTACAAATAGGAGTTTCTCCCACTCTGAGGTGTGTTTTACAGTTAAGGATTATTCGTCCTCAATGGGTGTTCTTCAATGGGGTTAAAGGTCAAACTGGTGTAATTGTCCAATCAGATCCCTCAATTTCAATCAATGGGTCACTGCTGCTGGGTCAAAGGTAGACCCAACAATAGCGCGCGTGGATTTGAACAAGCGTCACGTACGTGATCTGGCGCCAGTTTCTGGGGAAACAAACGGTGCACGTCACAACAAACGCGTATTACCATTGTTGAACTAGTGCGCGGGTGACCTTTGGCTGACCTAGTTTAGCTAGCTAACTTCACGGTAAAACGTGTAAATTTCTCCTTTTTATCTTGCACTCGTGAGTGATTTTGTGTCTTGGGACTCGGCAAGCCTCGTCCCAAGACACAAAATCACTCACTCGTGCAAGATTCCTCCTCTTTCCATCCACTCGTGATGGAACCTCTATATCTTTACCACAAAGTGTTCACATATTCGAGGTGTTCACATTAGGAGGTCTCAATGTATTTGTAGTGTTTATTGGGGCAGGTTTAATATCCTACTTTCCTGAGGAAGAATGTAGAACAGTCCAGCAGACATAGCAGAGTGAGCTGGCTCTCCTCTATGGGAGGAACACTAAAATGGTGAGCAGGGCCAATAGTTGTAAAATCAGCAGTGCCCAAACATTTACATGCACATCTTTAAAGCTGTTTACAGTATACTATATTGTTCATAAATATCTCAGAGGTCTTTTAATCTGTAACACTTCACCAACTTCCTCATCAATGATTTGAATTTTCATTTTGTCACTATTTCTATTTTACAATCTGAATCTAGACATTCAATTGCACCAGAACATCCCCTCATTGACTTATAATTCATTTTATCGACATCTACTGAAAAAGCACAAGGCTCTGACATAAACATCTTACCTTGGGGGAGAAGAGGGAATGTTGGCCGTTTTTGATATTCCACATCCCCGCATTGTCACCCTCAACAAACACCAGAGTCTCACTGTCATCCTGCATCCTCAGGTGGTTGTAGTACCACTCTCCTGGATCTGAAGGAAACAATAACCTTTAGATCACTATCATCCAATGAGAAGTTTTCTTGACAGCGTGCAACATTATACAAATATGCCATGCCAGTGTGGGTAACATGATGGAATGTTTCCCCGAGGGAGGATGGTTTTCCCGAGGGCAGAGCCCGAGGGAAAACCATCCTCCTGAGGGGAGACATTCCATCATGTTACCCACACTGGCATGGCATATTTGTTTTATTATACCGAACAAACCCCATTTTAATTAAAACAAAGCAAGGTCACAGATGACTGGTGATTCACACATTCCCCGCTAGGTGTCGCTAGTGGCAACGGGCAACATGAAGCCCTCACTGATGGCATCAGGCAACATGATGATTGTTCACTGTTAAGTCAGCCAATCACGGCTTACGATCTTCAAGTGAGGTATAATAAAACCACTTGCCCCATTGCAAGTTGCAAATAAATCCGGCAAAAAAGGCAATCGGGCAAGCATGAACACTCTCCTGGATCTGAAGGTAACAATACTCTATAGATCACTATCATCTAACAAGAAGTTTAATCTGAGCATAAAAATATATTTAAAAACAGTAAATTTAAACAAAAAACTCCATTCTAGATAATACTATTACCAAATATTGATCTAGAACCAAAAGGATATTTACATTCATGATAACAGTAATCAGGTACACCAAACTTACTTTTTAATATCTTAAGGAATTGAAGATTGGGAATTCCATGTATTTTTATGTGGTAATCGTCATCATTACAGAATAGGACCAGCTTCTCATCCGTTGTCATGGTAACATATTCTATCTGTGATTGTTCCTCGGAACTCTTGTCTTTCATCTGAGCGACGTACTCTCTGCTCTCCAGGTGGACCAGGTAGAGGTAGGAGCCGATGGACTGCGCCGTGTAGTGCAACTTCCCTGCAACACAAGGGTGGCAACAGCCAACACTCAATTCTCATGCAAATAGTATTTTGATTCATTCATGCATGCAGTATCCCAAAACAGCCTGGCTTATTGTGGTGATATCGTTATCATAAAAGCATAAGATGTATAGTAAGGTGGGTTCTGGCAAACATTTCTCTTTCAAATGATTTCCAAAAACTCTTTGGGTAGAATTTTATCACCAAGTGGAAATCAGGTGGTGGAGGAATTGAGTTCCATATTGCAATATCCATACAGCAAATACAATATCACATATTGATATTGAAAATGCAGTTTTATATTGTTAAGAGAACCACATTTATTTTGAAATAATTCCTTTCAGAAAATCTCTTCCGAGTTCACACAATCTTGCATATGTAAGTACTCACTATTTAATGGATACTTAAGTAATGAATTACTTGGCCCAATAACTTTTATCAGTTTGTTTGTTTGCTTATGATTTGATGATAACACCAGGAAGACAAACATACGCAAAAAGAAAATGTCAGCAGAGGGCAAGAATTAAAGAATTAGCACGAAATGCACAAGGTACTTTATATCACATGATCACTGATTATCACATTCATCTTGGTACATAAATTACCACATAAGCCCACTGTTGCGTTTGTTGCCTTGGAGAAATGGTTGTGTATGATAGACATCTTTTTGCCCGTCTTTGCGTCGAGTAGACAGAGGTTGTGATTGGTGCATGAGGCGACAATGGTTTTCCCGTTTTGGCACACTGCCAAGGCGTGGAGGGACTTGAGATCGCCCTGCAGTGGTACGGTGTAGACCACCTCACTGCTGCTCAGCCTGAAACAGTCAAAGGTAAAATAGCTGATCACACATCCATATCCATCTCAATCTGTAAGCCGCAAAGGCAATACATAGCTGATAACTTCTCACTGTCAATGGGGCATGTAAGGAATTCTTAGTTCCAAATTAACATTCATTACAAGATAAATTGATATAAAACGCTCATTGAAAATCTTTGGTTTTATTTTCTTTTTAATCAATTTAAGTTGCTAAGCAGTTGTTCTGCGATTTGAGGCAGTATTCTGAGTATCTATCCTTCTCATAATTACTACTTACTCTCAGACTTGTCTGCATATTGACTGAGGGGTTTAGGATGTAATCTAGGCAACAAGCTTGTAGCAATCTACTGACTCTTAACCTGATTTTACACAATGGAAATTCCTGCTATATAATAAGGTCATTTATTAAGTTATTCTTTACACAAAATCTATTTTCCTAATTACGTATTTTTAAGTTCAAAGTTTGTAAGACCAAATATAATAACTATTCTTTGGATACATTTATATCCATGCAGACTGTGACTTACTTTCTTTTAGCTCTATACACTATTACTGCTGCATGTGTATGGGCTTCATCTAGTAGGGATACTAACATACTTTCTAACAGCACCCAGAATCTTTTAAGCCAATTAAACAGTCTGAATGTTTATTCTGATATAAAACTGCAGCAAGATAGTTAGGTATATGTTTGGATATCAGGGAAGAACAAGACATTTTGCCTACATATGAGGTATCACTGAAATATCAATATGACACATTTCTATCAAACTTATTGGTAGAAGCTGATGACTACAGGCCGCACCTTATTGCGTAGATCTGTTTGCTGTCGTAGGTGATTATCATGTCGTCGTCCTCATCAGCAAAGTGCACGGCCAGCAGGTCATCACCTAGATCCTCCATGGCCAGAAGCAGCCTCCCATCCGCCACGCCCCACACCTTCAGACTGTCATCGTACGAACCTGATGAACAAACGGCAAGCACATGGCATGCAAACATCATAGTTTGACATTACCGAGGCCAGGATTTTGTGTAAGGCCTTTTGCCATGGTCACACAACAATCAGGTGGAAAAATTGCATAAAAGTACATGAATTAACATGAATTTTCCAAACCAATAATTGTTTCAAGTTAAACAGTGACTAGTTTTCCATACCCATGTAAATGTCAAAAAAAGGATTTTGAAAAAAAATTGGACTATTTGGCTGATCGAGGAAGCTAGCCAGGTGAGTCTGTGACCAATAACCCACTCTAAACTAGACTCAGGCACATTACAGGAAAGCTAACTTAATATAGGCGTGAAATAGAATTAAGACTGCACTCACATGTGGCCACGAGAGAGAAGTCTTTGTTGACGGCGATGTCCTCGATGTCCTGGGAGTGCGCGCTGATGGCGTAGACCAGCTGGCCACCAGGGGGCGTGAGGAAGGGCGCGCTGGGCAGGAGGCAGCTGACGGGTGCCTGTCTGCACTGCTCCCTCAGTGAGTCCAGGCCCTGCAACGGCAACGTAGTAATCGGCAAATGAACAAAAGAAGGACCAAGAGATATCCCAACATATTTAAACCTTTTGCAATCACTCTTCCTGCATGAGTAATGACTACGAACACTGCTGAAATACCAGAAAATCAGCACTAGATAGAGCTCCATGTTAAATGCATCCATGCCTAACCTGCCTGATAAGTGGGAATATTGAGGAAATAACAGGAAATCTCTCAAAATTTTCATAGGGAAATCATATATCAGAAGTATAAACTAGATAAACTCCTTTTTTATCAACCTTTACCCTTTACCTTTGATTTTACCCTTTTCAGCGTGTTCCCTGCATAAATGGTTTAAGGCACATAGGCAAAGCCTAAAAATAGTGAAATACTTTCTTGCATGACATAACAATTGTGCCAATGTTGAAATGACAATGAGGTGCAAATTAAGAAATAAAAGATGGCATTTCATGTGGTCTAAAATATGTTGATCTATTATTTTATTTTGAATTTTTTCCTTGCGTGGGTCTCATATTTAAAACCGAAATTGTAAAAAGTCAAAATCCATATTATCAAAATCTCCTCTACTGATTTCTTCAAATTTGGAATTATATATCGTGGTCAATCAGTGGAATGCAAGCAATTAGAATCAATTGTAAAAACAAACAAAAAAGAGTTAAAATACAATAATTTTTTTGTAAGTAAAGTGACTGTATTTCACTTTATATTGATAGGATTTTAGCAAGTAGAGTTATCTCCCTTTGTCCTAGCTAGTAGATAGGTCTGAGGAGAGTTGCAGAGATGAGGTGCTATTGCTTGCCTGCGTGACACGTCCCAGGATCTGGCAGGGGAGCGTGGTCGGGTTGAACTCCAGACTGCTCTGGGACAGCTGAAGGACCTCCGTCAATACATTGATATCCTCGTCACCAGGAAAGGCGTTTCTAATGAGGTCAAGGTCGTCCATGATCTGCCTGTAGGAGGTCGCCGAGAGTTTGGACAGGAGCCAATCAAGATTCATGAGGGCCTCGGTCTTCAGAACCTCCACGTCGCCGGCGGCAACAAGGTGTGTGGGCAGTTCCATCAGCTTACGCAGGTTCCAGCCACTATCAAACTTATAGGGCTGTGCGGCCACCAGTCTGTCTGCCTCCCCCTCCTTACCCTTGCTATCCACAAAGGGCTTCTTAACACCTGAAACATAAAGCAGCAACACTATATGAGCTTCCTTGCACTCAAATCTCTAGGTCTAGGCAGCCAAAACTCTGGAAACAAAAAGGAAAAGATAATAATGTGTTCATTATCCAACAATCAAAGTTACCACCGAAAAAAGTCAATTGTGTATCAACTCACGCGTACATAAAGTAAGACCAGTACCAATATTACCATGACATACACATGACCTTTTACCTGTTAGAAGACATCGCTTGTCACTCCATATTCAGTCACCTTTCCAAGCTGGTTTGGCAGTCTGCGAAATACATTCCCCAAAATCTACTGATCACTATATCCTTTCAGACTAAATATCCCAAATAGTTTTTTCTTATTTTACAAGTAACTCTGTGTCTTAGATTATTACTGATGACTTTAGGAATATAGAGGTTAATGTTGTCACTTCCTGCTCTCACCTTCAGCCCACTTGCCGAGGAAAAACTCCACGAGGGCCATGTGCATTGTCTGTTTCTGTGAGAGATCTGAACAGTAGCGCTGCCTGGCGCCCTCTATGAACTGTCTGTGGTACCAGTATATCACCTGCACACCGTCTGCGCCACGCCTTACTGGAAAATAGTCACGATCAGGACCAATGTAAGGAATGATACATAAACAGGATGTCTTTAAAGGTGAAATGTCAAACTTTGCATACATGTTCCTAGGATGATTATATTATTCAAAAGAATAGTTACAAAAGAGGATAGACGGTCTACCCATTTACCAACTTTTGAGTTCACTTTTTGAGCGCCATCTAGAATGTGTTAGTGAGGCTAAATATAGGGGTATGTAGGGTAGAGATTGGGGGGGTAGCAGGCGTTTGATACTCACCCAGATATTGCTCTAGATCCGCTGTGACCCTGAGAAGCAGCAGTGCTGGGAGGCGCCTCACAGGAGGGACATGGTACTGGTACACATCATTCAGAACCTCATCATCACAAGAAAGGATGTCCTCAAGCTCATTTTCTGTCAAGCCACTTCGACCTGATAGAGATAAAATAAAGACATTTAGAATAGGCAGTGAAGTTAGTCCAGTACCCCCATGTTATGATCTTAATTTGTCCTTTGGTTGATTTATGGGTTTAATGTTGGTCTGACAGGGATTGAAATCAAGAGTTCCAGGCTACAGGATTCTTTTGCACCATCCTTACTTCTTCATCCTGATGAATACAAATCTTGGTTGTAATTATAGATTTTATTTATCCTCATTTTTTTGCTTTATTAGGGCTAACTCATTACTAGCAAGTTGTATATAGGAGGACCAAGACCAGGAGTACTAGGGTGAAACTCTGTTGAATGCCTCATGTTGGAAGTAAAGAGAGGCGGCATTGAGAGTGGGAGCACCTCGCAGCAGTCAGCAGCAATGCCTTAGACCACTTGGCTATCATGATCAATCACTTGTTCAGGTCAGAAGGATATTTCTACCCTTTGAAAGTTGTCTAGCTGGCGCTTAATTGAGCAGCATCATATTGGTGACAAGATTGGTGTACACTGGCAACGTGAAGATTATGTATTGGAAATACAATTGAAAGCATTAACAGCAAACAGCAATACAATGGCAGTCTATCTTAAACAAAAGATATATGTATTGTCAACACAATTGCTATATATTGGCAACAAAATGGCAATCTATTGCCAATAGAATGGAGATACACTGGGGTATAAAGTTTTGCATTGGCAAGCAAAAGAAGCATTGGTTACAAAATAGCAATGAATGGGGAACATAATGGCACTGCATTAGCAACATAAAAACAATGAATTGGCAATGTAATAAGTCTAATAACAATGAATTTGGCAACACAATGGCTGTGAATTACCTACACATGGCAATGAATTGGCAGAGCAATGGTTGTTGTAATGGACAGGTCAACATTGATTATATATTGGTGAATTAATGTAATATTTTGATTGGTCATTGTTTGAGATGTATATTGTTTATGTGTGATTGACTAATTGGGTCACAGGTCAATTGACCTTAGGTATAATTTGTGTCAATAGGTGGCAGCACCGGTCATTGTTATATTGCCATTGTCAGTAGTTTAGATGTTTCAGGATAGGTGTCACCGGTGTAGTTTTTGTTTGGAAGCCATGTTTTTCTCTGTCAAGAAAGTTTGTGAGATGGAACAGATATAAGAGCCCACAGTTGTTGAACTAATGTAGAGCACACTGTGCGACGATGGAGAGATGTACTCAAAAACAACTAGTAGAGCTGAGTAATGTCAATAAACATCGCCATGCGTTCAACATTACTCAGCTCTACTAGTTGTTTTTGAGTACATCTCTCCATCGTCGCACAGTGTGCTCTACAGTTGTGGTTTGGTAACATGATTGCAATGTATTGGTTAAACATTATACTGCACAATATATACTGCATGATCCGTAGCCCAATGATGTTTCACAGTTCCTCCAGAAATATTCAGCTGGATCTCTGATACTTTTAACATTATTTTTGGAAATGAAAATAGTTTGAATGAAACATTTAAGAAGAGTTCTGACTAATATTTTTCAATGAAATATTATTCTAATTCTGCTTTTGCCTGCTGGATTTCATCAAAATTGTCATGCCAGGCTGATTTAACTGCTGTGAGCAGTTTTGGGTTAAGAAAAGCAACCTTAACCTTTATTCTTTTGTCAAAAATGATTATTTACAGCTACTTCTCCTGATGTGAAAATTCCAGGTAAGACTTACTTAGTGTCATGTATCCTAGAGTGCGTGACACTAGCAACTGACCATGCATCTTCTCTACCCTGGTAAACAGTGCCTCAATGGCCGCGCGGACGCTGGACTCTAGCCTGATATCCCCAGGACCAAGGTAGGACGGCCACCGTAAAGACAGGTCCAAATTCAGCTTCAGAAACAACGGTATGGGGCATTCCTCAAAGGCGCGAAGAATAATGTCTTTTTGCGCAGAGGTCAGGGCCCGCTGCTTGAGGGCCAGCCATTGGTCAAGAATGTTCGAGACTTCACTTTGCCGCAGCTGATGGATGGAGTGGAAACAGTCTGGATGCTGGCCGAACAGGGCCTGAAAATAAAAGCAAGAAATATGTATATACATCTCTACATGTTCACAAATCAAAAAGGAAATTCATAGACATAAGAACAAGAGTTTCCACTAAAAAAGGACTAGCAAAAATAGAGTATGTACATCTAGAGTAAGTACACATTTGGTCTGACATACATGGAAAGTTGTTATGACAAAGCTTTATTCTGAAAAATACTGAAGTGGAAGTTATATTTCCTGTTGGTTGTAACAACCCTCCTCCAACTATCTCTGATATCTCATGTAAATAAGCTAGCTATGCTATCAATTATTGTGTGCACTTCGACATGATTGGGTCAAGAATGGTAAGTATAAATACACATAATATACAACGATCAAATCCTCCTAAGAATTAAGAGAGGTGCATTATGTGTGTGAATTGTGTACTCTCTGACCTTGAGCTTAGGAAAGCACTCGTACTCCTCCTCTGGCAAGGTGGAGACGACGATCTTGACGTTGTGCGGCAGCGTGCGTGGCAGCCATGCCAGCTTCCTCGCCCCCTCCTCCACGGCAAACTGGTCCAGAGAGTCCAGGAACACCACCACCGACCCCCGCCGCGACGCCAGCTCCAGAGCCTGCTGGAAATACTGAAACAGCTCCTTCAGGTTCTGAAATGAACGGGATATTGTGTCATGTATGCACAGTCTATGTTGGACTGTTTGCATCACTATCATCATTATTTTTATTCATCATCATTATACATATACATGTATCACATAGGTTATCTATATCATTCATATTCATGTTCATATTCACATTATTATTATCATTATCACTATTATTATCATTATCATTATTTTCATTACTATTATTATTATTATCATCGTTATCATTATCATTATTATCATTAATATTATCATGATCATTATTGTTATCATAATTAGTTATTGTTATCATTATTATTATCATTATTAGTATTATTATTATTATTATTATTATTATTATCAATATTACTATTTCTATTATTATTATCATCATTTTTATTATTATTATTATAATCATTATTATAATTATCATTGGTAGTAGTAGTAGTAGTATTATTATTATTAGTAGTAGTAGTATCAGTATTATTATTATCATTGTCCTCATTATTGTAATATCCCACCCAGCAGCCCTGATTGTCAACACACCTTACCTGTGGTATGACTACCTGTATGCTGGCTACCCAGGCAGGCCAGCTGCTGTATAACACTGGCCGGGAGGGCGCGGATAGTACAGCTTACCTGTGGTATGACTACCTGTATGCTGGCTACCCAGGCAGGCCAGCTGCTGTATAACACTGGCCAGGAGGGCACGGATAGTACAGCTTACCTGTGGTATGACTACCTGTATGCTGGCTACCCAGGCCAGCTGCTGTATAACACTGGCCAGGAGGGCGCGGATAGTACAGCTTGCCGGAGTGGTCCCTATAAACCTGAAATCATACAAGCAACACTATCAAGACTCACAATCAAATGAACAAAACCACTCCAACAACTTATCAGTGGAAATTATTTGTCAGCAACTAGCCTAGGCATTGGAGAAGTATGCAACTAGTTTGACAGCAGTTAGGTTTTGGGGATTTTTCAGAATGAATTAAGTGGATGTTATAACATTAAGCCCTTCTAGATCAAATATTTAACTTTAGAATGCATATAGTGAACTATACGAACCTACGCACTTATAGATATCAGATATCAAAAATACAATGTCACATTATGAATATATAGTATATATTCTATAAAGATTGAAAAACACATTTTACATGTACTTTATCACTGACACAGAGCAGTTTCAAAACACCTAATCTTAGATCCTAGTGATTAAAGTCACTACTAAAAGACAAAGCAATTTCAAGATTGGGACATTAAAGGTCATTTCACTTCAATACCTGTTAGTCACTAAATTATAATCTTGAATTTGGATGGAACTTAGATCTTGACCTATCAAGTGCTATGGGGATAGGCAAAGCATTCAGGCAGAGAACTATTGGTCTATATGGCAATGGACTAGGAACTCAGCATGCCAGGGAATGCCACGTAATCAGTCATATCTGTAGCTGCGGTTCATAACCCATAGACACACTTCAACTCTTTAATCAGACCTAATGGTACGAATAATAGCTACATAATTACATCTTTTATTCATCATGAGACATTATGATGGTAGGAAATTTATATTCATAAACAATGGAAATATTTGATATAAACCTAACTCCAAACTGGCTTACACTTACATGGCAAGTAGTCTAGTACTTGTTCAGCCCTGCCATACAGGGTTTAGGGTACGTTACATGATGACATTTGAGATTGATAATAATACAATATGACAACAGATTATTGCATAATTATCACAATAAAATGAATGAATGAATGAGGGTTTAAATGCACATTCGTACACAAAGGTCATTTAGTGCTATAAAATATCACCAAAAAGTGGTGCTTTGTAAGTCAAGCAGATTTATGACAGTTTGGGGTTGAATTGTGTACTTTAATAAAAAAGCATCCAATTTGGTATGTTGGTACAACTCATCAAGGGGAACCTTTTCAGATATGGAGGCATCACAGCCACGCCCCCTGGTGGCGCCACCTATTGCTCAGCTGCTGGATCAACCTATCTTTGCCCAATATGAAGGGTCATATGTCTGCCAAACAAACAAAAATCCAATCCTGAATGAACCAGCAAGTAGAGTATTAATGAGTTTCATTGAATTTCGGTTAGATACAGGTGGCGCCACCATTAAAATGGGTACTTCTGGCCTAAATAGTGCACTATTTTGATCATTTACATGCACTTAAAGCAGGAATACATTACATAACCATAACACAGCGCTCATTGAACACATCTAGATCTTGCCATGTAGAACATTTTCAGATATGGAGGCATTGCAGTCATATATGACCCTGTGGTAGGCCGCACCACCTAGAGTGAAGCTTAATACCAAAGGTCATTTGTTTGCCAAACAATGAGGTTTTTAATCCTGTATGAACCACAAAAAGAAAAGAAGAATTAACCACTGAGTTTTATTGAATTTATATTGTTCATGATTCAATATAGGTGGTGCCACCATTGAAATGGATATTTTTGGCATAGCAGAGGTAGGATTTCAGACAACAGCAGGAATATATTCAAATTGATAGACATTGTTCACTGATTCATCTTAGCGTTCACCATGGTGGACATTTTCAAATATGGCGGCATTGCAGGCATGGTCCCTCTAGGCAAGTGTTGCCAACTATTGGTAGGACGCTTAGTCAACCTAATCTTGACTAATGTGAAAGGCATGTAACCAGACAATGAGATTTGCAATTCCATGAGAAATAGGAAAAAAGAATGTTTGGAGGCAATCTAATCTAAACATAACTTAACCCTACCAATGCTGAGACTACTTTCATCCAAAGTATAACAAAAAGACTTTTGAAACCATCATGTTGGTATTCATTGGATAGCTCTCACAGATGAGTACCCATATGTGACAGGGTTAGTCATTTTCTTGGTTCTTTGCATTTATTTGTATTGGCCAAATTGGCCACCAGCAGCATAAGGGCTAATGGGCTTCCCAACCCATGGCAATCTGATCTAACGCTTGTACATCATCCATGTCTCAGCTCTGGACAGAGTGTACTTTCAGAAAGTTTTTTCTATCCTCCAACCACTCTATTTTTACCAAAATAAAAACTAGTCAATCACCATTCAGATTTACTTTAAAACTTGACCAAATCTACCCTCCAAAAAGTGACCAAAATCTAATTACTGAAGTGCAATGTAACACAAATGGTTATGAACCTCCTTCACATATTCAGCTGTTCCTGCAGTGAGCTCACACATTCAGCTGCAGTGAGCTCACACATTCTGCTGTTACTGCAGTGAGCTCACACATTCTGCTGTTCCTGCAGTGAGCTCACACATTCAGCGGTTCCTGCAGTGAGCTCACACATTCAGCGCCACTTATATGGATCAGTGCGCTCCAGTAGTGAGCTCACACATTCTACTGTTCCTGCAGTGAGCTCACACATTCAGCTGTTCCTGCAGTGAGCTCACACATTCAGCGCCACTTATATGGATCAGTGCGCTCCAGTAGTGAGCGCACACATTCTACTGTTCCTGCAGTGAGCTCACACATTCAGCTGTTCCTGCAGTGAGCTCACACATTCAGCGCCACTTATATGGATCAGTGCACTCCAGTAGTGAGCTCACATATTCAGCTGTTCCTGCAGTGAGTTCACACATTCTGCTGTTCCTGCAGTGAGCTCACACATTCAGCGCCACTTATATGGATCAGTGCGCTCCAGTAGTGAGCTCACACATTCTGCTGTTACTGCAGTGAGCTCACACATTCTACTGTTCATGCACTGAGCTCACACATTCAGCGCCACTTATATGGAGCAGTGAGCTCCAGTAGTGAGCTCACACATTCTACTGTTCCTGCAGTGAGCTCACACATTCAGCTGTTCCTGCAGTGGGCTCACACATTCAGCGCCACTTATATGGATCAGTGCGCTCCAGTAGTGAGCTCACATATTCTGCTGTTACTGCAGTGAGCTCACACATTCTACTGTTCCTGCAGTGAGCTCACACATTCTGCTGTTCCTGCAGTGGGCTCACACATTCAGCGCCACTTATATGGATCAGTGCGCTCCAGTAGTGAGCTCACATATTCTGCTGTTACTGCAGTGAGCTCACATATTCTGCTGTTCCTGCAGTGAGCTCACACATTCTGCTGTTCCTGCAGTGAGCTCACACATTCTGCTATTCCAGTAATGAGTTCACACATTCAGCGCCACTTATATGGAGCAGAGCGCTCCAGTAGTGAGCTCACACATTCAGCTGTTCCTGCAGTGAGCTCACACATTCTGCTGTTCCTGCAGTGAGCTCACACATTCAGCTGTTCCTGCAGTGAGCTCACACATTCTGCTGTTCCTGCAGTGAGCTCACACATTCTGCTGTTCCTGCAGTGAGCTCACACATTCAGCTGTTCCTGCAGTGAGCTCACACATTCTGCTGTTCCTGCAGTGAGCTCACACATTCAGCTGTTCCTGCAGTGAGCTCACACATTCTGCTGTTCCTGCAGTGAGCTCACACATTCAGCTGTTCCTGCAGTGAGCTCACACATTCTGCTGTTCCTGCAGTGAGCTCACACATTCAGCTGTTCCTGCTGTGAGCTTACACATTCAGCGCCACTTATATGGATCAGTGCGCTCCAGTAGTGAGCTCACATATTCTGCTGTTACTGCAGTGAGCTCACATATTCTGCTGTTCCTGCAGTGAGCTCACACATTCTGCTGTTCCTGCAGTGAGCTCACACATTCTGCTATTCCAGTAATGAGTTCACACATTCAGCGCCACTTATATGGAGCAGAGCGCTCCAGTAGTGAGCTCACACATTCAGCTGTTCCTGCAGTGAGCTCACACATTCTGCTGTTCCTGCAGTGAGCTCACACATTCTGCTGTTCCTGCAGTGAGCTCACACATTCAGCTGTTCCTGCAGTGAGCTCACACATTCTGCTGTTCCTGCAGTGAGCTCACACATTCAGCTGTTCCTGCAGTGAGCTCACACATTCTGCTGTTCCTGCAGTGAGCTCACACATTCTGCTGTTCCTGCAGTGAGCTCACACATTCAGCTGTTCCTGCAGTGAGCTCACACATTTTGCTGTTCCTGCAGTGAGCTCACACATTCAGCTGTTCCTGCAGTGAGCTCACACATTTTGCTGTTCCTGCAGTGAGCTCACACATTCAGCGCCACTTATATGGATCAGTGCACTCCAGTAGTGAGCTCACATATTCAGCTGTTCCTGCAGTGAGCTCACACATTCTGCTGTTCCTGCAGTGAGCTCACACATTCTGCTGTTCCTGCAGTGAGCTCACACATTCAGCTGTTCCTGCAGTGAGCTTACACATTCAGCGCCACTTATATGGATCAGTGCGCTCCAGTAGTGAGCTCACATATTCTGCTGTTACTGCAGTGAGCTCACACATTCTGCTGTTCCTGCAGTGAGCTCACACATTCTGCTGTTCCTGCAGTGAGCTCAGACATTCTGCTATTCCAGTAATGAGTTCACACATTCAGCGCCACTTATATGGAGAAGAGCGCTCCAGTAGTGAGCTCACACATTCAGCTGTTCCTGCAGTGAGCTCACACATTCAGCGCCACTTATATGGATCAGTGCGCTCCAGTAGTGAGCTCACACATTCTGCTGTTCCTGCAGTGAGCTCACACATTCAGCGCCACTTATATGGATCAGTGCGCTCCAGTAGTGAGCTCACACATTCTGCTGTTCCTGCAGTGAGCTCACACATTCTGCTGTTCCTGCAGTGAGCTCACACATTCAGCTGTTCCTGCAGTGAGCTCACACATTCAGCTGTTCCTGCAGTGAGCTCACACATTCAGCTGTTCCTGCAGTGAGCTCACACATTCAGTGCCACTTATATGGATCAGTGCGCTCCAGTAGTGAGCTCACACATTCAGCTGTTCCTGCAGTGAGCTCACATATTCAGCTGTTCCTGCAGTGAGCTCACACATTCAGCACCACTTATATAGACCAGTGAGCTCCAGTAGTGAGATAACACATTCAGCTGTTCCTGCAGTGAGATCACACATTCTACTGTTCCTGCAGTGAGCTCCCTCATTCATTCATTCATTCTATTGGGATGATTATGCATTAATCTGTAGTCATATTGTATCATTATCAATACCATTGTCAATTCCTGCAGTGAGCTCACACATTCAGCTGTTGCGGCAGTGAGCTCACACATTCAGCTGTTTCCGGCAAGGATGTTGGGAATCTTACCTGAGGATGATATTCGCCTTTTTCTCCAGCCAGCTCCAGGAAAGGCTCGCAGCCTTGGCCATCACACTGGTCTTCCCTGAACCTGATCGGCCGCTTATGACGAAGGGCTTGTCACTCGCACTCTTCAGGTACTCCTCAACTGCCTGTGGAAAAGACCAGCCTAAAAGTTAAAGCTCTGGCCTGCCAACAGGAAATCAGTGAAGATTATACAGAGCACTCCCCCAAACCTTGCAGCTAGATTAGTTAGAAGGAAGATGCACTCCCAGGACTGGTATATAAGTCCACACCTTCCATGCCTGCCATCCCTCTCACAGAAGCACTGTCACAGATCAATTTCTAGCAGATGCTACTCTGTGGCAGCAGTCCATATGAAAGGCTAGGCAAAGCAGGTCTCCCTTTGTATACCAGTCCTGGCAACGGGGGTTCTCCAGTCATGCCATCGATATAGGTGGCGCCAAAGTGGCACTTCCGCTTGTGAATCACATTGTTTGCCACTTTGGCGCCACCTTTCTTATTATAGATATTCAAATGGGACCTCACAATGAAAGCCTATGCAAGGTTTGATGAAATCTTAAATAGGGAGTATTTTCTAAATGGACTTTCAATTTTAGATGTGAAATTTGCAAATTTAGTGCCACTTTGGTGCCACCTATATGGCCCAGATGACTGGTGACCCCTTTTTTATTTCAGGAGAACTGACTAAAATAGCTTATGCAAAGTTTAATGGATTTCTAAATGTGGGGTATATTCTAAATGGATTTAAAGTTTTAGATGGCACTGTCACCTTGTTGAATACCGTACCACGCCTTTAAAATGTCTACTTTGTTCAACTATTCTGTCAAGTACTTGTCACTCTTTGATGAGTTATGTTCCTGGTTGTCAGGTAAGGCAAATGGGTTGAGCAATGCCGCTGAGAGGGGTGCTCTCTAATACCCTGAGAGGGGTGCTCTCTTACCCTGAGTGTGTCCTGTCTACCCTGAAAGACCCTGCATTTCTCCCGGCAGAAGTGGGTGTGCTGGATGACCTCCTGGTAGATGGGGTTGGCGATGTCCCTGGTGGCGCGGTCAGCCAGACCCTGCTTGATCAGGCCAGTCATGTCCTGCAGGAAGTTCTCGCATACATTATCTATGTATTCCTTATGCGTGCTATTGCTGGTCGGATCAACGCCACCTGTAATGATAAGAGTTCAGCCCCTCATGCTCTTAGAATCCTGCTCCCCTTAAATGCCCGCTAGGGTTATAATCATGCAAGCTACGACCTCAGGAATCAGAGTTTGAATCAGAGATGAAAGTGTTCCCATGTGGGATTTCGCGTTCTAAGATGTTCCATTACATCATGAGATGAGATATATGTAAATAGTTCTAGATTGATATTCATAACTGTTGCATGCTTGGAATTCTCATGGTGAAGAGTTATTGGGGTACATTTGAAAAGGCAAGGCATTTTGTTCTGCTGTTTCCTTTGTTTTGTCCTATACATTGTTTGCATTACGTTGCTATAATTATTTGGCAAAACTATTTATTAAATGAAAAAGTCTTTTCATTAAAAATCAATTATTTAGTTAGATTCCTTTAATATTGATACTGAAAATGGCCATGGAGTTTTTCTCATGAGGTGCACTGCTCCTCAACCTTTCTACAGTCATACTATCAAAGGCAAGGGACCAGACTTCTCATATCAAAGCTATATATAATAAAAAAAAATCTTAACCATTTCAAGACCACAAGAGGACAATATTTTGGTGAACATTTTTCTAGCATGAAATAAGCAGAGGAGAATTAATTACGGTACCATTGTCCTCCCACTGTATGTTATAAGTGCGAATGTTTTGTGAGGGTAGCTTTCCCGGCACCCTCTCCTCTCTGAGGTTCGTCATCAGCCTCCTCGTCTCCGCGATGGCGGCTTGGCTACCCTGGCAATCTGAAGTAAACCACGGAGGACACGACGTACATAGCACAAGGCGATCATCAATAAAGTGATGTAATCATATCACATTCCTTTGTTACCCACTATTAAATATACATCTTTGTGAACTGGGTATTATCATACAGATTATACAGTGAGTGACTGCTTCATTGATCGCAGTTTGTAACCTCC
>OZ012693.1:43754258-43761758 GCA_963942565.1 Maea johnstoni
AGATCTGGCCATAAAAATTCTAACAATCCACTTCATGATACAAGCGACTACTGATCGCATTTTAAAGGGCGTATAAAACTCTACCTGATGACATATATGGCATGACTGACCGTGACCTTGACCTTGAGTTCAAGGTCAAAAGGTTTTTTTCAACTTATTTGGAAGCCTAAATATGAAGCTTGTATATTGTAGCTGAGTTTGAAGAAACGTGCTAGTATCAGATTGAATTTTTTTTCATTTAATCATGAATATACGTAAGAGCCTGTAGCAAGTTGGGACAGTCTGGAGACGCTGTAGTTCTCATATTCAGCAATTTGAAACAGTGATATCCGTTCTTAAGAAGAAACAAGAGACTTTTGATATTAGCGGCAAACAAGCAGTACTCATATGTTTATCCCGATCAGATGAACAACAGTAGAGAAATGGTGAAGGTTTGGGAAGTGGACGACTCGGAAGAATATAATGGTATTGAAAAGCAGTTTTTAAATCAATCTATTGAAATCATGTCACAGGATCTTGTCGCTAGCTCAAGAGCTGCACAACATCAGCCAATGTGTGACAGAAGAAAGAACAATGCATAGACAAATGTTACACTAACCGTTCACAATAGAATGGCAAAATGTTCAATTTTCAATCTGCAGGTAGAATAGTAAAGTAAGGAATGCGTGGCTTCTGGTGATTTGTTATGATACTTTAGTTGATACTTCGAAATTGCCTCATATTCTTTTCCAATTTTCCTGTTTCCAAGTTTCATCTTGATATTAAAGAAGTAGAAAATTGTTTCTTATCTTTATTATGGATTATAATGGTCCTCTCTCTCTCTTTAATAGTATGTGTATGTGTCTAGGGGCTCATTTCACGATGTACACACATGTCTATGTATTCCCACTGATAGCACATAAGCCCTCACCTCTGTAGTAGCGCCCTCTGTACCTGACTGCAGGCCCTCAACAGATCTTCAAACTCACTGGACGCAATCGACCTGGGAAATGGCCGGTAGCCATACTTGTGGGAAAGAAAGGTCTGAAAGGAAGTAAAGATATTTCTAATTACATATAGTACTAGTAAGTCAAGTCATTACTATTTATAAACGACATGCAGACCAACCGGAGGCAAATACGGGCCTGGAAGCTGAATACTCGTCAAAGCAAAGAGAATACAGCAACAACAGTATGAATAATATATATGAGGGTGATTGTACCTACAGTAAACTTCTATGGTGATTATACTTGCAACACCTTGTCATGATTCAAATATCAGCATATATTCAATTTGATTTCTATCGATCTTTATTAACCCTTTTTGAAAATACAAAGATGTATGTCATGCATATACATATATAGTTTATTGTCTACTATAGTCATGAGGCAAGCACAGGCTGCACATTGGCGAGGAAGGAACGAGTCAAGTGACTGTAACCAATTGGTTTCTTTGCTTAAACATGTTTCTTACGCCTAGTGACTCAAAAACCTCCAGGCCACAGACCCAGCTGAGGCTGAATGGCATGTAATTTATTCAGTGTTTCATCGCACTTCGACTACCATTTTCGTTTTGTAAGAGAATTGATGTTTTTTAAAGAAATCACCATGCGGAATTGTAATATTTGTAGAATATTCAGCCTTGTCGTTACCTGTCCTCTCAGGCTGGTTCCATCAGCCAATGAAAGCATTTTGTGTTTTTACCCTAAGTAAAGGGAAGATTTTGTATAACCATTTATGTTTTGTTACCCTTATGACCTGTTTTATGTGGTCATTTACCTGTGCATTGTCGCTCATATCACTATATATATCTTATGTATTCAAGTTTTCTTCTTATCTAATTTTTCCGTTTCCGTTGAAACGGGGCTTTGTATTGGTATCTTTCATGTCTATGACGTGGTCAATAAACAATACAATACAATACAAGTCCGTGGCCACTTTCTGGTATGGTTTGAAAGTTAAATTACTGAGTGCCTATACAGGGTCATCAGCGACGAAAACCAATATTCCTGGTGATCTGCTCCAATATGTGTATATCAAGATCCATTACATCACATACTTTTATCCAATATTCATTAAAGATTTCAAATGAAAGAAACTGAAAAGTTGAATGCGATGTTGAGATGTTTGCAGATATCACTCCTTATTTGATATTGTTGCTTTGCTGTGAACATTGTTAGATACTGAAATTGTTGATCTGATACTCAATGATTCAGTCATTTCATTACGTTTTTAGACGCATTGATATTTGCTCAAAACTATTCCATAGTGATACATCCGGGATACGAAAATAGAATACACCACTATGTAATGGAAATTCTATTGCGACTTCTCAAATTTTAAAAACACTCAGTCACGTAACATTTGACTAGTAACTAGAAGTTATTCATAGTTGCTATACTATATTCCCTATTAATCATTACTGTCAGTTAAGTTGCCACACTTAGCCCTATAGCTGTTTGTAATAAACCAATTGAAGAAATATGGACTATAGTGTATTACACATGGAAACGTTTTAATAGGGTGATTGTCCTTTTGTCTCAGCAATCAGATCTGAATAGCCGTATCTCGTTCTGTTATGGTCCATTAATATACTGCGTAGTACAAATAGATACTTATAGCAAAACACAATAGCACTATTCAACTAGGTTATCAATGCGTATACAATATCTTTAGAATCACAAGAAGAAAGACATGAATTATTGCACAACAAAACGTCTTTCTGCCTTTCAAACACAACAAAACAAAACATAACAAAACAACACGCGCAACTGGCTAGCCACACATTGGGCCGGCTACTGTAGCTATGGCGGAAAAGTGACGGCCTTCCGTGCATCATGGGGTAGTTTTTGTGAGCAGCGGAGGAAACGCCTATGCTTAATCTATACAAACTCCTGTTTGCTCAGGAGAATGGAGTATTGATTGGTAGTCGTTTTTTAAAGACTGTCTTACTATGGAATATGCATTACTTCAAAAATAAACTGCGCCGCTTGTAATAGACCCGCAGCATAGACGCAATGCTAGACATAGGCGAATGGCATATCTGAGAAGGATTGCATGTACTAGTATATAGCCATTCTCATTTAATGGTTCAACTATTCTAGTTATCAGAAACATGACAGGGGAAATGGCCTCTGTAACAGTCACGTGAGTTTCAGCACACTCTTGGTACTTATTACATGTTCATTCTTCTATTGTCTATTACTATTATTATTTTTAATTCATAGTCTATTGCATTCAAACACACATTGACAAGACAGTGTTTCTTCAAGTCCTTGCAATACTAGTATTGGAATCATCCCTCAAAACGGACATTTTACTTTGTTACAGGGATACCCTATCAGATTGTTATTCTTCGCAGTAGGATTATTTATACAATCCTACAGATTTTAGGGCAGGTAAGGTCCCCCATAGCAGAATAAGATACTAGTATGGATGTAGTGCCTTGATTGCCAATCTATTCCTATCATATATTGTCCGTGATTACTCACATCAATGCGTTGATGTTTAAAGGGGTACTCATTTTCCAATGACCATTTATTGTAGAGAAATGTATGACGACAAGTAAACCCGATCTATCAGCACAGCTAATAATCTCATCATGGCAAGAAAAAACTCCGCGCATTGCCTGTATAAAAATACTCACATTTTATTTTAAGAAACCCAATGGCCATTTCTAAAAAGACTTGAGAATGGCTTTCGATTCCACACATGGGTAAGATTTTCATACTAAGATAGCGCTACATGCACAAAGCAATGTATATGCCATCGTAGCTTTTCTATTGGCACCCGCGGCGGCATTTCAATTTTTTAAAGTATTTTTGTCAAAAGTGGCACACTATTTCCCTAGGGAAATGCGAAGTTCTTTCCAAATACGAAAATGATAAAATTCGTTGCCTATGCAAACTCCTTTTGTACACGAGTGAGAAAGTTAACAGTGCCTATGGGTTAGACGGTGTTTTTCACCGGGTACGGTTTTCTCCACCACTTACAACTTTCAGTACTTGGAAAGGAAATATCAAAATGATTACACCCCTAGATGAGCCAGTAAGCTGTCTGGGAACCTGGCGAGGGACATCAGTTGGCTTGTGCTGATGCACTCTCTGATATCAGAGTGAATGTAGTGTGTGTGTACTCGGCCCAGTTCTTGGACTACATAATGTTGAACAAATCATCAATACATCCCAGCTACGCGTATCGCATGTACTTATCACAGTAGTAATTAAATATTAATATGGTACGACTGCATACCGAAGGTTGCAATGCAAGTAAAGACCTTTGGTTGACTACCCATTGCCGAATGCACCGGTGGTAATACAGATTAGATGGGCCCTTCTGTGACCTAATGCAGGGAAATACACACACACGTTATTCCGTTAATAATATCATACATGAGTATATGTATTATTTAGCATGTATGGAACTAGCAAATTTTGATTTCTGTGAGGTTCATACTGATCATACATGATTGAGCTATATTGCCTGGGCCAAAACATAACATGTTATTGTCTCCCCTTCTTTTCACCATGGAGGAATACTTGTTTACAGGTATATGTTGTCATCACTCTGAGGACTTTGAGGGCATATAACTTGGAATTTCGATTATCGTCACTTTGCCTGGCATATTTAGGCTAAGCCGCAATAGTGGAGGAAACCGGCAAAAACGACGGCCTAACGCCAGGTCACTGGTAACTTTCTCATATGCCCCAGCCGGGATCCCAACCCAGACAGTGGTGAGAGAGAGCTCACATTCAGAGGCAGCACTCGGCCATATGGGATGGTCCCTCAGGGGCATGACTTTGTCCTTCCTCCGAAAAATGAGAGTGCTATAATAGTTTTGATAAATTTGACATTGTGCCAAGATGATACGTCTTTGGTATAAAAAAGCGTGCGATAAGTGCTGTTAATATGATTCTGAAACTATAACGCTGAGGCTTATTTACGTCTTGCTGTTACCTAAAATGAAATTGGGTATGTGCATGTAGACGTACAGCATTCAACACATGTTGAAAAGATACGCGTCTATATATTATTCAATCAATACATACTTAATCCGTAGGTGACTCGCCTGGAAAACAAGCATAAAAGCCTGGCCGAATCATGCCGATAGCATTTCAAAGCCCAAATTAGGCAGTGAACCTTGTCATCTCAATTTCTAAATGCTTTGCCATATCTATTCCTGTGTTTACCTTGTGCTTGATGCAGTTCGTAGATTAGGTGCTTCATTTCTTTACTTAAACGATATGATTGATTAAACATAATTACTTCGCAACGGATACGTACATACAGACATACTTACATACATACATACGTACATACATTCATATAGACACATACATACGTACATGTACGTACGTACGCTCATACATACACACACACACACACACATACATACATACATACATACATACTAAGCCAGTTTAGTGCATGACTGATTTGCTAGCTTTGGCTAGAGCTGTGCTAGTGTTTCACTGTCAGAGTGACTGTGGAGCGATATGTAGCCTGCGCTGATCGTGGGAACTGGTGTGGTATTCATTGACCGCCTCTAAGTATCAGTATCACATCCTGGATACTACATCCACCTTATAGATCCACTACACAATTATACCCATTGGACGTGCACTCTGCTCCTCTAGTACTAGTTGCTTACTTAACACTACAATAACCAGGTGCTCAGGCTAATATTTTCTTGACAACCAAAACGGAAACAATTCCAACACGATGTTTAAAATTGATTTCGAATTCTTAACATTTCCTGAGATCTGTACTTCAAAGATATAATCAAAATCATCAGACCAGCAGTGGACAAGAAGAATTAGCGATCATAGTGTTATCACAGGTGTTGCAGTTATCATATTAGCTTTTGCTGAATACAATTATAGATTTATGAATATAATAGCACGTTCAGAGAGGAGATGAACTTCAGTAGCAGTGAAGCACACATTTGCAGTTGTAGAACTCAAGCATTCATAAAATTAGAGTTTTTCCTTTGTACAATGTATGATGTTATTTTCTTTTCAAACATGTGATTCAATTTAGACGAATCAAAAGCCCGGAACCTTGGTCGATTAATATTCATGAGCAAGTTTTAACCCCCCCCCCCTCTGATTTATGAGGCTTCATAAAACACTATGAAGACATTCACAGACTATTGCACACACCAGATGCTCGCCAGAAAATGCCCAGTCTTTCACTGGCATGTAACATGTCGAAAACTGGTCTCCTTGTTTAATTAGTCTGACGTATGGTCCTGCTAACTCTCGTTTTATATCATATAGGGAACATGATCCCATGTGTCCTCCCAATGCAGGTTTTATTGCCAGCAGCCGAAGTTTCAATCCTGCTCGAGGCATGATAGAGAGTTGACTGTGCCAATAGTTCTGCTTAATTGTATACACAATATTTTTTTATTTCCAAATTATTGTTGAAAGTATCAATGATCCAGCAGACAATATATAGATAAAATGTTCATCACAAAAGCGGTTGAACTGAATGAGATAGTGAAAATTGTCAGTTGGAGTTAGGCGACGATTTTCGCCTGTACTTAAGTCATGATTTATCCTTTATACGGCAGGCAAACGGACGATAAACAAAATTTGTAAATTTGTAACTCGGCCAAAGAATTGTTAGAAAATATAGACCTTACGCAGTGGGGAGACAAAGGAAATCCAAAAAGAATAAGATGCTATATCACATCGTCGGTACTGGGACGGATGTATAACGTCATGTTAACATGCACCTGGCAAGTTGAAATGCAACGTATCAAAACACCCTGTAGGTGGCGCCACTTTACTCGACAGATACTAGTAACTCATGGACCCCTTATTCCGAAATGATTTTATGAAAGGGCATAATCAATAGACCTTTTATGTGGAGATTGAACAAATGGTAAATATAGAAGGTAATAAGTAAGTGTGCCCTAATGGTCGCTAGTGCATAACATAAACAAAAGAGGGGTAAAATCCAATGTGCTTACAGTACCTACACACTGAAAAATTGTAGCTCATCATGATAATGGAACGCTGTCTTTGTATATACATGTATGTGGCATTTTGGTGGAGGAATTACAAATTCACTTTCCCACAACTGCCTTGGTTGGACTATGAGTGTAAGGCGAGATATTCTCCGTGTTCGATGGTTTCCTGCACCACTTACTACTGGCTAGTCAGATTTCAGCCTGGATATGGTAGATGAAGTGACGATTATCAACAAAGAAAACTGATAAGAAGGAACAAAAGTAATACAGTGGTAGGGTTGTTTGTCACTCACCACAAAGTTGGGTCCTACTGAGACTTGCTGGCACTTGCGGATCTCCCTCAGACAGAGGTCAGAGGTCATGTGGTCATCCGTGGCCTCGTCCCTCACACCCCATCTCATATCCACCACCTGGAACTCGTACCCCACACCCTGGCAGTAGGCACGCAGTTTAGGGTACACCCGTTCCATCAGGGCATCTCGCTCATGACGTGTATCTGAAAAAGTCACGTAGAGGGAGCACATTTTAAAGTTATTCAGAACAACG
>OZ012693.1:43766758-43861134 GCA_963942565.1 Maea johnstoni
TGAATGATACAAGCCCTGCGGGAAGGCTGCTGGCAGTAAAATTGCAATCGGTGGATATAGCTATATTGAATATGAAATGTGCATATCTCCACTTCGTCAGTGCTAGGACAACGATCCATCACCAATTAACTTCAATCGTCGGTTGCTGTGGTGATATCCTTCAAGTTAACTAAATTGTTCTGCAATGTACACGTTAAGTCTTTCATCCCAAGTTGCCAAAAAGGCCCTATCTTTAAGGTACATGCTATGTTTCTCTAACAGAGGCATATTTTGGGTATTCAAAATGGGGAAATGTACACATGCAACAAAACCAACCTCTTATTTTATGAATTTATACTTGACTTAAAAAATTACCCATCCTGCAGTAACCATGAAATTTCTTTTAATAGCAAAAAGATATCGAAGCACCCAGATATGTGCATGACCACACACTTAGGGCTAACTAACCTTTGTATCAATAAATCAAGAAGCTTGGCCGTAATACACCATTAATAAAGAAAATAATGGGTTGTTAAACCTGCTGTTTATGAAAAAATGGGTGTGAGTCCCTTTTATGATAACGTATGTCATATATATATATATATATATATATATATATATATATATATATATATATATATATATATATATATATATATATATATATATATATATATATATATATATATATATATATATATATAAACGCATAAGCATATTTTGGTTGAATGTTAGTCTCTTACGAGTTCTACACGAAATGATATCCAGTAATTTGTTACGCTAATTGTTTCCCCTACCGTTTAGTGACTTAGTGTAACCAGCACATTGGTAGATGGTGAGGGAGTGACCGGCCACCAACATGCCCACAGCTATTGGCATTGTTCTCACACACCCTGAATTAAAAAGAAGACAGGATGTGGTGAGAGACGCGCACAGTTAAGGACTGCGCTTGACTTGACCGCGGCATTAATGCAATTTAACTTTTTCCAGGTTAATACTTGATCCTGTGTGCCATTTGCATTCACCTTATTTTAGTTAGTACAGATAAAAGGTATTTTACACATATTTTGGCCATACAGCATTTAACTACTTGTTCATATTATTAACTATTTACAGCTAGTAGTATTAACGAGGGTAGGATAGTCGAGGAATCGCATATGTAACCATATAAGCATATTGTGACTGAATATCAATCTCCTAATAAAGTCAACACGAACCGTGATCATGTAATTTGTGACATCAAGTGCTCTCCTCTGCCAATGGGGGCCTTGTTGTAATCAGTCCAGTGGCACGTGGCACAGTGACCGGCCATCATCCAAGCCCATATCGATAGTCAATCCACACATGTGCCCTGACTTGAATGTGGTCAGGGATGTGGTGAGATAAGTGTAAGAATGTCAGCGCTCAGCTTAGTGTTGGCAATAATGTAATGTGTAACCAGAGTTTTTCGGAACTAGGGTTGGATGCCATGTGTCGGCAGTAGAATGGGTGTAGTAGGGGGGGAGGTTGACTGTAACGTGTTCGTGTTCGGCGTTCATTTACACTACAGGTCTGTAGTGTAAATGAACGCCGCTATAGCTACGCGTCGCCACCGTCGCGTTCTATAATTAGCTTCCAATTACTTGTGACGTCATCAAAACTGTAAAATCGCTAATTTCACTGATTTAAAAAAGGTTATTTAATTTCCTAAAAGTGTATTCTTAGTACAATTAGTCCATTGAATGTATCCATGCTGTTTGACCAAAACAGAGTGGACGCTATCATACATAACTGGAAGAACCAAGTTTTCTCTAATGAAACAATCCAAGGCGTTCCACAAAGGCATTCGACGTGTTTGAAGCCGCCTATCGGCGGGTTCCGGAACCTCGCGTCTAGATTGCAATGCATTAGACTGCTTAGCGTAGTTGACCAACTTTTAACTTTTTCCAGTTATTTGACCGAATAAAAATATTCAAATATAACTTTATCAAGAGCTTACAAGACTTAGAATATTTTTATTGAAAGAAAGATTCTATATTTTTCGATGTTCTGGGAATTCGTACTCTTTACACGTCCATGAGTGAGTTCCTATATTTTGTTCAGTAGAAACTGCTTCTGCTCATGAATATAAATAGACCTCAGTTCCGCATTTGTCATTCGTCGACGTTGATTGGGCCACATTTTCAGAAATTATTTACTTAGCCTATACCACGATTTTAAAAATCCTTTTGGACATAAGTAGTCACATTATATTTTTATCTTTGCATTAAGCAGTAGATCCTTGTTTATATGTCATACTTTCTGGGGGAAATGTAAGAGCTGGTGCTTGCTCTCAATTCAAGAAATGACTGGAGAAGATACGACAGGGAACCACAGACTTATCCTGAAAATGTGTTTTAATATAGAGGGAAATCATTGGTAATCCCCTCTCATATCTATCCCATAATTTGAATAGTGTTGTTGGTAAACATCTCCCATATCTTCTCAGGACGTCCATCAAACTGTACCGATTGTGGGCTTCATTAATAAACCCTTTGTTAAACATCCCCCATATACTGAAAATAATATTAATAATAATAATAATGATAATAATAATAATAATAATCACAATAATAATAATGATAATAATAATAACTAATAATAATAATGTCTTTATTAAAAGTCTCATTCAGTATGGATAAGAAAATCATAAAAAAGATTAAAACAAACACATATTAAATATACTTACCACTATACATATAGTATAAATTAAGGTGGCTTATAGGGCTAATTTGTCAATATAGTGTCATTTTAGGATGTTTCCATATTTTGAAGCCTACACCATCATCCTCATAATCAAACTTACTGTTACTGTCTAGGCAATCAATGAGTAGAGTTAGAAACCAACTACATGTATTACAGAAGCCCCCATAGACTTGCACAAAACCAAACAGCTTTGATGTTCTTGCGGCCATATTGGATTTGAGAGTCAATTTCTCATAACAAGATAAAGAGGGACTTTTTAAGAGGGAATTATAATTTCAAAAAGTAAACGACTCAGTCTGAAGTGACCATGTTTTCAATGTCCAGAATCTGTCCTTTAGAATAGGATGCCAATTATACGATACTATGTCTGATGTGCAATGATCCCTTATATGTGACATTTTTTTATCAATTATACCCTTCAGATAGGTTGAGGGAGTTACAGATCTTCCATCTTGAAAGGTGTAAATGTGTTTGCATGGCTCTTAAATTATCATGAAATCAAAAGTGTATGACAAAGTCTAGTTTTTCTTATTCCCTCAATCTTGGCTTGAATTAAGATAAGATCTTGGTTATTTGGCCTGAGAAACGCTCCTCTGGTCAAACGTTGACTACTGGGCATTGCACCTGTAGCCCATAGCTCATGGTGGCGGGGTGGAGCCTTCCGTCTTGTCCCATACGTCGAGCCTCTTGCTGCAGCGTGTGGGTTCTATTCACCTACATGCTTCGCTATGTTCCGCAGTATTACAGTTGAATTTTGAGCTTCACCAATTAAATAGCAACAACGAAGAGAATGAGGGTCTGGGGCAATACTACAGATTCATAAAAAAACTCCCTGATATGTATGATTAGTAAACATCCCTCACATAAGGAGGACTGGGAAGACCCCTGAGAGGTGTCGTCGGTAAATATCTATCGCATATGCCGTAGCTGTGTTTGGTAGTCAATTCAAATGTACCATTGGTAAACACATGTTAACATATTGATTAAGTACCACTATGCATTTGCTTGTTCGAACCCCTCGGGAGCTCTTATAACAGGCGCGACTGTAATGTATATGCAGTACATTCATAACCAGAGGTTTTGGATAAACAGACTTGTTGTTATAAGGCAAGCGTCGATATAGCCACCAGAGCATTGTCACGCACGCTGGCAGCTCCACTGCATTGACAGTGAATTACCCCTGCTGAGACCGTGCGCTTGGTGTCATATCGGGGAGATATCTGAACTCACTACAAGGCGAGAAGCTTGGCCTGAATGGGAGGCTGAGGAGCCACTGCGCTAAAACACACCATGAAGAGCATACGGACACACACCGCACGTCCTCACACGTATAACAGCAGAGCGAGGCCAAGTCCGCTTGCCATTTTACTATAAACTGATACTTTATTCCCGTTTAACACGCTCTTGCAGGAAATAAATCAACATACCCGCATATATTTGGTCATTCTCAGGTGGGACTATGTTACGACATTAAGAGAATTTGGGAATGTCACATTGTGTCTAACATTTAACGATGAAAAACATAGAGGATTTGTATGGGGCGCCGTTTATAACATCCATACTTTTGTTGACAGAACAACTTTTGAAAAGACAGATGTCACACTTGTCGACAAAAGTAACTTTTGTTGGACAAAAGTACTTGTGTCGGCAGAAGTACTGTTTGTCTGTTACACATGGCGTGACCGTTCGCCAAGTGTAACATCTTCGAATTCTTTTTGTCAAGGCAAAAGTTATTTTTGTCAGACAAAAGTACTTTTGTCGACAAAAGTACTTTATATGATTAGTATAATAACGTAGACCGAATAGATGTGGCGGAGATCGCCCTTAACCAGTCTATAGATCACGCCATCTACAATCGGTGGAAGATAATCCGACATAATTCTCAGATGTTATACTTGGCGAATGATCACGCCATCTGTAACAGACAAAAGTACTTTTGTCGACAAAAGTAATTTTGTTTTACACATGGCGTGACCATTCGCCAAGCGTAACATCTTAGAATTCTGTCTCAATACAATTGCTTTTGTCAGTTTTAATTGGAAGCTTTTTAAAAACTAATTTGAAATATTTCAGATTTATTCAAATTAGAGGTACACTCTTTTCAAGTGCGCACATTTTGTTGTGGGCCACTATACGTGAAACGCCTAAGTTAGACCATAGGACCTATAGTTTCACCTCTCTGCATTTCTCGCCTCAATCTGATCATAATACGACATCTCTGGACGTAGTTCCCCTCGTTGTTTATAGATGGCGCCAATTTTCAGTAAGGCTGGAATGTCGTCTAGTGATAATCGTGGAAACTAACTTTGGTTTATGGGATCTGAGCTTAGATGTAGATTAAGCATTGTACCTGCTCTGAGGTAAAAAGGCCAAGAGATGATTGATGCTGTATTGTGGGGTGTCACCTTCCCCGGCCTGGCTGAGTGGTTGATGGATGGCCGTCCCAGTTGTTTGAATCGACATGGACTGTGTTGTTATCAGCAGTGGCTTAGTGTTCTCTTAATACAGGCATGTTTAATACCTACTCGAAAAGTGGACTCATGGAAAATAGTGATTGTTTCCTTATATTCGATTTTTTAATAGCAGAACTGAAGGAAATTCACTTATGATACTTGTTGCTATCCCTTATACGTGAGTGAATGCACATTCCTACTTTAAGGCATCTGTTTATACAGTTTAAATCATTACCACACGAGGAAGTAGTGTGATTAACCTGGGCATGAATGTATCACTGAGCTCCCTAGCATACACCATTACCTGCAAGCAAGGGACGTCAGTAATATATCCGTGTGTGTGTGTGTGGGGGGGGGGGGGGGGGGGGGGGGGCGGTCAGGCTGCACCGTTAGGTGTGAGGTACACGTACGGGCGGCGGATACTAGTGGTACACTATTCCGATGCAACTGCTCATACAGTGCACTCTCACAACAGTTGGCCACCCACTTCAATCCAGCGTCCCTCGCCTAGCGACGGACCCTCGGACTATGAACCTAAGGGATGTCTACTTTCCACATTACGTTGCTCTTCAATATTCCCCATCTTCCCTCCTCCCTGTCTCTGCGTTACCAAGAGAAAAGCTAGACTATGCCATAGTTTGCACTACTTTTGCCATGGCTAAATATTGACACCCCTCTTATCATAGCGTCGTTCGCTTAGCAACGGGCCGTTGGATTATGCACTGGGGGTGCCGGCGTGGTTGCCTACGTGTGTACTTCCTCGCCTTCCCTCATTTCTCTTCCTACATAACCGCTGAGAAGCCGAGACCTATGAAGGTGAGCATTCCATTACACAGTGGCGCCTTACATGACTGAGATATTAAGTAAGTAGCGCTGGCACACTCCTGACACCCCTATAGGAA
Source organism: Maea johnstoni (assembly GCA_963942565.1). Lineage (NCBI taxonomy): Eukaryota > Metazoa > Annelida > Polychaeta > Spionida > Magelonidae > Maea > Maea johnstoni. Next base: position 43,772,817 of record OZ012693.1, read on the forward strand.
GAAATGCTACCGTGATTTGCAATTGACACACTAACACTGGATTAACGTTCTCCTGGCCAAACTGGTTCATATGAGCTATACAGGGGCAGTGGTCAACTACATTACCATCAGCAAAGAGTGACTTCCAATTACCAAGACATCCTCCACAACACTTGCTCTCAGGTAAGATAACTGTTTCGCTTCGTTATGTTTATGTTAGCAGTGTTATTTACAACCGGGATTTCTAGTCGCATATTCTTGTCATCGGTGGCGTTTAAGAATACTAGTCAAATTGGTGTAGGAAGTTAGTTTGACCAGGTAAGCTAAGTAAAGTTATGATACAGAACACCGAATAACGAACAGTGCACACTGACTATGTCTGCTCTCCACACTGCCGCCAGCAAGATGGTTACTTAATTTACACATACGTAGGGTCTTAGATGAGCAACCCTGACACTCTTAATTCAAGGTAGGGTTGATAGTAGCACTTGGCAAACGGCTGGCTGTGCTCGGACCTAAAAAACATTCGAAGGATGATTAACACACATTCGCGCAAAAAAAGTGCAGGTAAACTCCAATGCATCAACAAACTACATAGTAAGTTGTAAGTCGCAAAGCTGAACTAGCAATTGATGATTAACCCCTATCCCACGCAGGCATACCCGCTCTTGAACACGATCAAACGCGATTTTCGAAATCGTGCTAGATCGTATGGAGATCTCTAATGTGGGATAGGGGCTATACAGAGAAAATATAAATCACGTATAGTAAGTAACACGCCGTGTCCGATTGATTACTCAGTTTATTCAATCCAATGCCATTAGTATCAGCTCTACATGTCGACATTCAGTTATATGCTTTCCATATGTATCATCATGCTACTGCTCAGTGTTATGATTGAGCATATATCACCATGTGCAAGACCTGGAAACATCGAAATATAGATGGACGTAAGTTTAACTAGACTGAACTTTTATCTTGAATGAGCTTGGAATGATAAACACGTTTCAAAAGTTCCTGTCTCTGTATAGAGACCTGCTGCATGGTGAGTTTCGCACGAACCAAGCCTAAGATGAGTGCAGACTAGCACCCGGCTTAGGTCTCAGACACGGTGTGACTGGATAATAGAGGGCAGCACATACATGCCACATCCCAGCAGTGAAGATAAACAACCCCTAGGCTTGGCTTAGACCTGGATATATCATCCACACGGCCATTCTGTACGGACATGTAATGTTCCATTTAAGTTCCATTTATCGTCACTTTTCTGCCATATTGCTGCCAAGTCATGACTCGCTAGTTTAAAGTGTTTGAGATAACCCGTGTACCCGGAGAAAAACACCGTCCGCCCAGAGTCACAGTAAACTTTCTCACATGGCCCGGGGACATGTAGCTAGTCAGAACTTGTTTGCATGCAGGGAAAAATGTTCGTTTCAAATCAGGGTTCCCTTACAATTACCGTATGTTGGTATACGGTTTACTAGCTCCAAATATCAGTTTAAAGGGAGCCGTTAGAGGTTACACAATTCTCTATGTAATCTCCATAATCGACTGCCTCTCCCGTCCCTGATCTCATAGCTGTATATCTGACGGCAGGCTGCGACGTGGATGCTTTGAGATCCACTCAAGCGGAACCCTAACATAGGACACACCCATCGCTACCCGTAAACTCAGGAGGCATGCCCCCTTGAATTTATTACCCCTCCATGGTTACCAAGGACAGACCCAGGATTTTCTTTGTAGAGAGTTAATATAATATATTATCATATGCCTACTGCTCATTATCTGCTGCGATTGGTCAGATTATGGCCACCTGACCACTTTACAAAATTGATATGGGGGTGCAATATTACTTTCCAACCATCAGACTCAGTGCTGTCAGGTTCATGTGCTCAATTTTCAAATTGGACTATCGAAAAGGAACCCAACAATAGTTAATTAAGACAAGGAACTCAGAAGTGTTTGGGCTTCTTGTAAAATCCTGATTAGGAATGGACCCTTGCAAATATACATACTGTATTATATTATTGAAGACGAAACTCATTTTCTTGTGTTAAATAGATAAATTATCATTTTTTTAAAACTAAAGTTTGTGACTTTTCTTTTAGGTATCTATAGTATCTGGATTGGTATACTACTGAATTAACACAAACATATACTGCAGCTTAGACATTTACAATAACACAAACTCTGGAAATGGAAGAAAATATCATCAATATTCACATTTTCCTAATTCTTTAAATTATCAAATTATTTAATTTGAATGAGCAGTGGGCATATGATAAAAAATACGGCACTTTGGTTTCGTGCAATATCAATGTTTATTGCACTCTGAAAAATGATGTTGCACGAAGCGCTTGCGCATAATGCAACATCATTGTTCAGGGTGCAATACCATTTGTTTTATCATGTGCCTACTGCTCATTCTCAACTGTGACAGGTAAGTGACAACATTTCCAAAGTGCCATATATGTATAATATTCGGTCACTGTTTTCAGGGCTAAAGGAGCGTGGTTACTAAGGGCTGATGATGAAGAAGGCCGTGTCGTCGTCCAGCGTGGCCAGCTCCTCATCCTCCTCCTCCTCCTCCTCGTCGCCCTCTAGCCGCGGCCTCGCCCTGGACACCAGCCGCTCTCACAACCTAGACCCCCTCGCCAGGGCGCAGCTACATTACTCAGGTATTTGGAAATTATCATCTCGACCGCCAGTTAGCGTATCTTTTATGTTTTCTTTATGTCTGTGTTTATCCAGAGAAAATCCGAGGCCAGATGATAGGAGTGACGGAAGGAGTGGAAAGTAATTTAAGATAGTGGCGCTGGGCACAATAGAGCGCATAGGGAAAATATGGTAGAGGGACAGCGCGCCAAATACAGGCCGGCGCGCGGAAGGTGTAGTTATTGTTATGGCCAAATATGCTGCAGTTTCAATATCAGGGCTGAGTGCGAAACGTAACTCTCTAATCTGACAAGATGGAAGGTCGTGGCCTCTGCCGTAATTAATTTTGACCTGTAACGACAATGGTTGGAATTAATCGGGTGCGAAAACCCCCGAATAGTTTTCCCAGAAATAGAGCCAATACATCTGTGGTGGCTAAGACTGACTCTGATTAACACCTACGGTTAGCGTGCTGCGCACTCGAAAGCCGATCGAGTCTAGGAGATATGTTTGACATAAGTATAAACATATGCATGTGGCAGAAATAATGAAAAAGTAGAGTTGAAGTTAATGCACATTAAGCCGTACGTACCCACGGCGAGTTATAAACATGATTTTACAATTTTCTTGTGAAGGTGATTTGTTGGTTAATCTGTGAATACAGGGTCATTTTGATATCTTTACATATGTTAAAGCCTATACCCTTTTCCTCATTTATAATCAGAATAACTGCGACTATCTAGGCCATCTATCGCCAAGAAGAATGAGAGACCGCCCATTACAGAAGCTCTATATTAGGCTTCAATTACAAGCAGGAAATGTTTTTGGTCCTTTTCCCCACATCCATTTTCTCCAAAACATTGTAGCCTCAAACATGAATTTTGGGTATCAACGGTTGACAGGTTTGCTTGAAATTTGGCATAGTTATAGCTAAGAATATTTCGGACGGAAGTATATCACCGTCTCTCCAATTTCATATACATGTAGTTCGAAAATTATGGAAACTGAAACTTGAAAAAGGTAATTTTTCATTTTCAACAAAATTCCGCAAGAAACGGCCATGAAATTTGACCAAAGAATTATAAAAACCGTGATACGTAGAAAAAAAACTGAGTAAAAAAATTAACTCCATAAGCAACCATAGAAATAGCAATTTTGCTCTTTGTTTTTTAGGTCCGGATAACCTTCGCCACCAGAGAGTTCGACGACATGACGTGGCGCCTTACATGGGCGTCGAGGGGGGCCACTCCACAGAGCAGACCAGCAACGTGGGCTACCTGACCCGCCCAGCCAGAGACACGCCCTTCCCCAAAGCCAAGAACGGCAGCATAGGCGAGATAGGCTGGAACACACAATACTTCAAAATCACCAAAGCATAGCTTCTCTATTCCGCATCCTCTCGCTTAGATTGCTAATGTATATACATCCAATGTTACACTACAACTTGTAGATCAAGTTATACCATACATTGCTTTCACCCGACACACCACACCAACTGGCACTTAAAATGTATTTGTGGAAAATGACATTTTACAGGCAGTGTATGTCGCAGCAGGGTAACCCGCGGGGTTTGTTTATTGACTTGATTTTCCCCACCCTGCGTTTCCTTGACAATTCACCCTATGTAATGTATATACTCAGTATTGCTGAAAGGTCTTTTGATTAGGAACACATTAAATGGTATCCAATTTTTTCAAACTTTTGCCTTGTTCAAATCCTATGACCAAATGCGATATATTCCCTTTGTTATACTTATAGTCATGTTCATACCAAATTCTCTAAAATGTCCGTAATTTTTTTATATCTAAAATCCTCGTTTGAAATAACTATATTATGGTAAAATTCAATACGGAGAAAAGAGTCATTACGTTTCATGGCTGTGTACAAGCTTATAGGAGTTCCTCTAATAGTTAGTCTCTGACTAATCACGGATGGTCAGAGATGAGAATAAAGGGTATAGACTTTAAAATATGGAAAGATCTGGAAATTTCCTAACATTCACAAATTTACTCCAAAAGCCACCTTTAAGCTAGGGTCTCACATGAGTTTGCACGAATACGACTTTATGTAAATGATATGGTAATGAGGAAAACCCCCAAATTTTGAGTCGAATGCGAGTTTTCAGAAAAGCTCGCATTCGATGTTTGTCCGGAGTTCGGCAATTCGAAAACGAGGTTCTTTTTGGCGGCAAATTTAAAGTCGAAATTCAATTAGTGAACTTGTCGAATGCGTCGGAAAAAAGCTAGATCATTTCACGGAGTCCTCGCATCGCTACGTGGTCGAATGCGATCGGGTTTGCAGTTTGTCATTAACATAATGACTTGCCTCATTTGCATAACATCACATTCGACAGAACTACGTCGAATGCGATTTTGCGATGATGCATTCGATGTTAGTGAAGTCGAATGCGTATTTTGTTTGTGCGCATTCGACTCAATTAGTTTCATCGCTATTTTCCGGTTGGAAAAGTAGCCTCGCACATTGGTAATGTCGTATTCGACAAATTGATATGTCGAATGCGAGTTTAAAATATCGCATTTGACTTTTCAAATGTCGAATGCGACATTACATTTAGCATTCGACATCTTAAAAGTCGAATGCGACTTTAGAATTGTACATGCTAATTTTAATAAGTCGAATGCGATAACACGATTATGCAGACTTCCTTTTTTTTCAATAATCACATTCGAATTAATATTTGTTGAATGAGATTTTTGAAATATCGAATGCGATTTTTCAAGTCGAATGCAAACTTTTAACATTCGCATTCGACACAACCTGTCAATCAAACTTGTCATTTGCATAAAGTCGTATGCACAAAGTGTTTTCGACATAGTTAGACCTTTCGACATTTTGTCTGTCGAATGCGACTTAAAGCAATCTCACATTGCATTCGACACGAAAAAATTACCATTTTTTTTGCCTAACCCAGCGACTGTTTGCCAGGTTGAATTTAGTCGAATGTGGGTCGAATTCGGTCGTATTCGACTTTCTCAAATATATGTTGAATACGGTCGAATTCCTGCAAATTCCATGTGAGACCCTAGCTTTAGGTGGGGTTCCACATCGAGCTAGCAAGAATTCGACTTCATGCAAATGATATGTAAATGAGTTTTTTGGGTCGCATTCGTCATTTCGAAAAAGTCGAGTGCGACTTTTTTCACAGAGTTAGGCAATTACAATTCAACGTTTTTTTGGGTCAAAAATGAAAAGTCGAATTCCTGAAGTGAAAAGTCGCATGTGCAAGAAAGGGCCTCGAAACCCAATCTCGAGGCCCTTTCTTGCGCATGCGACCAAATTGCAAAGTTATTTTGGGGATTCGACTTTTCCAATATGCAAATAAAGGTTCCTCCCCATTTCTCATTTCCATAAAGTCGAATGCGACATTGTAATGTAGGATTCCTTAGGCTGAGGTTCCACATCGAGCTGGCTGGAATTCGACCAGTTTGCAAAAATTCGCTAAAAGTCGAATGCGACACGTAAAATTGTCGTGGGGTTAGGCATTTTTAGGCGTGTCGAATGCGATGTGGAATCGCTAAACGTCGCATTCGACGTGTTAGAAGACGAAAGTTCGAAAACGGTTGTGCGAACGCACGAAAGACTTGTCGAATACGATTTTATGCAAATTACCTGGTTGATTGACAGGTTAGGTCGAATGCGACTTTCTAAAAGTCGCATTCGACATATTAATTGCGCATTCAACATTTTAAAAGTCGCATTCGATTAGTTAAAAGTCGAATGCGACTTTCATAAATTCGAATGTGACTTCCAGAGTTTTGTCACATTCGACCTTTTCAAAGTGGGTTGCGACATTGGATTAGTCGCATGCGACAATAAATTGTCGAATGCGACCATAAAAAATATAGAATGCGACATTATTTGTTCGCATTCGACATGGAACTGCTCGCATTCAAACTTTAATATGTCGAATTCTATTACATTTTGTCGAATTCGACATTTCAAATGCGCATTCGACATTTTCATCGTGGGAAAATAACCACCATGATCAATTTATCGAATGCATAAGTTTATTTTACGCATTCGATTTCAAAGAAGTCGAATGCGACTTTACGAAAGTCGCATTCGACTTCCCAGATGTCGCTTTCGACTTTATGCAAATGAGGAACTGGGAGTTAACTCATTAGCATATAGGAAAAGTCGACTCCGCGCGAATGCGCCAAAATAACGATGTTGGGGCCTTCCCAACCGTTTGGAAGGCCCCAACTTGCGAATGCGACTTTTGATTTTTGAATTCGACTTTTCATTTTTCGCGCCAAAAACAAGGTCGAATTTGATTTGCCGAACTTAGGTACAAAAGTTGATTGCGACATTTTCTAAACGTCGAATTCGACTCAAAAACCTCATTACCATATCATTTGCATAAAGTCGCATTCGCACGGGCTCGATGTGGAACCTCAGGCTTATTTGCGATCCCATTCGACTTTTGGGAAGTCAAATTGGCAAAATTGAATACGGCTCTTCATTTTTTATCTATTACAGAAGTTATCTTAACCCTACCCCAAAATCTGAATCATAGTTTTGCCGTCTGGATGAACCTCATGACAGGAAATGGTCAAATAGAACTTTTTAAAGTCACTAGATACAGGGTTCGACTTCCCCAGGGGCATATGCCCCGGAGATTTTACTGTGGGCCCTTAGAATTTTCAGGCTAGGGGCCCAAAATAGTATGTATAATAACCAGAAATATCCTGTTTTTGACTGCTTATTTTAATCAAAAGACCTGACTTCGGGCCCCTTGCCTAAAATCAACTTTCAACCCTCAAGAGCATGATAAAACTCCTATATTAAGCTGCAAGCTGGTGTATTATATACTTCCTTTTACCTAAATATCACACTTTTTTGAGAATTCCATTCATTTTTATAAAAGTCGCATTCGACTTTTTGGCAGTCGAATGAGACATATAGGAATTCGAATGCAACTTTAGCAATGTCGCATTTGATTTTTAAAGTCGCATTCGACCTAACCTGTTAATCAAACTACTCATTTGCATAAACTCGAATGCGACAAGTGCTTTGAAGTGTTTTCGACCTTCTAATACCGCTTTTCGATGTTTCGACTTCTCGCATGTCGAATGCGACGTTTAGCGATTCCACATCGCATTCGACACGCACCTTTTTGCCTAACCCTACGGCATTTTTGCGTGTCGCATTCGACCTTCTAGCGATTCCGAGATATTTCTGGACAACTTGTCGAATTCTCGCTAGCTCAATGTGGAACCCCAGCATTAGTAGTCTACTGGCCACCCCATACAACGAGCCGCAAATGTCGAATACAGTAAGGTTTTTGGTGGGAATGTATTGTACTCATCCTCAAGGTGCAGAAACTGCCGGATGCTAAGCTACAAACGTTGGGCACTTTCTCTAATTAGCACATTGATTAGGTCAAATCAAGAAATGATGCAAACTTCCCTCAAAGAACCATTTAAGATCTTCCCAGTTGTGTCAAAGTATGCATTTTTTCAGTTGAGGATATACCAAGTGGCTATCAAGATAACTTTGATATTTGCACAGTAGGGATGATTTGCATTTAATAAGGTCAAACGTATTACATAACTCTTTTTAAATTTAGGAATACATATTTTTTTGATTTGCCGTATACGAAAAGTAATAAAATAATTTGATCAGTAATACTCTTTCTACTGCAATCTATTCCAACAGGCTGTGCGCCAAGTTCATTTTGATGAAATGATGCATTTCAAACATGTATTGAGGTTTAAACCTATTGTTGAACTATCGTCAGATCTGTTATCCCCTCCTCGAGCATACCTAATCATCCATTAACTGTCAAAGCTCAAAGATTTTTTGATATAGTAAAAGAATATCAAGTCCCTTTGTGTCCTGTATTTGGAAAGACGACAGACCAGTTTTCTTATCAACTGAGATATTTGAAGAGAATGATCACTTAACTTGAACGTGACTAGTTAACTTGGTGCAACAGGAGCTATGGCATGTTCCAATTGCATTGTAACATGTGGTTATGTCTTATGTTGCATGATATATCAATATCTGTACTAGGTGTTCTATGATTCTTTCAGTTGACGTTGACACTAGGCAGCAGGTGCCTTTGGATTTGAAAAGGTGCCTGTTTCATATTCCTGACGCAAATAGTTTACACTCTTGTCACTGAAATATGAAATGCTGCAACTTGGTCAAGCCTACTTATTCCATTGGTTATTGCAGCAAAATATAATGCCACATTTCCTAAGACTCATCTAATCTAACATGATGCTTTGACCCAGTAATTATGCCAATCACGTTTCTCAGACCTAAGCAAAAATATGCAAAACAAAGTAAATTCAGCAGCAAGTTTTGGATTTTTGTTATGTGACCTAGTTATGCTAATTATACATTTTATGGATATGAACAAAAAAGGGCTGACTAATCACTAGCATATTGCAGTTTTCCATAAAAAGATATATCATTTGAAGTTAAGAACAGTGTAGTCATTTTCCTAGTGGTCTTATATTGAGACTGGCGTTTAGGTACTTTTGACTTAATTAATATGCAAATTAGCCCAATAATGCAAAATATCAAAATAAAGTTCATGGCCTATGAATATCTCCTCCATGTTGATGACAAAAATACGTATTTCGAAATAATTGGGAAGTGCCTTAGGGGTTATCTATTTCCACTATAAAACCTTACTTTACTCAACATTATCGGGTTCACCCTCTTGGCCAGTAGTCTATAATATGAATCAGATCAGCATTGAGTCCCCAGGAATCAGTATTGAGAATAGATTTGGAAAAAATTCATATTCCACAAATGACTGTGATGACATTGAAATGAAAAATAATACTAGTAGTTCTGTATCTATTTATTTGCGTCATATACATACCATCATTGAAAAAATAAAGGAAATAGCAGTATGGCCACTTTTATTCAATGATCAAGCATATGCAACTCGCCCTCTATAAAGAGCTGAGTACATTAAAGAACAATCCTCTTACCAGACACTTATAAATGACATCCCTGAAAATAAAACATGAACATCACTGAGAAAGGCAAGTCAATTTATATATATATATATATATATATATATATATATATATATATATATATATATATATATATATATATATATATATATATATATATATACATATATCTATATCTATCTATCTATATATATATATATATATATATATATATATACATATATGTATATATATATATATATATATATATATATATATATATATATATATATATATATATATATATATATATATATATATTTATTATATATATACACACACACACACATATATATATATATATATATATATATATCTATCTATCTATCTATCTATCTATCTATATATATATATATATATATATATATATATATATATATATATATATATATATATATATATATATATATATATATATATATATATATATATATGCTTGGTAATTTCACTTCTTTGTAAAGATTTCTAGACGGTATTGATACTTATCACAGTATTGAACCTGTATCCTATGGGATGGCTGGGTATGACGAGGTTTTTATCTGTGTTCAGCTTATCCAGGTGTTGACCATAACCAAGTGTTCATATTATCCAGAGACTCGTCTTAGCCAGGTGTTCATATTATCCGGAGACTCATCTTAGCCAGGTGTTCATATTATCCAGAGACTCATCTTAGCCAGGTGTTCATATTATCCAGAGACTCATCTTAGCCAGGTGTTCATATTATCCAGAGACTCATCTTAGCCAGGTGTTCATATTATCCAGAGACTCGTCTTAGCCAGGTGTTCATATTATTCAGAGACTCATCTTAGCCAGGTGTTCATATTATCCAGAGACTCATCTTAGCCAGGTGTTCATTTAAATTTCATTCAGGTGTTCAGCTTTTCCAGATGTTTACCTGATAAACGTGTTAGGCTCATATACGTTTTCAAGGTACATGATAGAGAAGCAAATTATACGAATGATGTTTCAAGAATTTTTTAAATTCTCAAAGAGATGTATCTATTTCTTTACAGTATAGAACTGACTCAGATTGGGATTTGCCCATTAATGATGTCTGAGTCACTAATCTAGTGATGTTTCAGGGACGATAGAGCCTCATTAAACATCAACCATTTGATATCCTGGAGGGGTATGGACACTTTCCAAAGACAGATCTTTTTTCAAATTTTCCTAGCGTCATAATAGATGGTTTCAGGCTGCAGACAGACGCCCAGCTTGGGCAGGATGTTGGTACGAAAACATCTCTTTATCCTCTGATCTGTCGCCGCAGGTACTCCAGTTAGCTAGGCAAAACATGAGGTATTTATTCCTCCTCAGATCTAGAATTTACTTGTTCTATATTTGCATAACAGAGATGTAATGGAAAGAAACTGTACAAAATGTACCCACTTTTTTCCTATCTGTATGCAAATGAGCAATTTCCAGATGAATTTCCCAGACGTTACGCTGCTCATTAAAATGGATCATTTCCTATTTCTTGCGCAGCACGTATTGGGAATGACTATGCTTCTTTCTACCTTACCATGATCAGCATCAAGCACTTCATGATCATTTATGAATATTCATAAACATTCTATTGAAATATAGATAAATCATTAATTATTTATAGACTATGATTTATAAATCATTTATCAATATTCATAAATCAAATACAGCAACTGATGTATCATTTGTAAATAATCAAAAATCATGTATACGTATTTATAAATTCGTTATGTAATCTTAACAATAATGCCTATTTGCCATTATCAATAGAGCATTTAAAAAATATAATCACCCAATGATATTCATAAGCAAGTCAGTTATATAAATGATGAACTAGCGATAGTTAATAAATGTTCATGGGAGTACGTTGGTCGCCTTAATAAGAAGAATAAATTGATTGGATTTTGTTCCTATGATATACCTTAAACAATAAATTCATCGGGTTTGTAATTAATGGAAAAATAGCTATTAATTGAGTTTCATTATGGATATACATGTATACTCGTACCTATTTATTATGTGATTGCAGCAATTAGTGCAATCTATTTAATAACGATGCTGCATTCGTGGCTATTAATTAAATAGGATGATACAGTACCTATTGCTTAATTGGAATTTATTGCGATGATACACGGCTAACCATACATTCAAAGGGACAAATTACGATTATAATCAATACTCAGAGCAACGAATTTATCGTGTTTTATTACCATAATTAATCATTCATTGAAATTCATCATGTAGCTTTTTATCCACTAAGCTTATTACAATCATACACTCAAACCGAGTACCATTAAGGCGGCCATGCTCCCATAACTAACGATTTATTTAGTTTCAGTACGATGGTACTCTTTACCGCATCGTATTCTATCGTATGTTTATTGACATCAATTCATGATTACAATATCACGCACAATCATAGCAGATTTTAAAACTAGGGCAAACACAAAAACAAGGAAATAGTGAACATAACCTCAATGGATAAATACATGTAAAAAGATAATGATTTCATTTAAGATAGAATTATAAATAATTTCTACTAGCAATTATAACTTCTTCATTTAAAGTGTGTTTTTCAAATTAAGAAAAGCCTAATTAAATCTGTCACAAACAGCTCAGAATAAAAGCTTGTAATAAAGACCTTTCCCAAAAGATCTCAGGGAGTAGTTTTCTTAACGATAGCTTCACACAAGTAGTGATTGTGTTTGTTATATAAGTATGATAGTATTCCCTCGTGGAATGATTTTGTGAGTTAGCATCAAGAATAGCTTCCTACCTACCTACCTACCTACCTACCCACACAAAGGTTCGGATAGAGTTCATGGCGCACGTGTTTATTTTGATAACAGGCAAGTTGCGCTACCCGTGAACGGCCCCGGGAACGGCTGAGCTTGTACGGAGCCGTAGGCGGAGGCGGGTGGGTAAAAATATGAATCCGCTACGACGGGACTACGGCTACGCCGTAGCTGATTAAAGAAATCAAGTGGCGATCATCTCTGCTAAACGGAGCCTATTTTTAAATTTGAAATTTCTACATCAAAACCGGTGATTTTTTAAAAACCGCTTGGTCAATGTTGAGTTAACATATTTAACTCAATGTTGCAATCAATGTTTTTGTGGATTATCAATTTAATATTCCACATTTATTCAAATAGCTGCGCCGTTTTGGACTTACGGCCTACAGCGCTGCTTAGCCGGTTCTCGAGATCGGATCCGCGCCAGGCAGCGCCAGGCTACACGCAAAGTCATGACGATGCATCACTTTGCGTGACGTGGCACTATCTTTAGCCGTTCCCGGGGCCGTACACGGGATAGCGCAACTTGCCTATTATCAAATAAGGGCGGCCTGGCGAAGTAATCATGGAGTGCTTTTGCTAGTCACGTAGTTTGTCTAAAAAGATAAAAACAATTCTCACATCGGTTTATTCCAACTTGTTCTTTAGTTTGGCTAATATAAATACATTTCTACAGACAGCAATCAAACAATACCCTTTCTCCACCATGTTGACATTTACTTAGTGCAACCAATCCTGAGGGCACTCGTGACTGATACCAGGTAAAGAATATAAGGTGTTGATATATTGGACACAATACTCCCTTATTTTCCCAGTTTTATACCTCATGCCGCCTAATATCATGCTTAGGTCAACAGAAAAACGTTTCTTATCCAAAAGCAAACATACCAAGCTAAACTATCAATCTACGCGTGAGTTCAGTAGACTAAAAGGCTAAGACATGTCTCGTGACCAGATCAGCCCACCACACTAGTTGGTCTCACTAGGGATGTGTAGCAGTTGTGCGAAACACACTAGCTGTCACATGACGTTAGCTTGGGTGTGCAATGTGTAATTTTCTTCTTCAGGTGCTGCAGATATGACAAGAGGAAGAGTTGTAAGTCCGTGAATATGTGTTATTGTGAGGGGGCTGAGGAAATTATATGCTTATTGAACAGAAGCAGCATCTACCATAAATCGACAGTTGAAATATTTGGTAGAACGTAGCCAAAATTTAATTGCCCTAAGACACTGTTCGGCAGACTATTGGTTATTCATGAAAACAACTTCTATTTACTTTAAGCCTGTCTAAGCTCTGCGACATTTAATTTTTGTGGATGGCGGACTTAAGATGGCTTATGAGGTTTGTCATATGTAGGATTTAATTAATGTTCTGCTCTCCATCTTTTGCTCACTGTCTAAATTAAAATTGTTGATGATAGATATAGCCAACGATGGCAATACTAGTCAGTATAAAATCATAACGAACATGGCGAGATAGTACCGTCAGCAGCTGCTATGCTATTTTACAACTAGAACAGGGTAGACTTAGTTTCTAGTTGATATGATATTCATGTTAGATATGTAGAGTTAGAAAAGCTGCTTGTCCCGGGGTGAGGCTACCTCTGTGCCTGAGTGGGCAAACACACTGGTATCACTGGTACATCCCTCCTCACGGGGCATGCTAGGAATGGAATGTGACGGTGCTCGCCCAGCACACGCGGCCAGCAAACAATTCATAGGCTTTTGAGAACAAAAATGCTCAACAGCACTAGTGAAAACCTTTTATTTTTAACCTGCTATTGGCCTGAGCAGGCTTAAGGTTTAATTATTCCCCTGGGCATCAGACCTTGACGTTAGCGCTATTACGGCTCTAGAGGTAACGGTTTATGTAATAGAAACTCTGCCTGAGGTAAGGACAATCATTCTCCAGTCCATCATGTTGGGTCCTGAACCTGTGACACGCCCAATCCTATCCTCCTTCGTGGCTGCTAGGAGCTACTGCACTCATTTAACAATATCTTTCCATTGACCATGTTGTCCCATGTTTTCGTTTATTCATTTGACGTATATATCTGTGTTTTATTGTGGAAATGTAGATATGCTGCCAGTTCGATTAGATGAAGAACAATAACACAATTACACACACACACACACACACACACACACACACACACATATATATATATATATATATATATATATGTATATATATATATATATATATATATATATATATGTATATATATATATATATATATGAATATACACACACGCATATATATATATATATATATATATATATATATATATATATATATATATATATATATATATATATATATGTATATATATATATATATATATATATATATATATATATATATATATATATATATATATATATATATATATATATATATATATATATATATATATACTAGATCTAGTATATATATATATATATATATATATATATATATATATATATATATATATATATATATATATATATATATATATATATATATATATATATATATACGTCCTCAAGTCCCTTAAAACATTTGCAAAATAAATACAAGGGAGGAAAAACATTTGATTGGCACCTGTTCACACCTCTTAAGTACTCAACCACGCGCCAACAACTTCTCTTATGTGTTTTTGGTACATAGCGCATTGCACTTCCCGACACTCCTTAAGGAAAATGGCACACTTGTTGAACATTAACGTACCAGTTCAGAAACCAGTACAAACCCCTTCACACTATGTCCTTACTTAATTTGCATTCCGACTGCAAGTCCTGAAATAGGCAAGGCTCCGCGGTGTATTACTCGGTACTGGTATCTAATTAGACTATTTGAGAGTGGAATATAATTAAACAACAGCACTCCAAAGCCTTATCCCCAGATTGTTTTTTTAGATTTAACCATAACAAATTTGGTCATTAGTAATGGCATTTATACTCAAATAAAGAAAGATCGTAATTTCGAAATGGAGTTGACTGAGGGTATATCATTGAACTGAGATTTCCGTTTTGATCTGTGCTACGAGTTTCCTGGATTCATTTGAATGTCGGAGTGTAATGTGTTAGATAATGTTACTTTTAGAAAAAACTTCGTTTCGATAATTCACAATGATTTCCAAGAGAAAACGTCCCATGTCAGCTATTAATGGCTTGGTACTGCATTGAGGGAAATAATGAAACGGCCCCTATACAAGTCAATCAAAATAGGATTATAAAACCATAACTTATTTATTGAAAACTGTCATAGATTTTCACAAACAAAGTGTTGTTTTAAGAAGCCCTCTCAAGGGTCGACTGACAATTAAGGACAATAAGTGATAACAGCACAAATACCTACTGAATAGTTGTATTCAAAATTTCAGTTCATTTCTCATCATTGTGTATTCGAAACTTCAGTTTAAGTCACATCTCGAAACTGTGCATTTAAAGTTCTAGTTATTTAAGTATTTTGCCATCATGGTGCATTCGAGTTTCAGTTGAAATTCATCTCTCAGTTAAAATCATTTTCCATCATTGTGTATTCGAAACTTCAGTTACAGTTATTTCTCAGCATACGTTATTGTATGGTCTCAGTCAAGAGGAGAATATCAATGGTAAATATGAACAGTCGGATATTCGTGATTGAGAATGTTATTAATTATGGCCTAGAACATGTTGTACTTTGGACATTTCCTGAGACAGATCATTAGTGTCCCAAGTTCTCATTGCAAAACACTAACTGGATCTATGATCTTTTTTGACGACAACTACAGACATCATTTCAAAAATGGTTGATGAGAAGCACTGGTTGGTTTATGGATCATTTTTCTTTTGTGATTTCCTTAGACATGCTATGGTTGGAAAGATATCCTCAAACTACATGTGGTCAAGTCTCTACGGGGCATTATAGACATGAGTAGATACACGCGGTATGGAGCATGCTCCCACAGAAGACTTTGAAAAGATGTTCTGAGACGCATTTTGAGGCACCTTCATGCAAAATAAAGAATATCAAATGTTTGATAAAATAATTTCATTTTTTTCTGCTCGGTAGACATCCTAGTTTTCCAGGCAAGACTACTTTTACGGGGAAAATCAGATTGTCAACTCTTCCGCAGTCAGAATAAGAGACACGGGTCCAACCTTCGTAACAGAATTAGTTTAACTACTGCACATCTCACACTCGTCAAATGGAACTGGAATTTTCTATCATAAGTTAACAAGCAATTACATAAATGAATCAAATGTCAAAGAAATATTAATAAAAAATAGCCACCTGTACTGCAACAACAACAGCAACAACAACAACACCTACTACTACTACTACTACTACTACTACTACTACCACCACCACCACCACCACCACCACCACCACTACTACTACTACTACTACTACTACTACTACTACTACTACTACTACTACTACTACTTCTACTAGAGCACTGCAATATATTCATGAAATATACTGACATAAAAAGTAAGCCCAGACTACACAGAACTGTAATCACACCATTGAGATATTCTAAAAGGTAACTTTATGATTCCACTTCTGATCTGTTGACAAGTCTTAAAGGGCAAATGCACCATCATGATGATTTAGGTTCAAAATGTGCCTATATGTGTCACCTTTCAAATAAGACCACCCGCAAGTCTGTCCTCCTCAGCACTCCTCAGATATGGCTTATGAAAGTTAGTAAAAAACTAGCCTGAGTCTGGGTATAGAGGCTGCCATTATCAGAAGTGGTGCTTATGAAGTGACTGCCAGCCCTGCTTCTGATTGGTTGAGATATATCAGTGGCAGTCACTGATATCTCTCAACCAATCAGAAGCAGCACTGGCAGTCACTTCATACCACTGATTGTGCTTAATTGGGCTTAATTGGCCTGCAATGTCAGCCTCCGTGCCCAGACTCAGGCTAGTTTTTTACTAACTTTCATAAGCCATATCTGAGGAGTGCTGAGGAGGACAGACTTGCGGGTGGTCTTATTTGAAAGGTGACACGTATAGGCACATTTTGAACCTAAATCATCATGAAGGTGCATTTGCCCTTTAAGTGCCACCAGCCCAGAGATGAATCAAAAGTATGAAACGCATATTGCGGACAATTGTTCATACGTTATATTTGCTGTAATCGTCAGCACGCGGACCACAATAGAGTTTTGCTAAGTGCTGACTGGATCTCTGCAGCTCTCAACCTCCTTTTGATTTAATTATACTTATTGTAAATAATTCAGTTTCGTGCCATTTCGCACAAAACAGACAAGTGTTGTTTTGTAATTGTTAAACTCTTAAACGACACATCTTGCAGACTTTTGCAGACCTTGTCTTTGACCCTTTATCGTCAACATGGGCGAGAAGAAGCAGATGCATGTATTCAAGGCGAAAGCAAGGGGTGTATTTTGAAAGAGGGGATTAGTTATTATTTTAAATGATGTGTGTCAGTGCATATGCCCGTAAAATGCACCTGTGAAATTAGGGTTGTGGGCTGGGCATTGTCACTATTCAAACCAGACATGGTGGAGTTCCCTATCCAGTAAGTGTTAGTTACTTTTAGAGGATCAACACTAATTCAATTTAACTTGACAATCGCTTCAATTGAACCGAACACCATGGCTATTGTACTTACTTATTTCCTTGACTGTGTATATAGGTCACATGATATTCAGTTGCAACATTCTGCACGCATTTTCGAAGCAGAGAACAATCTTATAAGAATATGATATATATTTCCCGGTGTCGTTCCCGGCCATTGGTCATCATGCGGTCAACGAGAGAATAAGTGTTATATACAACAGCCATAGGAGGTTCTGTGGTGGAACCAAAAGATATGAGAACAGCATGTAAGAACAAGATAATTCAGTTTATTTTGCAGACAAATATGATACATTTATCATACATAACACGGATGTTTTAAATATCACGTAATGTGAAAAGTTAGTTTAAGTTAGAGAAACAACTCAGAACTGTAGATTATCAACATTAATCGCCTTTTTAGGGCACATTGATTAACTTTGATAATCCTCAGTTCTGAGTTGATTCTCTGTAATATATTGCAGTTTATATCATAGCGACATGCTATAACCTGTGTTGTATGTGTTCTGGCTCCGTGTCATAGAACCTAGTTTAGTTTACAGCCATTGAACCTGTTATTGAACTAGGGTCTTCACACTGGAGAAGAATACGGCAAATGCAGCCAAACTTGATGCTTATCTCGAAATTGCAAAAGACTGGATTTTTCTAAGGTTAACATCCCCCCCCTGACCGATGCCCATCACATTTACGAAGGTCAGATCTGAACTACATGTCATGCCTCGTACTTCTTTTAAGCATTCCGCGTAACTAACGTTTGTAATGTAATGATACAGATTAGTGATACGGAATAGATTGCATGAACTCGACTGCCCCAATGGTCGAGGGGTCTAATGCATATAGTGCTTCGAGCGTTGACTGTCCCACCCGGCATACGAGCAACAATCCAGGCCTCTATATAGAAAGTCGACATTGTCTATGATTTAGTGGTTGTTTCTCTCTACCATGGACTACTGGATAGATAGGCATATTGAATAGCATTCCCATCGCGAAGGGGTTCATTGTAGAGACTCCCACCCAAACAACTAGGTGGTCGACAAGTCGCCGCAGCTCTAGGGGGCATAATTCTACCCTTTTGTTCTCTGTTACTATCGCTGAATAGAACAGTTTCAACAGGAACAGAATAAATGACAAACCCATGATGTAAGAGTCATTTGTTCTCACATTTGTTGCAACTGAAATATAATGGTTGAGACTAAATGGCTGTCAACGTCGATAGTTCGTTACGCCTGATCTGCCAAACACAGACACACGTTCTTGCGCCCCTTTTGCCGATCATGTTAAGATCTAAGAGATCTGACTGAGCTTGCACCAACCCTACGGTCTATGAGCAATCTGCTGGCAGGGCGCCCACAAACTAGGTCCTTTACCTCTTCATTACAAACTTGTTTTCAGTGGTATGCTATCTTCATATACGGCACATGTCAAGGAAGGCAGGAAATACGTTAACAGGCGAATTGATTTTTAAATATGGAACCATTTCTGCTGACCAACACTGCTAGTAAGAGCTTTCGTCTAGCCCTATTGACGAGTAAGATACGCTGCCATGTTGCGCCTTGCCATCTCCAGTTAACTAGGATTCTCACAATACATACAAGTGTTGCTTTTGCATAATCCTAGCCCAGTGTTTCCTTAGTTCCTTGGTGGTGTCAATATTGGTGAGTACCGGGTTGCCCCCGAAGTGGGCGAAGAGGACAGAGGTCTCAGGGTCGACTAACTTGACTAGGGTCTGCTCGGTAACGTTCCAGTTCGGTTTGTGACCTATTGCTATGCAGTCCTCGCCACGCCCAAGCAGACGAAGATTGAGCATGGTCGCTAGCGCCCCTATGTGCGTGTCGTCTGGCCAGGTCATAGGTGTCTTACAGGCCAGTAGATAGAGGTCCTTCACCACATCCATGCTCATCAGTATGAAAAAGCCGTCTTGGTAGGGCGGCCATTTTGAAGCTGTCCACTGGACTTCCGACCAGTACCTAAATTTCCCCTCACGGTAGATGAGTATATATTCTCGCTGCGGGCACCCGTAGAGCACCCGTGTTGGTTTGTAGGAGTTGAGAGCACCGATTAGTTTAAAGGTATTCACCAACACATCGTCAGTTATCCTAGAGACGTATTGGGCACTTGCGCAATGCTTTAAAGCCCATCGTAAGGCAAGTATTGTTTTTATAGTCATATTTCTATATGTATCTGTAAAATCAGCTTGAATAATGTCGTTATGTATTTCTGCCTCCTTATCTATGCGCTTCTGATGATCTTGGTTTCCATTACCTAGAATAAAAACTAGAACAAACTTTTTGCCGTTGACCTTTGCCAGACCGCCGTATGATTCCCTGACGGCGGCGCGGGCATCCCATGCGCTGCGACCACTCAAAACAATCCACAGTAAATACTCGTTGCCCGAACACACGCCCGTCGGACTGTGCCTGAACTTAATAGCATCCACAACGGTATTGGTCCAGCTAAGGCGTAAATACTCCCCGGGGATCCGCTTAGTATAAATATTGGCGTTTTCCTCAACTTTGGGGAAATAGTCAGCGTAGAGGCGCACATCGCTGCAGAACTCCGGGATGTTCTGGCGATAATTGGTCAAAACAGGGCGGCTCATCCGCCCCGCCGCCGCGTCTGCGGGCTGCTCCGTGTCGTGGCTGTAGAGGATTATCCAGCCCAGCACCGTTAATCCCAGGCACGCCAGCACGTAGTTCGTCATGCACTTAAACCCCATCATCCCAGAGCTGCGCGTCGCCTGCACACAGCCAACGCTACACTTGCCAAAACACGCCATCTTGGAAGGCGTTTTTCATCTTTACACTTCCTACACTTAGTTAAATCATGAAGGCTGTTCCGAGGTTTAATCACATCGCTAAAGGAGCATCGGGTGGCGTTTCTGCTGGCTTTAAAAGATTGTACACGCCCTGAATGTACAAGCGTGCTCCCAGTGTCGTAGGTTCGTCGACGCGGCACCCCTTAAGCAAGGGAACTCCGAGTCCACTGAGGCAGCTAGGCCTTGATGACGCGGCAGGTACATAGAGTGTGTTTTGGGTTAAGGATGGTTTCGCGTGTGCTCAGGACTCAGCGTTCATGCGTCTCGACTCGACCGTGACCTGACGGTGATCACTTTCAGCCGGCTGGCGGGCACGCCTCCACGGCGGCCGGTAGTGATGTTCACACCTGGTTCAGTGGGGTCAGGCCGCCGCTAGAGCGGAAACCGGGCCGCAGTTCCCCACTAGTATTCCCCGCACGGCTGACCTACAAGTACAGACGAAAAGCACTGTTTAGCATTCCTTACACGACCTATATTTAACATTTTCCTAAGGGAAAGTAGTCCGCAACCAATGAGCGTTATAACACGCGCACCCGTACGAGTCATTACCTGAGTATTTATAGTACATTACAAATAACAACGATGGCAACAACAACAACCAAAACAACAACAGCAACAATAACATCATCACCAATGACCTCCACGGCGGAACCAAGACCAGTACATTATAGCGACTGATAAACCCCTGTTTTCGCACAAATTGTTGTAAATGCTCATAATAACTGTTCACCATTCATTCTTTTCAAATAATCTGACCCTGTCACACATACACATTCAACACTATACCGGTACCTATCATAGAGCTGTATGACGTCGTCCCTTTAGCACCGTATTTATATCCATGGTACCTATCGAACGCCACTCCACCTATACTATAAGAACGGTACTACGATGATATATAGGGACTTGAATAGCGTAACACAAATCCAAAGAATATAAAGAGTTTAAGTCCATCCCGACTTTGTTATACTTTCTTTAAATATGAAATACCAATTATCTCAAAATCATGACATTAGAATTTAGAAAACTTCTAAAATCTTTTAGTTACAATGAAACTATGCAATAGAAATTAAGTTAAATATGGCTCGGTTCACACACAAACATATAGACCATGGGCTACTGGGGTAAACCCTCCCCCCCCCTAGGGAATTTTCGGGACCTATATTTTTAGAAATCTAGGTGCCTGAGCTGCCAGAATCAGGTTGTCTAAGATCTGGCCAGTGGTGGGTGTGGCCGGTAGGCCCTGTCAAAGTCTGCTACCTCAGCCTCGGACTGTGAAAAATCACAAAATACTAAATCTATCACAGAATCAATTATGAGAACCCTAGCTACACCAAATTGTGTATGACAATTCTAAATACCACTGGCAGAATTATTGTAAAGAGACATTTGGGTTAGGTGCAATAATTTTGGAGAAAATCAGTGTTTTTGATGGAAAAACGTCGCATTTTTGCAGTTTTTTTGAAAATTTTCACAAACTTTAAGTTTTTAGTAGTCAAATGAGTACAAAACCACCCCATATTATATACGTAAATTACAAGCAACCTCTTATCTGCATAATAAAACAAAGATGAGCTCCATTGGTTGTTTGAGCGTGATTTTACAGGACTTTCTTTTCCCCTACCCCTATGTTGAAAAAATAACCGAAAAATAGCATAAAATACTAAAAAATATTTTTTTAAATCCAAGATGTTCCTTTAACACATGTTAGGTACTGGAAATAGTTTGAAAATGACAAAGACTGATTGGGCTGAAAAAAATGGATTGCCCAGTTGCCCGGGACAACCAAATATTACCAAAATTTGCTAAAAATCCAGTTTTAGGCTAGAAATCAGAGTTTGAATAACAATATGACTACTGAAAAGGTGTTTAAAGCTATTATGTGAGACTGTAGGTGTTCTATAGCTGAAAATAGTCATAGCTGGATACTTATCAATTGTTTTATTTCAGTTCAACCCTATTTAGAAGGTAATCTGGAAGGCCAAAGGTCTCAAAATGTAGTTATACTACAATAATTGAAGTTTACAAGTCAATGCCGGTGTGTGGTTTTAACATGGTCAGAAGATCAGGATAGACTGCTGTTGGGCCTTAACCTACTGGGGCTTATCAGCCTGGTAGCCCAGTTGCCTGGGACTATTGAATTTTACCAAAATCTGCTTTAAATCTAAATTATAGTGTTAGAAGTCAAGTAATTTTGAGAAAGTGACCCTATGTGCAATATCAGACCTCTTTTGTGACATGATGCTGTTTTCCTGTTGTTTGCATTCTTCTTGTTTAATGATTTTGACCACTGGACATATGTGAGGGAGCCCCATCCATTATCAGAAGGAAAGCATAGGACAGTTTTGTGCCATAAATTGTAACTGTAACTTACAAAGACCAACACACCTTGTTGACAGGGAACATTCAAACCATAATACCTGATTATCAAACACACCCAAAAGTTCCTCCAATATGCCTGAATGGGCACAAAAATGGACACCTGTATCCCCAGCTCCCCCTCCTATACTAGCTATTTGAGGTGAACAAACAGCCTTTAGGTTGGCATGAAGCATTCAAACTACATTGTCTGAATATCAAGCTTTATCAGAAGTTGACCTCAACACATCTCCTATCCCTTCTCTGTTTTCCTCAACCCTGAGAGGTGTGATACCTACATATCTATTCCAATCTACTACCAACAGCCCTAAAAGCTGCGTACGTGTACCTCAAGAGTCATTCAAACCATTATCCATGTCCCTGATCAGCTGGGTACCTTTATCTCATCTGAGCCATTGAGTGGAACCCTTAAAAGTAAGTGTCATTAGCTCATCCCTGCTATACCTGATAGTATGGTTTTCAGGTAACAAGCCTATTAAGCTTGAGGGTATAAGGTAGGATGGTATACAACTACAAAGCCTATTGTTGTATAGGGTAGTAGCAAGGATAAGATGTCCTAAATGAACTACTTTAGCTATGCGATATAGTTACCTAGCTATTAATGTTATGATATGAGATATAATTACTTATCCTGTAAGGCTTGAGGGTAATAGCTGGTATGGGAATCAAGTATGTAATATATGAAGATTTAGGGTAATAGATTGATGAGGTAAATGTGCTCATCTGTTATCCTGGGTGGGGGGGGGGATTATTGCTGGTAAGGGAAACAGGTATCTTACATTTTAGGGCTAGGACAATAGCCAGAATTGGGCATAGATACCCAGCCAACTAAGGTTAAGTAATAGTTCTATCTGGTATAAGGTGGGATGGAGGTATCCAAACTCTTGAGGCTGAGAGCAGTTAGCAGTTATAGCTGATATGAGATACTCATATATAACCTTAGTAAAGGAATTGGGATAATAGCAGGGAGGGGATATAGATGTAAGACGTACAGGCTCCTGATTAACTTATTAGGATTTAGGGTAATTGCTGAGTAGAAATGGGTAAGGATACAGGTACCCAATCCATGGTACCCAGTCTACCAAGGTCTTGGGCAGTAGTTAGGATGAGATACAGGATCAAACAGGATAGGTATCAGGTTAAGAGATTAGGGTAGTAGGATAAGACAGTTAGCCAGCCTATAGGGTAATAGGATGATATACTGCTATGGTGAATCACGCAAATAGCCCAGATGAGATGCAGGTACCCAGTCTACAGATATTTAGAGGCAATGGTTGGAATGGCATATAGTATTACCAAGCCTATAAAGGATCAGGGTAATGGATGGCATGGAATACTGGTATCATACATATTAGGAATAAGGATGATATGTAGAATAAGAAACAGGTAGCCAAGCTATAGGAGCTCAGGATTATAGATTCATAGCTATGATGAGTGTTTACTAGGGCCGATGGTGGTGGCATGGAAGAGATAATGTACCCAGCCTGTACAGGGTAATAGCTAAGATGAGGTATTGCTTCTCACCTAGTAGGAATCTGGTCAATTGCTGGTATGATACAGGTACCAAGCTGGATATGGATCAGGGTAATAATTTGGATAAGATATATGTACTCAGATGATACGAGATGAGGGAAGTAGTTGGGATCGGATCTTTCTGCCAACTAACTACTAGCTGTTTGTTTACCACAAATAGCCAGTATGAGGGGGGGGGGGGGGGCTGGATAGAGGTGTCCATCGTTGTGCCCATTCAGGCATATTGGAGGAAATATTGTGTGTGTTTGATAATCAGGTACTATGGTGTAAATTGTCCCTGTCAATAATGTGTCAATAACCCTAAATGTATATATATATATATATATATATATATATATATATATATATATATATATATATATATATATATATATATATACATCATACTTGATTCTCTTACCAGCTATTACCCTCAAGCCTTACAGGGTAGGTAACTATATCTCATACCATAACACTAATAGCTAGGTAACTGTATCTCATTGCTAAATTAGCTCATTTAGGATATCTAATCCTCGCTACTACCCTATACAACAATAGGCTTTGTAGTTGTATACCATCCTACCTTATTGCCTCAAAATCAAGAGATTTGGTACCTGAAACCCATACCAGCAGGTATAGCAGGGATGAGGTAATGATAATTACTTTTTAGGATTCCGGTCAATGGCTAGGATGAGATAAAGGTACCAAGCTGATTAGGGATATGGATAATGGTTCGAATGAGGCATATGTACCCAGCTTTTAATGATTGGTGGTATTAGATTGGATTATATACAGGTATAACACCTCTTAGTAGGGTTAACCCTGGAAAAGAGAGAAGGGATAAGATACAGGTATCCATCTTTATGCTTCTTAGGAGGGTTGCGTTGAGTTCAATTTTTGGTACAGCTTGATATTCAGACAATGCAGTTTGAATGCTTCACGCCAACCTAAAGGCTGTTTGTTCACCTCAAATAGCTAGTATGGGGGGTAGGGGGGGGGGGGGGGGATACAGGTGTCCATAGTTGTCTATTCAGGCATATTAGAGGAACTATTGAGTGTGTTTGATAATCAGGTATTATGGTTTGAATGCTCCCTGTCAACAATTTGTGTTGGTCTTTGTGAGTTACAGTTACGATTTATGGCACAAAACTGTCCTATGCTTTCCTTCTGATAATGGATGGGGCTCCCTCACATATGTCCAGTGGTCAAAATCATTAAACAAGAAGAATGCAAACAACAGGAAAACAGCATCATGTCACAAAAGAGGTCTGATATTGCACATAGGGTCACTTTCTCAAAATTACTTGACTTCTAACACTATAATTTAGATTTAAAGCAGATTTTGGTAAAATTCAATAGTCCCAGGCAACTGGGCTACCAGGCTGATAAGCCCCAGTAGGTTAAGGCCCAACAGCAGTCTATCCTGATCTTCTGACCATGTTAAAACCACACACCGGCATTGACTTACTTCAATTATTGTAGTATAACTACATTTTGAGACCTTTGGCCTTCCAGATTACCTTCTAAATAGGGTTGAACTGAAATAAAACAATTGATAAGTATCCAGCTATGACTATTTTCAGCTATAGAACACCTACAGTCTCACATAATAGCTTTAAACACCTTTTCAGTAGTCATATTGTTATTCAAACTCTGATTTCTAGCCTAAAACTGGATTTTTAGCAAATTTTGGTAATATTTGGTTGTCCCGGGCAACTGGGCAATCCATTTTTTTTAGCCCAATCAGTCTTTGTCATTTTCAAACTATTTCCAGTACCTAACATGTGTTAAAGGAACATCTTGGATTTAAAAAAATATTTTTTAGTATTTTATGCTATTTTTCGGTTATTTTTTCAACATAGGGGTAGGGGAAAAGAAAGTCCTGTAAAATCACGCTCGAACAACCAATGGAGCTCATCTTTGTTTTATTATGCAGATAAGAGGTTGCTTGTAATTTACATATATAATATGGGGTGGTTTTGTACTCATTTGACTACTAAAAACTTAAAGTTTGTGAAAATTTTCAAAAAAACTGCAAAAATGCGACGTTTTTCCATCAAAAACACTGATTTTCTCCAAAATTATTGCACCTAACCCAAATGTCTCTTTACAATAATTCTGCCAGTGGTATTTAGAATTGTCATACACAATTTGGTGTAGCTAGGGTTCTTATATTTGATTCTGTGATAGATTTAGTATTTTGTGATTTTTCACAGTCCGAGGCTGAGGTAGCAGACTTTGACAGGGCCTACCGGCCACACCCACCACTGGCCAGATCTTAGACAACCTGATTCTGGCAGCTCAGGCACCTAGGTTTCTAAAAATATAGGTCCCGAAAATTCCCTAGGGGGGGGGAGGGTTTACCCCAGTAGCCCATGGTCTAATACCTTGTGGCCTGGCGCAAATTATCCATAGGGTATGTTGACACATCTTTCACACATCTATCTGGCGCGCACCACACGACTAAAAAACCCCTTCCAGACACATATGTTGAATCTAGCAGCCATTCGTATCATGTCCGTATTGACTCCCTGTTGAACAGGTGTTCTATTTTCCATATTTTGATTATATCTATGCCAAAATCGGTGAATAGATTATACTCCAAACTAAGCAATATTTTAACTTATTTACTTTTTAATACTAGTATTTGAAAAAAAATGTAAGAATGACGTGCAGTTTTTTAAGTTCCTTTCTTGCCTAAAGTTGCCATGATTATATTCTGAAAAAGCTGCTAACGTGTCTAAACAGCTTTTTATTGACAAGGTCTCTGATGCTTTTCAGGTTTTTGATGTTAACTAACCTCATGAAAATGATCTATATACTTTTATTCTTAAACGGGGCATGGAAATTGTTAAATCAATCAGAGGCCTGAATGGAATAAAGAAGAGAGACATACCCCTGCAACTCTCGTAGAGAAAAAGTGAGATCGGATTGCTCATCAAGATGTTGACCAAGGGGCAGAGGTGCTGCCGGCATTCCCGCATGCTCAGACATAACCCAGATGTCGGGCTCCATCCAGAATCACAGACAACTTGGTGTCCATGCCCGGCGGCACTCTACAGTGAGGCGCACCCCAGAACAGCTTTCCTACCTCCAGCACCGCTGTCAACATGCTGCTCCTCATATCAGCGCTACGGTATCAGATAGGGAATACTAGTAGTGCAAGACTGGTTGCACTTGTTTTCCAGCAGCTAAATATTTTCCATTCCTGCCTATATGAGTTCCTATATTACCTTCATTCCTGGTAAAGTCGGTTACTTTTATTGTGGTGGGAATTAGATGGGGGAAATGTAGACGCGAGCCTAGGAAAGTGCACTTCGCGCTTCACTGGATGTCAATGAAGGGCTCACCTTGAATGGCTGCGCAGTGATTGCTGGCAACTCTACCGACGTGCTCTATTGCAAGTCCTTAGCTCAGCACTTTATTCAAAACACGTTTGAAATGCACGCACTCTTTTCAGACCGTGAAGTACATTTAGATGTAGTGATTTGAAGTATTTGTATACGTAGAAGTTGGATGGGCGTACCCCTCTTCTTTCTATTTCTATAGCTATACTGTGTGTGACAAAGCGATTCTTACACTCGTAAGAAATGACATCTACCGTAATCATCATAATGATTTCTGGGAAACAGTTTTACCGACATCACCATTGCTTTGGTTCCATGTTTCGCTTCCTGTCAATTGTCTAATACCTTTTTGACATTTGTTTGGGAATAAAAGGGATGATGGTTTTATAATACATTACTTATGCGGTTGACACACAGGACTTGGTCGGCATGGGTCTGTCATGCGAGGTGCTGTTGACTATTATGTCGACATCTCACATTGAGTTCAGGTTCCATGCGGATACGACAGAATTTGGCGTTTCAACTAATTCGTCGCCTTTTCTGCCTGATTCAGGTTGAATTGTGACTCGCCAGATATCCACGGTGGAGGAAACCAGAGACCCCGAAAAAAGACCAAAATAACTGACGACGTTCTTGTACATGTCCCAGTCAGATTTAAAGCAAGTAGGTTGTGAATGACTGCGAGTGGTCCTTCATATTGTAGGTAACACACTAGATAATACCATTTGTCCATAATCGTACATTAGGTTATTATAAGTTATCTTGATTGTGTAGCTTATGTCTGCAGTCAATAACGGTCCAGTCTGTTCTGATGACCGAGTGGTCTATTAAGCCCAATCACGCAGTGGATATGACAACCTATTTGTACGATAACCTTTTGGTTGCTAATCGCAGGTTATCGTAATTGGAGTCGCAGATTGTTGGTCGAGAACCTGTTGCTATTTGGTCGCAGGTGATCTATACCTATTGGTATTTGTCGCAGGTTGTCGCCTACGATCACCTGCGACTGTAATGATTCTAGACAGGTTTCAAGACGATTGCGCTACTGTCGTACAACGGTCGACGTCCATTGCGAAGTTGCGTGGACCGTAAGTCAGTCGCATGCTATTGTGCAATACCCCCATACCATTGCGCGACAGTCCCGCTATTGAACAGCAAATCAAACCACTGCGCAACAGTCGAAAACGTCATGTGACGTGTGCAAAGGATTGATTGGGACTAGACATTCGTACCAATTTTTTAGTTGTATGATTGCGACTTTTGAAATTTGCCAAGACTACCTACACTCACTCAAGCCATCTGCAACCCGTTGGTCCCAGGTGATCTACGGCGATAGTGGCGTGCGAGACTGGGGCTTATTGAGAGACCAATCAAAACAGCACCAGTGTGAGAAACGTCCATGAATTGAGCTCACAACACTATAGAATGCGCACGAGTGAAAAAGATCATGAGCTTAGTGTAGCGTAGTGCATGAAGAGGTTAAAGGCTTATTTCCAGCCTGCACCTCTCATGGTATAATACACTGAGCCTGGGAAGGCGCCAACCAGTGAGCAGGTCAACACAAACTAAAGCTAGACCGTACACTGATCGTTTCTGAAAACTGAATATTTGAAAACTGATTTAACAGAAGACAACTGCACTCACACAATTGTAGAGGGTACATCTCATATTTCATGAACAGTTATAAATCTTTTGGTAAATCGTCAAATTTGGTACACGCATGTATTAAACCAGGTTTGGTGATCGATTCTAGAAGGCTTCCTTGAGAATCCGACCCCTCTTAGACTCTGTGGCGCCACCTAGTGACCAGTCCTCACCAAAATGGCCATACGTTTGTTCCCAAAGAATATATTTTGCCTTTGTTTTTATATTTATAATTGATCGCCCTAATGGCAAGGCCGAAACAAGAGTATATTAGTGTTACGGTTTGAATGTAGGTGGCAATACCGAGTATTCAACACAACCATAATTGCACTGTGACTGGCATATTTCTGACATGCGATGGCCGGGGTTCGAAGCAGGGCAGTGGTAAGAGACCACAGGTAAGGCCACATAAAACCTATACTGAACTTCCAAAAAGCTTAATGTTGCTTCATATGATCGTCAGATAAAAAAGGTTGAATGTTACTATTTATCCTTTATTTTGATTCATACTTTCATTAGATTTTCACATTCCAAAAGTTTTGAGTTATTGTTATGAGGCAGCTTAGGCGTCTATATGATCAGAACCAATATATCACATCAACACTGACATGATTGACACACATGCTGTATTCCACGAGTGTCGGATTGCATTTCTAACACTTACAGAAGCACTTAAATCAGAAGTAGTAGATAATCATTTCAGTTTTTTAGCTAGATAGCTTAGATATTTAGCTAGTTCAGTCTATTTTTTCACCGTTAAAATATCTTCAAATGCTGTTAATTGGTGAAGAGGAGTGTGTAGAAGATATGTTGTTTGTGCCCTCACCAGTGCTGTAAGGCACATGTGGCTGACCTAGTTACTACATACAGTGCTGGGTTGAGTTGCTGTTAAGGGGAGTTGAGTCTGAGAAACTCCTCCACATAAAAAATAAAGTTTTTACCGGCCTGGCCATTCTTTGCTAAGCGGCCGCCTTTGCCATACTTTGATAAAGAATCTATTCTGGCTAAGCGGCCGCTTTGTCAAGTGTGAGCGGAGCTTACTGGTCTTAATAGGAAATCAAAGATATGGATTGTAATGGGAGCGGGAGTTCGTCAATCATCCTGAACACCCTATGTATCCCCAAATTCACAAATGGTGTGTGAAGTCCAAGGCAGAAAACCACTGTTTATATACATTATACCACCTACTTACCTTACTTAGCTACTCGGGAGACAGAGAGGGATCAACGTTGTTTTCAGTTTAGTTTTTGTCTGCTCTCACTGTGGCGGCTGCTGACTGTATGTGACGTGGGCTGAGGGGCGGAGTCCCGGAGAAGCAGGCAGCACACCCTCCCTACCCAGACTAGCGTGTCTTATGATCGTAACCCCAGCTTAGATCCCTCAGGAATACCACTAAGCTTTTCCCATATAAAGGTACTAAAACCATCGACATTCCCGATCTGCTCCGTGCAGTAAGATTTTACCTACACGACGAACTGAACACCAATGTTCAGAGCATACTGTGATTCGGTTTTTAGGGTCAAAACAAGTCACGTGATAGCTGCACTGGTGGAACATTGCGAATGAATGGGTCTTTGTAAATACCTAGCCACGACACAAATACGTTGCCAAGTTCACCGGAGTATAGGTAATGAAGTATAGCATTGGAATACAAAACGACAACTCTGATAATAAACAATACATTCTGTCCAACTTGACACCCTAAATGTTTCCATTTGATATCATTATTTGTTCCATGCGACCAAGGTTTGGTGAATGTTTATATGATCGACACATCCGTAAGCAGATCCTCTGATATTGGGAATGTTATTATTTTGTGTATTTGACCAAAACCGGTTCATGTGGCTTATGGGTTTGATTTGTGAATATAGGGTCATTTTGATATTTTCATATATGTTGAAGCTTACATAATTTCTCAAATTCAGTCCAACTGTCACTGTCTTATACTACTACTACTACTACTACTACTACTACTACTACTACTACTACTACTACTACTACTACTACTACTACTACTAATGATGATAATACTAATAAAAATAATAATTATAACAATAATAATAATAATAATAATAATAAAAAAAATAATGATAATAAAAATAATTTTAATAATGATAATAATACGACACCAGATATCACACAACCTCGCATGTAATTGGGTTGTATAAAGGAGAGACGGTTTTTCGCTCTCTTCTTTTTTTGACTTTCTCCAAAACATTTTTGCTTTAGAGAAATGCATTTTTGGTATCACACATTAACGGCGTTTCTCAGACTTTCACATATCTGTAGCTAAGAGTGTTACGAAACGAAAGATATATTTCTTTTTCGATTTTCTCTTTTTTGTAATAGTATTCAATGTAGAAGTTGACTGTAAAGAAAATTATCAAGTTCCTGTTAACGTTTTCAAAGGAAAATATATT
Source organism: Maea johnstoni (assembly GCA_963942565.1). Classification (NCBI taxonomy): domain Eukaryota; kingdom Metazoa; phylum Annelida; class Polychaeta; order Spionida; family Magelonidae; genus Maea; species Maea johnstoni. The sequence goes on from OZ012693.1 coordinate 43,804,924, forward strand.
TTACTATTTACTCTTAACATTCTCAGCTATCACTACTTAAAGGTTCCTCAGTTAAAAATGTAACTGTAAATGTATCAAATTTCAAATAACTGTGTTCCACATAAAACTCCATGCGTTTTATGCACAACTAATGTAATACGTATGTTTTAACAGGAGATAGAGTTAAATTCATAATAATCTTTTATCAGACATTATAACCAGTGTTCTTTGATTCTCGATGGTGGTAGGAAAAATTCTCTTTCTGAAAGGAATAGTATATCATGTAAAGTAAACTTGGGAGAGTCAAATGAACAAAGGGGGAGAGTCGAACCTTTGAGAATCCTTACCCATTACCCACTGCCTCTGTCAAATCAAATTGTAAGAAATCTGTCTTTATTTAAAGTTCATTGTTTATCCTCTCTACACTAATAGATATTTGAGGTTTGTTTACATATCTCTGGCCCTATATTGTCTAATAGGTTATAATGATGTTTTGCTATTCCTATCTCCTTATGCTGCATGACAAAGTTATTTTGCTTCTTGCGTTCCTATGCCAGTGAATGAATCTCATAATACATACATCTGTAAATCGTAAAGTGAATACACGTTTATGTTGTTGATTTAATTAAATGTCTATGGAATGAATAGATTGACTATTAAATCTATTTTGTCCTACTAACAGAATGCTAGTCCAAAACAAAAGGAAAGTGCACAACTAAGAAACATCAGGGACCACTTTCCTTTCTATAGCTCTCTTTACTTCATCAAATCAGTGATTATCCGTGACCAAGTAGCGTGTACTAATCAGAAATACAATTAAGAAGTGTGATCAGTGATCACCACATCCTACAACTACTTCTAGGTACCATAAGCACGCAGGGAACAGGCGTAGCATAAATCGTTTCTTCAAGAGATTTTTAAAAGGCGAACTTTATGTGAATGCACTTTGCTACTTTATACTATTATGAACATGCTATAGGCGAATGAAGTCCTAGACATGCTGTATTGATTGATTTAGAAAAGCATTCAATTCGACTTCCTGGGACTTCATCTGCCTAAGCTTGGAAAGATTAGGGGAACCAAACAATTTGATTAAATGTATCAGATTGTTTTAGTCAGGATCAACGCATGAAGGCATACAAAATGGCTTTTTTTTATCAGATTTGTTCAATCTCAACAGAAGATGCTATAGCGAAGAGAATCGGCTTATTTGCACATGACTCCGCATTTAATCTAGATACTACTGAGAAATCTTTAAGAAATGTTTTAAGTAATAATAGAAAGTTTTGAAGAACTTTTTGGATTGAAAATCAATATCATTCAAAAACGCTATATGGCTAGTCTGTGAAAGATTATCAACACGAATGTCTGTGAGTGGATGTCAATCTAGACTGTCTCTGTGGAAATGGCATGGGACTAGGCAAATACTACCAAACTAAATTGTGATTAGAAAATGTATGAAATTAATAACATATTGAATAAATGGATGTTTTATAATTGATGAACCATCGCAAAAATCCTATCTCTTTCAAAAGATGCCTTCATGACAGAACTAGACAAGAAATTCAACTGATGTCTTTGAAGAAATAAACCCCCAAAAGTCAAAAAGGTAGTTAGAACAAGAAGAGATCAGGCTTCAGAATGGTTAACATATTTGATCTTGAGAGAACAATGACATTAAAATGGATCATCATTAACTCCCGCGATACCTGGCCCTCTATACCAAAACTGTTTAATATTCACAAATGTGTAAGGTATGGTTTTACCAACACAAAACATCTCGTCTAAGATTCATAGCCCCTTTTTGGATATCTGTACAAATGCGACACTGCTATTCAAAGTATATCAACATCAGCGGTTAAAAATGAAGCCAACTGTGGTATAATCCGAAATGAACATAATTGACTATGAACAAAAGGGATAAAGGTGCAAAAAAGATTTATTTTCGGAAGACATGATGAAAGAAATCTTACAATCAAAACAGGAATTCAACCTACACATGAACTTCCTTGATTACACTTATTTATGCATAGATCTACCAACCAAGTGAATAAATATTGTGAGAAATATTTATACCAATCAGTATTTCTTTATGCCATGGTGCTAGACTTTAAGCTTAACTTTAATAAAACTCTTAGAAGATTCAAAATTGAAAGACGATTTTAAGAAGATACATAGACAATCTCATATAGCAAAACCAACAGCTTAAATATTACGGAAAAAGCATATAGACTACATTTCAAAATACATTCCCTAAACATATAAATCACACGAGTTTCCAGTATTGGGTGTTCACAAAATACGATCTACCAACAGATGATTAAATTAGATGTCATATAAGATTCAGATGTATGAGGACTATTTAACAAAGGAGAAGTAAATATTGAGTTTCTCTAAGTGTGGGAAAGTACCATCTCTATGAGGTGATAAAGTCACAATGCTACAAGGCTTGAATATCAATACTATATGGAACCCTTTCCAGACTTACAAATCCTCTTTGAAGACCAAAAAACCTGGGCCAAATAAAGAGATGACTACTATTTACAAAACAACAGCTGTTTAAGCAAGATGGGAAACATTACCTAGACTAAGAGATGAAGGCCTACTACTAGTGCTTTAGGTCAACAATTAAGAGCCCGTTATGATCTCTGCAATCGCATCATGTAATGATACCATACTTAATCACATGTCAAATACTCATTATTGTCATAATATCTAGCCATCTACTGTATTCCCCTGTATGTGAAAAAATAAAAACAAGCACTGAGCCTACATGACACGTGTCAAAAGTTAAAAAACACACCTGCTTTCAATAAATCCTTAACATAGTTCATATCTAAGTGTTTGAGAGAAACATCTCTGTGCACTTCATATGTTATTACTAAAAAGATACACCCAAATGATCCTACCGAAATCTCAATTCTTAATCAATATTTTCAATATTTTCCTTAATGTGCTAATGTAATGGGATCATGTGTATAGCATGCACATTCTTTCGGGGCTCGAGTATTCTAAAGCTCAGAGATAGAATGTCCCCTTACAGTAACTAGTATGAGGAAGTTATGTAATGAGTCATCGCATAACATCCATGCACATTTTCGGTTTTTCAATGCAAACATTCCTTTTGATATTTCCTTGCATATAAACTCGAAATGATAATTCAAAGTAAAATATCAGTCACTAAGATATACTAAGGCTTCCCTTCAGTGGCAAGCTCTGAATATGAGTTGTTGATAAAAAGGCATAACAATTCATAAATGATTGTGTTTCTGTTTGATGGATATCACCATAGCTATATGTATGTGTGTGTTTATGTGCGCTAATACACGTTTGTATGTCTATTTGTCTGTGCGTATGAGAGTATGTATGTATGTATGTATGTATGAGAGTATGTATGTAAGTCTGTCTGTGCGTATGAGAGCATGTACGTATGTATGAGAGTATGAGAATATGTATGTGTGTATGTCTGTCTGTGCGTATGAGAGTATGCATGTATGTATGAGAGTATGTATGTAAGTATGTATGTATGTATGTACGTACGTATGTATGTATGTACGTATGTACGTACATACGTATGTATGTATGCGTGTATGTATGTATGTATTGGTGTATGTATGTATGTATGTATGTACGTATGTACTTACATACGTATGTATGTATGTATGTATGTATGTATGTATGTATGTATGTATGTACGTATGTACGTACATACGTATGTATGTATGCGTGTATGTATGTATGTATGCGTGTATGTATTGGTGTATGTATGTATGTATGTATGTACGTACATACGTATGTATGTATGCGTGTATGTATGTATGTATGTGTGTGTGTATGTATGTATGTATGTATGTATGTATGTATGCATGTACGTATGTAAGTCTAAATGTAGATAGGTAGGTATGCTTGTGTGTATGTTTGTATAATACGTCCTGCTGAGCAACACTCTCATGGCCTCTAGAGTTGGGTATCGTCAAAGACCTTGTTTTCCTCTCCATTTGACCTCCTACTGGGTACGTCGCAGTTGACGTCACCCAGCTCAGTCACGTCTCCAGTGGCCGCACTTTTGGATTGACCACCCTCCTCCTCCTCCTCCTCCTCCTCGCCCTCCTCTGCCTCCTGCGGGCTGTGCTCCACATACCTATACCTGCACGCCATGGTGGCAAACACGATGGTAGTCACCGCCATCAGGCCAGCATAGATGAACCCCTCGACAGCCTAGATAAAACAAGTAAAGGGATGTAAAGTGAGCGGAGAAATGTACAATCCCTCTCTATCTGCAACTCACCATAGTAATCTTATGATAACAACAGTTTGATGTTTTCAAAACTCATTGAACAAGCCATCCTTCCTTTCACCTGATCGTCCGTGATGCGTAGTTTGGTAATAACGATGACTATTATATTGCCAAAGCTTGAAGTAAGTAACCAGCCTGCTGTAAGGAGAGTCTTCATTGAGGAGGGTGCCTTAATAACAAAAGTCAGGATAAAATTCAATATAGAGTAATATCAATTTCGTTCTCAGGAATGCTACAAGAGATCATATATGGGCATGTATAGCACATTCATTATGTTTATAGTGGTATTGAATATGGACAGTATGAGGTTGATATACACCAGAGATTATTCTTGTAGAATCTTGTAAACATGTCAACAGAAAGGTAAAATAATTATTGTGTCTATTCTAACAATGAGCTTATCACCAACGTCACCTTTTGCAGTTTTATTTTCCCTAGCTATATAGGGTTGTGGGAAACTCACTCAGATACTGTCTTTTTCTCTTTATATATATATATATATATATATATATATATATATATATATATATATATATATATATATATATATATATATATATATATATATATATATATATACATATATATATATATATATATATATATATATATATATATATATACACACATATATATATATATATATATATATATATATATATATATATATATATATATATATATATATATATATATATATATATATATATATATATATATATATATATATATGTGGAATACCCGAAGAGCTAATACGTAAGCTCCAGAGAGTACAAAACAACGCTGCCAGGGTGATCACCCTCACAAAGAAGTATGACCATATCACTCCAGTACTTAAGGAGCTGCACTGGCTACCAGTCAGGAAGAGAATTGAATTCAAGATTCTGCTCCTGGCGTACAAGTGTTTGCATGGAACTGCACCTTCTTACCTGAGGGAAATGCTGAAAGAGTATGTCCCACCACGGACACTGAGATCAACATCCAAGAACTTACTCTGCGAGCCGAGAAACAACATGAAAACCTACGGTGACAGATCGTTTAGTGCCTGTGCCCCAAAACTATGGAATCAGCTCCCAGATACTATTCGGGCAGCTGGGAGTGTGGCAATCTTCAAACGACGATTGAAAACACATCTGTTCAAAGATGTATATATCAATTAACTATGTGGATATCAACATCTATCCTTTGACAATGGAATGTAATGCGCCTTTGAGCATGTTTATGGAAAGGTACAAAGAGAAAAAGACAGTATCTGTATATATATGTATATATATATATATATATATATATATATATATATATATATATATATATATATATATATATATATATATATATATATATACATATATATATATTTATATATATATTTATATATATATATATATATATATATATATATATATATATATATATATATATATATATATATATATATATATATATATATATATATATATATATATATATATATATATATATATATATATATATATATATATATATATATATATACAGCCGCCCATTTCGCCGTACATTTTCATAGTGACCAGGTCAACCCACTAAGTCCAGCGAGGGACCCAGAAGACTGGAATCTGCATCATCCCACTTGGGAGCCAGGTATCGTAACCACCCAATACAATGGATTTAATTGTGGTGCGAAGTATAACTTTATACATATTTTGAATTTAGCGCCATTGTTACCTGTATTGCAATGCAGGTTAGGTTAGGCTTTAATACTAGTAACTAACGTGATAAAGCTGAGGAACTAACCTGTGTATAGGCAAACTCTAAAGAAGTGGTCAGGAAGAGGATCTCGCTGAGTGATATCATGACGTACTGCGGGATCTGCCACAGCATGCTCAGTTCGTTAGGCGTGACGTCAACATGCATTGTGGACGAATACTGAAACAAACAAGCGCGTGCTTAACAAAGAGTTGTCGAATATACTAAACGTAAACGTCTCAATTCTGTAACTGTTCATTAACCTATCCCATCCATAAATCAATCCATGATTCTTCTCAATTGTACTTAAACATCCCCTTCTACCTGAAACAAAACAACCACATGTATCCTCTTTCGATTTTCTAATGCAACTACTGGCCTATTCGTATATTTTGTTCTTTGGAATTCCCATATCATTACAAGACATTTATACAATTTAAATATACATGTACCTGTAAGTCTCCTTCATTTCATCAACTCATATATTCATTCAACTATCGTCTTTACTCTATAAATGTTTAGTTTCTTTCCTTTTTACCATTCATCTCTGTATGATAGGTCCTCGTGGATTAGATTCAAAATTAAGATGGCTACTTACCTTTGTTCTGTTAGCTACTTGAACAACAAGTGTATATGCAGCTCCACTTTTGAAGCGAATGTTCTTGTCTAGCATGATGCTTTGCCCACTCTCCATAATGAGTTTCAATTCATACCTAGAATCTCAAGAGTTACAACGAGTATGTGGCAGTGCATTTGTGGTACTAGTGCAAAGGCCTTTTATCGTTTACAATCATTGTTTATTGCCACGATTCTTGATACTGTATTGTGAGTAGGTATTATAATGGGGTGAATCCCCCTTTTCAGTGGGCACTCTCAATTACCTGGTAAATATTACTCCTTAGAACACAACTAATGAATATATTGCATAGAACAGAAATGGCCCGAATGGCCAATTGTCCCCAAGAGAAAACACACGGCGACAATATAAGCGTATTCTTATAAATATATTGAATCCTACATCAAGCCATTTCAATCATAGTCAAATCACATGGTTACCACTTTTTTACTTGAACAATCTATTTTCTGGCTTGCCTAAATACGTTATAACATATGCTACATGTAGAATTGCATCCATTATTTTTTGTCATGGATTTAATTATCAATTTCCTTTTAGTTTTGTTGCATTGATTACATATTTCAGGCTACTTATGCCTTTTGTTCTAATGCACTAAAATGTACCTGACCGAAAGCCTTTTTTTCAGATATTCGCTTGCCGGGGCACCTATGTCGGTGTCTGATTTCAGTACGTTTCTGAAGTTGTTTAACGATTGTAACCACCAGGTTTGATATAGAGTATCCACGTTTAAAAATGAACCGATGATAAGATTCCCAATTGTGACTGCAAACACCTCAATGCCCATCCAATGGACACTTTACTTAATACGGGTAGCGAAGAGTTGAGTGAGTACTATGCTAAATGTCACTTACGTCCATGGGTCAATTGTCTCGTAAGCGGATGGCTGAAGGGTCGTGAGGTTTGTAAAATAGTAGTCATTACCACCTCCAGACAGCAACACTTCGGGAAAGTCAGAATGCATGTCGGCGGCGTTGGCAATTCTGCAAAATATATCATAAATCACCAAACTCACTTTCGTTATTACCACACTGAAAATTAATAGACGCGTATACTATGAGGTATCTAGTCATTTCTAGGGATCCGCCGTGGCCTATATTGTTACGCCACCTGGCCCCCGAGCGTGAGTCCACAGTTTTGTTCAAGGTCACCAGGCATGTTGATAAGTTAACATTATCTACACTGACTGAAACACTTACAGGCTAAATAACCACACACATGCAGCAGAATAACTGTGTTAATCATTTTCAATATTGAAGTGGCTTCACCGTTTTACCCATACTCCTTGGGTCAATAGTGCACCAGAGATTGATATAACACGTTAATGTTTGGTATACATGTACTTTCTATTGGCATGATATTCTAGTACATATGGAAACAGCTAGAGTAAACAATCAGAACATTTAAGAATATCTAAAAAATCAGATAATTGCTAAAAAAAAATCTGATTTCATGACCTTAACCTTTGGAACAAGTTCAGTAGTGGCAGGTCATTTCATAGCATCTTAAAGGAATATGTCTGGGCTTCAAGAGGAGGGGTCACATTGTAGATTTCATCAGAGATCTGTACATGATTTACTTATCCCCCTGTTCATCATAATAGCCGAGCATTCCACCAGAGAGTGGTCAATTTGATGTCCATTATATGACCATGACGGCGGCCCGCGACAAAGTATTTAACATGTCTGTACCTATCAGCCTACAGTGTCAAACTTTTACGTAGAGGGTGTGCAACAGAATTATAATTGCATGGGTTTAGCGGCTAGCCTAATTCCCCAAACAATTGTGTCAGGTTACCGACAAGCATCAGATTGCTTAGTGATTGCAAGCAGATTACAAGCCGGCTTTAGGGTTACAAGGACACGAGTTAAAAAGGTGCTTTCAATGGGCCACTGAGCTACACAGACACAGTTTTATTTGGTCTAAATGAGGAAATCTATCTTTCTAAATGGAAGGGGGGTTGATCTGGAACTTCCTCAATTTAAACTGTAGGAAAACATCTAAACTTTAAGAATTCAAGAAGGACCATTAAGGGCCCATTGCACATAGGGCTGTGCATGGCATACACGTAATCGTCAATGACATTCGTAAGAAAACATTCGATCACACCAGATTGAGACATATAAGATGGCTTATGGGGTCATTTTGAGATTTGTACACATGCTAAAAGCCAAGCTCCTCTTCCTCCTAATCATATCCCCAGTGCCTATGCCATCATAGAGCAGTAAGCGACCAACTACATGTATTACAGAAGCTTCCAAATGGTGGCACGTAGCAGATGTTGCTGGCCCCTTTCTCTATATAGGATTTCACCAAAGCATTGGCGCTTCAAACATGCATTTTGGGTAGTAGATGATAATACATAGATTCGCTTCAAATTTGGCATAATTATACTGACGGGCATCACCATTTTTCCAGTTTTGATTTTCTTCAAAGGCTATGGAATCCGAAAGTTGTCAAATGTACTTTCTCTCATTAGCAACAAAAAATCCGAAATAAATGGTTCTGAAATTAAACAGGCAAGTATACTTGAATATCAACGCAAAGATGTCATTTAGAAGAAACAATCGTACCTTACAAAACATTTGCCTTGGGTGGCCCTTACTCGCATCCGTTCATTCTGAAATCAAGGAGGAAAGAAAACCCATATATTAGAGATGTATCTCGAGAAAGCATGATATTAGTATATTTCTTTCGTTAGCACTGAATCATCACTAATGGATCATCAAGCTTTCGGACATTAAAGTATCTACCCAATGATTTTATACATATGTTCGGACTTTGCTAAAGAAAATGTCTCTGCAACCTTCTGATACAGTGATGAACTATGCTCTTAAATGCAATTGTCACTAAAAAGGAAAAGAAAGAGAAGAGAAGAAGAAGAGAAAGTTGATAAAATGATGTAATTTCTTTTAGACAATTACGTACATGTGTATTTTCCCATGAAATAACCACACCTATCAACACATGCGTAGAGAATCACTACTATACGTTAAGGACATTGCCGCCACTGTATCATTGCAATTGAATTTGTCGTGGAAAAAATGACAAGAAGTATAAAGCCTAAAAAGAATGGACAACTCCTAAATGTAAATACAGAAAGCAATGTCATCCACAGGTTCAAGTGCCATACTGGGTTAAAACGATTAGCGATTAGCTTCAACTAGCTTTGCATCTCTCTCTCTCTCTCTCTCTCTCTCTCTCTCTCTCTCTCTCTCTCTCTCAGATCTACCTTTTCGAAGACAGGTCTGTTCGCATGACGGCCTAGTAGAACTGTGTACGCTTTACCCAACTGCAGAACTACATTTCCTTTTGTGTGTGTCCGGTTTCCTTCACAGTCCATCAATAAATCTAATGTGAAGTTGTTAGCTGTGACCAGCATGCGGTTGGAACTCTTAAAATCAGAAAGACTATATGCATTGGGACATTAAGAAAAAAATAGTCATGAAAGTAAAGGATGAAACCACCCTGTGGAAGCATGTTTCCTTCCGAAGATCCTCTGAATATCCATTAATCAAGAGATTTAAAATATAGCGAAAAACGACCCTTTGACAAATGAGTACGACTCAGGTTTTCACAAGCGTCACCAGAAAAAAACAGAGGATGACACTAAGTCAGATGTATGAAGTATATCTGACACAAGAAAAACAGAGGATGACACTAAGTCAGATGTATGAAGTATATCTGACACAGGCGTCATCAGGAAAAAACAGAGGATGACACTAAGTCAGTTGTATGAAGTAAATCTGACCCAGGAAAAACAGAGGATGACACTAAGCCAAATGTATGAAGTATATCTGACACAGGCGTCATCAGGAAAAAACAGAGGATGACACTAAGTCAGTTGTATGAAGTATATCTGACACAGGCGTCATCAGGAAAAAACAGAGGATGACACTAAGTCAGTTGTATAAAGTATATCTGACACAGGCGTCATCAGGAAAAAACAGAGGATGACACTAAGTCAGTTGTATGAAGTATATCTGACACAGGCGTCATCAGGAAAAAACAGGATGACACTAAGTCAGATGTATGAAGTATATCTGACACAGGCGTCATCAGGAAAAAAACAGAGGATGACACTAAGTCAGTTGTATGAAGTATATCTGACACAGGAAAAACAGAGGATGGCACTAAGTCAGATGTATGAAGTATATCTGACACAGGAAAAACAGAGGATGACACTAAGTCAGATGTATGAAGTATATCTGACACAGGCGTCATCAGGAAAAAATAGAGGATGACACTAGGTCAGATGTATGAAGTATATCTGACACAGGCGTTATCAGGAAAAAACAGGATGACACTAAGTCAGATGTATGAAGTATGTGTGACACAGGAAAAACAGAGGATGACACTAAGTCAGATGTAAGAAGTATATCTGACACAGGCGTCATCAGGAAAAAAAACAGAGGATGACACTAAGTCAGATGTATGAAGTATATCTGACACAGGCGTCATCAGGAAAAAACAGAGGATGACACTAAGTCAGATGTATGAAGTATATGTGACACAGGAAAAAACAGAGGATGACACTAAGTCAGATGTATGAAGTATATCTGACACAGGAAAAACAGAGGATGACACTAAGTCAGATGTATGAAGTATATCTGACACAGGAAAAACAGAGGATGACACTAAGTCAGATGTATGAAGTATATCTGACACAGGCGTCATCAGGAAAAAACAGGATGACACTAAGTCAGATGTATGAAGTATATCTGACACAGGCGTCATCAGGAAAAAACAGAGGATGACACTAAGTCAGTTGTATGAAGTATATCTGACACAGGCGTCATCAGGAAAAAACAGGATAACACAAAGTCAGTTGTATGAAGTATATCTGACACAGGAAAAACAGAGGATGACACTAAGTCAGATGTATGAAGTATATCTGACACAGGAAAAACAGAGGATGACACTAAGTCAGATGTATGAAGTATATCTGACACAGGCGTCATCAGGATAAAACAGAGGATGACACTAAGTCAGTTGTATGAAGTATATCTGACACAGGCGTCATCAGGAAAAAACAGGATGACACTAAGTCAGATGTATGAAGTATATCTGACACAGGCGTCATCAGGAAAAAACAGGATGACACTAAGTCAGATGTATGAAGTATATCTGACACAGGCGTCATCAGGAAAAAACAGAGGATGACACTAAGTCAGATGTATGAAGTATATCTGACATAGGCGTCATCAGGAAAAAACAGAGGATGACACTAAGCCAGATGTATAAAGTATATGTATGTCGTGAACGATATGGAATCAGCTGTTGACTGTGATCTTTTGTTGCATGCTGATGATTCGGCTCTTTTGATCAGAGGGAAAACATCATTACCCTCTATATTAAAAACACATTTTCAGGAGAAGTCACTGGTTCCTGCTGACTCATCTCCAGTCATTTTAGTTATGCTTGAAATGAGATGAAGAACCAGCTCTTAACATTTCCCAACAAAAGTATTACATTACAACAGTTATCAACACTTTAATAGATAGATAAAAATAGTATACCACTAACTAACTTCAAATGTGTTTTTATATCGTGGCATACGCAAAGTAAATAATTTTCGAAAATGTGACCCAATCACGGTCGACGAATGACAAATGCGGGACTGTGCTCTATTAATAGCCATGAGCGGCGATAAAACAAGATGCAAATACACCCACAGAGGTGTAAAAGGTATCTAATTCGGTAATATGACAAAATTATGAATATTTCTTTCAATAGAAATATTCTAAACTATTTACAATTTAGATAAAGTTAAAGTTGAACAGTTTTATCTAATCAAATAACTTGCAAAAGTTAATTTGGTCAACTACTACTCTAAGCACATTACTGTACTCCAATCTACCTATATAAGTAGCATCATTCACTTCATTAGATAAAGCACAATCGATGGTTGTTGCGCTCTCCCCTTCTCCCTCCCGATTTGTCATCAGATCGGGAGCGCGAGGGGAATGCTATTTTTGGGTAAGGGTGTGTCGGTGGTTCGCCCCGATACCCTCCACTGACCTTGACCGTGGCCTGCAGTGTGGACCACGGCATTGCCAATGACTGCTAGCTGTCTCACGATCCTGTCCGTATTTGAGTCTCTGCTGGGGCATGAAAGATTGATGACTTTGACTTGAAACCAAGCGGTGGATTGGTTTCCCTATCATCCACACCTACTTACATGCGCCCTAGCAGCAACTTGGCAGAAAAACTGACCAAAAATGAAAATTCCAAATTCTGGTCTCAACGTGTTCCTGAGCGGCAGCATAGGCAAGACAATATTGACAAAAACAAATTTTCTTTATATGTTTGGCCATATTATTCATTTTGAAATGAAGTCTTTTTAATCCAATTTTTGAAAAACAAGTCACATAGTTTTCGCATCTGCGTTACACCGGCTTGGTCTACCGCGACTGCTACGACGTGCATTGTCGAGCACGTTTGTGGTGAAAGATCTCAATAAAAACGAAAGGAATATTTTCCAAACTTCTGTGAACAATATGTGCGTATATATCGCTGCCAAAGATAATATTTGAGTTTGTGAACGATAGCCATTTAATCGCAAAATTTATCTGAAAGGACTAGGTAGAACTACATCAAGGACATGACGAGCACCCATATTGACAGTGACGTCACTAGACTGCAAAGCATGCCGGGAACGCTCAAATCTGACTGGGATCTAAACTCAACCGATGCGAAGACGCCCAAGATATAACTAGAATTAATCATGAGTGATGTTGCAATCAGATATCTAGGTGCTCTGAACTTTTTTGTCAATTTGAAATATTTCATGGTTACTATCTGCAGGGCGGGTACTTTCCAGTTAAGTACAAATTTATAAATCAATAGTTGTTGTTTTGTTTTTATTTTTGCATTTGCACCATTTGAAATTCGCCCAAAGTATGCCTTTGTTAGGCAGATATTACATGCACCTGGATGGTAGGGCCTTTTTGTGACTACTGTGAAAGCTTTGACATGTCCAGGGCATCATGTTTGATTGTTAACCATCATTAACCACCTGCATTAACCAATGTTTAAAGATAATTGGTTTCGCATCGTTTTTCTAGGGTTGTCCTGCCACTGAAAAATCAGTGATATTAATATTTCATATTTTCCTTTGAATATAACTCCATTCTCTGAGTGCAATTTAACTGCCAGCAGACTCCCCGCAGGGCTTGTTGATATTGAACAAAAGCTCAGCGAGGAACTTTCCAAATTAAATATGTGGTTGATAGACAACAGACTTTCACTCCACCTGGGAAAGACAGAGTCTATCCTATTTGCCTCAAATATGAGGTTAAAACAACATAAATTTCTAAGAATCTCACGTAATGGTATCAAAGTGGAAGGGAAAGAGGTTGTAACATACCTGGGGGGTCAACTAGACCAAGACCTGTCAGGAAAATCTATGGCTCAGAAAATCATCCATAAGGCTAATGCCAGTCTCAAATTCCTTTACAGAAAGAAAATATTCCTAAATCAGTACTGCAGAAAAACTGTCTGCATGGCAATGATTCGGTCGAGAATAGACTATGCCAGCAATTTCTATTACCACGGTCTACCAAAATTCTTACAGAGTCGCCTTCAGGTCGTACACAATAACATGATTAGATATGTTTTAAACTACTCAAACAGAACACACTTGGTAGCCAACGACTTTAATGAGGTTAAGTGGATGATCATTGAAAACAGAATAATATATCTGGCCGCAAGCCATGTATTTAACTGCATCGATGAACAGGCTTCAGAGTACCTTCAGGTTTTTGAAAGAGTAAATGAATCCCACAACTATAACACCAGACACAGTGTTAATGCTTTGATTTTACCAAAGGTTGGTTCATATGGTATAAAGTCCTCCCACTACATAGGTGCCAAAATCTGGAACTCTTTGCCAGACGAGATCCAGACTACGTTCACTAAATCTCTTTTTAAAGTGAGATGCAAAAAACATTTCATGTCAACCTCTCTGAGTCAAAAAAACAAAGAAATTCATCAATTATAGTCCGAATGTTTGTATTATACTATATGATATTATTGCTATGTCAATCTTGAGCAGTGAGGTTGATCATAACATGTGATGCCATTGGACTCTGGGCAGACTGGGACCACTATGGAAATAAGTTTCTAACTTTTAGTGTATATATCCTGTGTCTGGTTAGAATTCTATTGCATAGCAGTTAATATGACTCTCCAACTAGTCACCTTTATATATAATTTTCTGTATGCCAAATGCTATGTAATACACATCTTACAAGACCGAATCAAATCAAATCATATGTGACACAGGCGATATCAGGAAAAACAGAGGATGACATTGAGCCAGATGTATGAAGTATATGTGACACAGGCGTCATCAGGAAAAAAACAGAGGATGACATTAAGCCTGATGTATGAAGTATATGTGACACAGGCGTCATCAGGAAAAAAACAGAGGATGACATTAAGCCTGATGTATGAAGTATATGTGACACTGGCGTCATCAGGAAAAAAACAGAGGATGACATTAAGCCTGATGTATGAAGTATATGTGACACAGGCGTCATCAGGAAAAAAACAGAGGATGACACTTAGATGGAAGAGTTTATGATGCAGGAGTCAATAGATGCAGTACAGTTCGAAATCCACATAATTATATCTATACCGATTAAAGTCTACCAATATCCAGGCCATCAAAATGGTATGATACAGACAACCCATAATTTCGAGGAAAAGAAAACGTCTTAGCAAATTAAAAAACGTCAGCGAGAAAATGGTATTTGCAAGGTTTTTTTCTGGTGGACATTCAAGTGACCGGTGATGGTTATAGGGTCAGACCGTAGAAACAATGGTGTCTAATGTTGTAGTCGTGCTTCTTACCTTCAAGTCATCCAGCGTTGTATTGTGGAAGGATGTTGTGTAGGACAGTGGACATCCTGCAACATTGCTAAACAATAGCTCAGACTCGCCACCTTTGATACTCGGGGGTCCAGTTTTCTTTATTTACAAACAAAATATAACGCATAAGAATGTCTATGCAATAATCGAAACTTTTCGTCTGGTTGCTTTATCTAAGCGGGGTATTGTTCATTAGGCACACAGGATACAATCATTACTTTTGCTGCTGTTCCTTCGATTATTACTACTATAACTACAACTACTACTGCGGTAACAATGACGATTACTATTTCTAATTATATTACATCTACTTTTGATATATATACTTCTGATATACAAGTATGCATATATATATATATATATATATATATATATATATACATATATATATATATATATATATATATATATATATATATATATATATATATATATATATATATATATGTATATATATATATATATATATATATATATATATATATATATATATTTATATACATATATATATATATATATATATATATATATATATATATATATATATATATATATATATATATATATATATATATATATATATATATATATGTAAACACACATAATCAGACTATTCATTATGATATGTTACCACATATAGGAATATACCTACATCGATTTCCATCTGCAAGAATCCTGTGATGACGAAGGCCAGAGAAGCACACATCATACCAACCACCATTCGTCGTAGAGGTCTTCAAAAATGCATGTATATAATAACGTTAGAATCAGAATTTGTTGCTGGTCGAGCTGTCAGTCAAGTTATGTTTGATGTTAGGAGTTACGACTGTTTAAATGTATTGGTACTATACTTAACATGGTATTGTAAATGTCCCACTTTACACTACCTTTATACAATACCTTTGGATGTACTTCCTACATGCCATTTTATATGTGGAACTTAGCACATGCCAATGAAGCAGTGCGTTACTATATCTCGATTCTGCTTCTTTAACGTAATTCTGTGTTCCTTTCCTTTGATACCGTGTTGATTTTAGTTATTTCTAATTATGACCTTATTTAATGATTTATGATTTTTTTACTCCTTTTATGTAACTTTATGTATAAAAACTGACTGTTGTGATGTATCGAATTGCAGGTCAATAAATACATACACACACCACATACATACATACATACATACTACTACTACTTCTGCTGGTGTTGTTGCTACTACTACTACTACTACTACTACTACTACTACTACTACTACTTCTGCAACAGCATCTATTACTGTTACTACTACTACTACTACTACTACTACTACTACTACTACTATTACTGCTACTACTACTACTACTACTACTACTACTACTACTACTATTACTGCTACTACTACTACTACTACTACTACTACTACTACTACTACTACTATTACTGCTACTACTACTACTACTACTACTACTACTACTACTACTACTACTACTATTACTACTACTACTACTACTACTACTACTACTACTACTACTACTACTACTACTATTAGTGCTACTACTACTACTACTACTACTACTACTACTACTATTACTACTACTACTACTACTACTACTACTACTACTACTACTACTACTACTACTACTATTACTGCTACTACTACTACTACTACTACTACTACTACTACTACTACTACTACTACTACTATTACTGCTACTACTACTACTACTACTACTACTACTACTACTACTACTACTACTACTACTATTACTATTACTGCTGCTGCTACTACTACTACTACTACTACTACTACTACTACTACTACTACTATTACTGCTACTACTACTACTACTACTACTACTATTACTATTACTGCTGCTGCTGCTGCTACTACTACTACTACTACTACTACTACTACTACTACTACTACTACTACTACTACTATTACTGCTACTACTACTACTACTACTACTACTACTACTACTACTACTACTATTACTGCTACTACTACTACTACTACTACTACTACTACTACTACTGCTGCTGCTGCTGCTACTTCGAGAAGCAGTGTGTTCTAATTAAACGACATCGACGCGGACATATCTATGATTCCAGAGACATTGGCCAGTGATGTCAATTCACTTTCCGTAGTTAAAGGGCAAATGCACCATCATGATGATTTAGGTTCAAAATGTGCCTATACGTCTCACCTTTCAAATAAGACCACCCGCAAGTCTGTCCTCCTCAGCACTCCTCAGATATGGCTTATGAAAGTTAGTAAAAAACTAGCCTGAGTCTGGGCATGGAGGCTGACATTGCAGGCCAATTAAGCACAATTAAGCACAATCAGTGGTATGGAGTGACTGCCAGTCTTGCTTCTGATTGGTTGAGAGATATCAGTGGCAGTCACTGATATCTCTCAACCAATCAGAAGCAGGGCTGGCAGTCACTTCATAAGCACCACTTCTGATAATGTCAGCCTCTATACCCAGACTCAGGCCAGCTTTTTACTAACTTTCATAAGCCATATCTGAGGAGTGCTGAGGAGGACAGACTTGCGGGTGGTCTTATTTGAAAGGTGACACGTATAGGCACATTTTGAACCTAAATCATCATGATGGTGCATTTGCCCTTTAAGGTATAGTAATGGTATGAGGTAAGGATATATCTCATAAAAAAGAATGTGTCTCGGCTGGCACCTGTGATTTCATCTCCTTTCTACTCTAAATACGTATGGTATCAATGCAAGCGTTTTACCTAATTGGAATTGCTTACAAATCAAGGGGCTTGTGTCAATAATGGGAATAGTAACACCAGCTAAACAAAAAACGCAAACATACAGGCATATTCCTATCTGATCGTTTGGTGACTAAAGCCACCGACCGCTCTCATTTACTACAGCTATCAAAAATGTATTTCTTACGTTGTTCGTATCTTCAGTTTTGCCAAGCATGGGTAGATCAGCTTGTCAAAGATGGGGATTAGTATGACTACCAGGGCCCCATTCAATGCCTACCAAAACAAAAATAAATACATATGAAAGTATTCGTACAGTGCATGTTTGAATGTTATGTATAATTCAAGGCATTCTGGATAGCAAACTACATAAGTTGGCTTGGTAAGACTTTCTGTTTGGAGGAGAGAATTTGTTCCTTGTTTAGGATTTCTATATCCTCGTGATATAACATAAGCTGTTGAAAGTGAAGTAAAAAATAAATCCTCCCCCTCTTCCTTTGCATATTGAAATGATCCAGTCAAAGAAAGAACTAAGGTTTTATTTATCGTAAAAGGCGGCAGTTAATTACCTGATCTATCATTTAGAAAGATACTCTTTACAGAGAATACCAACCGTACAGCATGTAGTCCAGCAGCCTAAAGACATGAGGTAACACCATAGCATAGGCTTATTTCCTTGCTTACCTGGAGCTAGCATGTGACATGAGGTGAGATGAACTAACTACTGACACCATTAGAGCATAGGCTTATTTCCTTGCTTACCTGGAGCTAGCATGTGACATATATATATATATATATGTGTGTGTGTGTATGTATATATAAACACACACATTGCTATGTATTCTAATGTCATTTCAAGGCCATCCAAAGTCAATCAAGTTTTTTTATATCCCCATTGGCTGTCTTGTGGCCAAAAATTGTGAGAACATGAAAATGAATCACAAAGATCTACCCATATATACTTTCAACTTGAAAATTTGGGCACATGTGGAGGGGTGTCTGGTAGGTCCTCTACACCCCAAGTGCTGCTGTCTGTTGTGCTCTATGAGCTATGATATGAGGTTAATATTACATGATACCCAATTGGTGTCAGTCATCTATATTAATCCACTATTTTGCACATTATGGAGGTTCTCGCACCCCAACCCAATGAGGGGATTTCCAGCTGACTAAACATTCTGAATATCTCAGGTGACCCGTTCTTAGCTAGTTTATCTTTCTTGATGTCTCATGGCTGCCAGTCTAATGCCCTTCTTACAGTTATTTGATCCGGGTTGATCTTGAAGGCATCAGTCTGGAATGAGAAATGAACATCAGGAATCTGGGTGATGACATATGCAGAGTGTATTTCTATCATTTTGACTAAAATATATTTACTCAACTATCAATAATTATAAATGCATCATTCTTATTTCACAACTTAAATGGGTATATATCTTCTTATGCAGCTCAGACAAAAGTTGTACCTTCCATTCTTTTTTATTTTGTCAAGAGTTCCCTGAATTCACCCCAACCGAGGAAAACCTTTGAAGCATCCATCCTATCCCTTAGAAGTGTCAAATACAACTTTCCTCTCAGATAGACAGGTGAACGTAATACACATTAACAGAGTAGCACTCACTTGGATGCGACGTCTTTATGTAAGGCTGTTGAGGCTGGTCTTATTGGTACTAACTACATATTTGATATGATTCTATGGTATCATCAGTGCTTTAAAGGACCAGCATCAGCATCAATCCATGTTGGACTCTAAGTTGAGCATAGAAAAACTACCCTGTAATGTGTATGTAAGGAAATTACATGACACGTGATTTTGGAGAACTTCTCCACTTATCATTCGATACTTATTAAAGGACACAAACACTCCCCAGGTTCTTTGACATTAGATGATGAATAGCGACATTTGATGTGGGAAATCATAAATATAAGCTCATGTCTAGAGAATAGTTTTTTCATTACCGCAAAAAGTAAAACTTATTTCAAGTTTCTTACGATATATCCGTTCATAGTGCCCGCCTGTAGTGTCCAGCGAGATCCCTGTGGAAGGAATTGAAAACTATAGAAGCCATATCAGTTTTGATAAAGTAATATTGATTTTACACGATTATGTTTAACTCTGAAAAGCTTCTACGTACATTACATTTTATCAAAAGAGAAAGGTACATTAAAACGACAGATAACGCAGATATCTATGTATGTATCTATCTATGTATGTATCTCTCTATATCTATCTATCTATCTATCTCTCTCTCTCTCTCTCTCTCTCTCTCTCTCTCTCTCTCTATATATATATATATATATATATATATATATATATATATATACATATATGTATATACATATATGTATATACATATTATCTATCTATCTATCTATCTATCTATATCTATATCTATCTATCCATCTATCTATCTATTTACATATCTATCTATCTATCTATCTATCTATCTATCTATCTATCTATCTATATATATATATATATATATATATATATATATATATATATATATATATATATATATATATATATATATATATATATATATATATATATATATATATATATGTAAGCGACAAACAAGGTCGCCAACTCACAGGTGGAACGATAGCGGCGACATATTTTGGACAATTACAGAGATTGTAGATGGGTTTGCTGTGTGTCCTGTATATTGTCCGTTTTGTGAATAGTTTGTGATCTACATGTATGTGGTGTCAGTTGTAGGAGCAGGAAGAGGATATTTGGGGCGTTTAAAACGGTTTTGGGTGCGAAGAGGATTAGCGTGGGTAGCGTTTTTGGAGGGAAACGAAATTTGGTAGGGAGTTGTGTGAAAAGTTGATTGTTTGTTGGAATTTTGATTGTTTGTGTGAGAGAAATGAGTTGGAGAAATAGTAGAGATAGTGGGTAGGGGGGAGAAGAGCTTTTGGTAGAGTGTGGTAGATGTAAACAATAGATTAGTGGGGATAGTTTGGGCCGTGACAGGGAAACATGAAAAAGATGAATTTTACGTGTAGAGCTTGTGTCGAAGGAGAAAGGTGGGAGCAAGAAGCTAGGGAGGGGAAGAAAAAGGCAATGGATGTGGCAAACAAGCAAGGAGGGGAGAAAGAAGGGGAGAGAGAACAGGAGATATGAGAATGGAGAAGAGAGATGGAGAGAAAAATGGGAGAGTGTGAAAAAATTAAGAGTACAAAGGTTGGAAGAGAGAGTAGAAAAGGGGGCAAAAGAGGCTGAAAGACAGGAAGTAGATCTAAGTAGAGAAGGGGGAGAATGATAAGGAGCAAAGGGGAGGATCGAGGAGAGGAAGAAAGAGAGAAGCAACGGGGAGGATGAAGAAGGGGAAAAAGAGGGGAAAGAGGCAGAAGATGGAGATAAAAGTGACAGGGAAGCAGGGGGGAAAGAATGAGGAAAAGATGATAGAAGGAAAGAGGATGGAAAAGAGGATGATAAGAGGGAAAAGGGGAGCGAAAAACAAGGGGGGGGGGCAGAGGGAGAAACTGGAAGGAAAGAGGGTAGGGGAAAAATGATGAAGAAGAGAGAAGGGGAGAGGTGATAGGGGTGTGCTTGTGTACATATATGTTTTTTTACCTTTATCTAACACAGTTGATGTTGGTTCAGCCTAAGGGGAAGGTGTAAGTGAGGGGCGCTGGAACAGGTAGGCACGGAGGATACAGGAGGGGAGGCGAGGTAGTGGTACACTGCTGTTTTAATTGTATGTTTATTGAAATAATGAATTAACACAGTTTGTATGTGGGGTTTGATGTGTGTTGAGGGGTTTCTTTCTGTGGGGTTTGAATATATGTGTAGGACAGGAAAACGAGGTTATATGTACAGGACAGGAGGACATGGGAGGGTACGGACCTGATGCAGGATGCATGACAATAGTACGGGGGGAGAGGGAACAGAAAGTGAGACAAGGCCCGGGGGTGACGAGTGGCCTGGGTGGTAGGGGTGATCTCCGTAGGTCCTCCCTCGGGAGTTGACCCCGCGGGAAAAATGCGGTTGCGGATCTCAAACAAACAAACAAACAAAAATATATTTATATATATATATATATATATATATATATATATATATATATATATATATATATATATATATATATATATATATATATATATACATATATATACATATATATATATACACATATATAAATATATCAACTAAAAGGCGAACTGTTGGGCGGTATTTAAACACAATGTCAAAATGTATACTAAAAGTACTTATAAATCTGACCCTATCAGGCTTTAGAGAGGAAATATAGCATATAGATACACGGACGAAAGGCTACACTGATACCATTTGGTCGAAAAGCGCACTGAAGATTGGTGCCAGAAGGAATAGCTTCAACACGTTCAGGGCACTCCGGACATCCTTTATGAATCGAGGCTTGAAATAAGAAGATAACGCGAAATAAGTTAATATGTTCATAAACGTTATAGATACTGCACGCACTTGCAGAAGCCCCTTATTCTGTTTATGCCTTGTTTATTCATGGTTTATGCATAATGGATCTGGTACCGACAGTTTAATAATACATGCTGTTGCAGTTTCGAATATACAAGCACATCTGTTTTGAAACTGACGATATCCTTACTTTCGTTTAGTCTAATACTGCCAATACTCCTTTCCACGAACTACCATGGAAATACCATGGCATTGGATGGCCAATATAATGTATGGATAAAAGGCTTACTGTATTTTGTGAATAATCCTGGACAGATAAGATTTATGAACAGTTGTATGACAATAATAAACCTGGTCACACAACTCAGTGAGTAATGTGGGAATGTAGGGCTATGTGATGATATCAATGTATCATACAAATTACGTTACCTAACTGATCGGGCGAAATAGACATACATAGAAATACAACTAATACATATTAATCAAATTACTTACATCTTCCTTAGCGTATTCCAGCCAGTGCCCCTTCCTTTCCGCTGATGATCCACGGTTGGTCAAGGCAGACTATGATACAGAATACATATAGCATGGTATTTGAAATATTTCAAACGTTTAGCAACACCTGTCATTGATTAAACTACTATACCCTTGTACTTTTAAGAATAATGGGGGCTCGACCAGTGTCATCTGTTGACAAGTGGAGAATTTACAAGTCAAATATGTATCTAACTGATTGATACCAATCGGCCATATAACTCGGCCATGCTAAGCGAGAATCCCGCTGCTATTAAATCAGTGCAGCTATGGGACCAATTTAAACTCTTGGTTGAATTGCATTTTCTAACTAAGAATAGAATACATCAGTAAAATGTAAAATCAGGCTAGTGAGGGCCCACTGACCGGGTCTATAAAACAAATATATGAAAACAACCACTCTTAATGTGTATTCTCTAATTAAGGAGAGGTTGGATTGAGCTCACATATGCCCCTGTCTTTGGCGGATGGCAATGGAATCAGTCGCCTTCCCGTTTGCATTGACTTCTAAATTAAAAACGATTGGTATACAGCATTCAGTTATCATCACATAAGCCAAATCATCACATAGAAATGTCATTGCATTGGCTAATAAACACTCAGAAATGATCATTGATTCAGTCAATTGACACTTATAAATTTCATTGCACCATTCAAAACGCAGAAATGTTGTTGAATCATTTCATTGACTCTCAGAAATGTCATTTCATCAGTCACTTGACACTCAAAAAATGTCATTGCATCAGCCAGTTAATGCTAGGAAATGCCATTACACCAGTCAATTGATGCTTAACATCGCACCAGTCAATTGGCGTTTAGAAATGTCATTGCACAAGTCAACTGGTGCTAAGAAATGTCTCTGCACCAATCACATGACGCTCGGAAATGTCATTGCAGCAGTCAGTTGACACAAAGAAATACATACATACAGATGTACATATTTTCATATATCTATATCTATTTATCTATCTATCTATCTATCTATCTATCTATCTATCTCTCTCTCTCTCTCTATATATATACTTATATATATATATATATATATATATATATATATATATATATATATATATATATATATATATATCTATATCTATATCTATATATATATCTATATATATACATATATATACATATACATATATATATATATATATATATATATATATATATATATATATATATATATATATATATATATATATATATATATATATATATATATATAAATGTGTGTGTGTGTGCATCTGTGTGTGCATATCTCTTGATAGCTTACCTTTATGCACTTAATCACGCGTTTCAAGATGCTTCCACTTGGAGCATTCATTGTGTAATAACGTTTCCCCGCTAGCACTGACACTGGAATTCAAGAATGGAGTCATAAGTAGTCTGTAAGACTGGTCTTTTTATATTTCTATGAAAATATACTCTCTCAGTTAGTACTGTGCTCTCTGCCTAAGGTGACACAAAGATTATCACCACTAGGTGGTGTCCTTGGCTGGCCCCTAAGAATGGATATCAAAACAAAAGATGACTCATGAGCAGTGTTCACTCGCCACGAATCTCGAGCTGGCAACATTGCACAAAAGGCAGGGCCCTTTGGGGTCTCCTTGCTACATTGCTCCCGAACGACATGGCTGTCTGCTTTAGCCATGCAGATTCCTTCGAGATAGACCAGTTTGACCAACAATTTCATCTCATTTTTTGACTGAAGGTGAATAAAGATACAGTCTACGAAGCCAGTATTTTAGAATATGACAGATATGAACCCCGTCTAGGTGCAAGGTCATGTCACAGCTACCTTAAATTCTGACAGGACCTGAGAAGCAAACTATGTAAACCACGTGCTGTTATTAATTCTGAGGCATATGGGAACATTCAAAAATGTTTTTAACATACTCATCGTACAGATTACCGGTTTCGGTAGGACCTTGCACCTTACCAAAGACATGAATAATCAAATGGTAGAGTTTGGTTTTCAAGTAAAGGGTGAGTCTTGACATTTTGCCAAAAAACGAAACACAGACAGATATGTGCGTAAAGGGTGTCATATCAATTTAAAATAGCAGATTATTGATAAGTTTATCATTGTTCTGTAACTATGAAATGTAAGCTATACAATAGCATAAGTGCCGTTATCCACATTTAACTCAGTTTTCAGATATTAAAGTTTTAAAAATGACCCGGGTATCGGGTAGGGTTCTACCTTAAACACCCCCCTCTAGGGTGGGCAAATTGATCCAATGCATGGGTGGCCACTAGATATAGGGATGAGAGGACTACCTGTCAGTTAATCTAACGTCACCTCAGTAAAGAGCAAGATATTTGAAGTTCATAGGCGCCTTCATAAAGGTAACAGTTCTTTCTGAAAGCTGTGTTTAGTTGCTACAATGCAGTAATGACTTTAAGGGATGTGATTGTATTTTGTCTGATCAGATTGGTATCATTAGCATATAAATCGTGTTAGAATAACAAATCCTGTTCTGTTACTTGCTAAAGAAATACCCGCAATTATTGGAAACTGAGTCATAATTAGATAAAGTTCAGACTTGAATGAGTTGCAAAAAAACTAATTCTAGGAACAGAGCCATCTTCTGCTTGGGTTCATTTACCCACATTTCTAATAGTTTGGCCCAACTTTCTAAAATTAATTTTTTTCGTTATCAGAATAAAGTGTCTGATGATTACAGAAAAGAAAAGAAAAGATGTGCAATATGTAAAACACTATAGCATTATTTTGTTATTAAAGCCATTCCTTACTTCATTCAAAAAAATCCAAACACACATTAGTCCGAATCTTTAAGATACACTCAGTATTACGTTACTTTGGAAATCCCACTGATATGAACTTTGGTTTATGATGCTAAGTCTGGATAGTTTATAACAAGCACACCAAATGCCATTACCCTATGCACCTGGAGGCATTTGGCAGTTTTCGCAAAAAGGTTATTTGCTTATGTGAATAAATGTATTTTAGATTAGTTCCTATAATTCATTCTTCAATATCCTAGGAAAAAGAACACGTGAATTTTACAGCAGACAAGTGTTTTATGTCTTCTAAGCAAAGTGCATTTCCTTAAACATTCATATATTTGAGCAATGTTTATTGTAGATGTATTATCTATGATTTCTTTCGGAATCTGAGAAGGTTTTTAAAACCCGATTCGTTTGCATAATGCGTCGCACTTCGCCAGGACAGTTTAAAGTGTGGTGTAAGGTATTTCCTCACCTAGTGAGAGCAGCATTGCTAAAGCAGGGACTCCAAATGCTAATGGATAGCAATCGTTACCGAAACACCTCACATCAGCTGAAACGGTAGACATAGGAATAATTCAATGATCAGCAGTTCCTCGTCATTGTCTTTCTATTGCTTAAATAATATGTATACATCTTTAAATCCCTGAAAATGTCTAAAGATATCTTATAATATACATTGAGGAAGCTAATGGGTAAACCTTTGACTCAGATTTCCCTAACCTGCTTTTATTTGGTTATTTACATATGCAGAATACATATTGCTTGAACGGTCTTTTGATGAGGATTATTAATGTACCCTCCCAGCAGGGGGTAAAGTGTTTGGGATGAAAAATGAAAGAAACATGCACAGTATTTTCAAACGGAGCTCCAATACACAATTACGTGCCAGGGACCATAAAAGGTCAGCATTGTACAGAAAAGATCAATGCGAAGGAAAAGTAATACATTTTTTCACACTTTTATGACATTCCTTGCTCATTTTCCGAAAATGCGAGAAAAATATTCTTTCAACTTCTAGATTTCATAGCTTTGCAAGAAAGTGAAAATTGAAAGGGCTGTGATACCCTTCCCTTCGAGATACTGTTGGCTAATTAGATACCAAATTTCGAAATTCGAGCAAATCCGCCAACATTTGATATCTAATATGCTTGCTTGCAGCGACCAAGAACGGCCCCTGTCTGTGTACAAGCCTATGAGATGTTCTAAGATATTCTGCCTCTTACTCTGCTCAGTGATAGCATGGACAGTTACAGTTGGTCTGATTATGATGATAATGGTGTAGACCATATATTCACTATTTAATCCCATGACTCACCTCAGGTACTCTATGGGAAAACATTATGTATTACACAAGTATAGTTCGCAAACAATATTAAGACATGGTCCTTGCATTTTGTTTTAAATCATCAAGTATTCGTTTCGCGTATACACAGAGAATAAAGACATATTGCGATACGGAGCTCACCACTGAATGATTGTCTGCTACTTTCTGGCTTACCTGTATATGCATGAAGAATAAGCGCTGATTCATAAGCTGTTTACCAATTGGCAAAAAAGACTTGTAATAATAGCAATCACTCGACGACATGTTCTCTGATATGCCGCAACACTTACGTTATTACTATATTACTTAAGACTACTTCGCAACCGAAGGCACCTACCTCTCAGTATTGGGATCACCACAAATGCTGCCAGGGCCCCCAGGTTAATGGCCATGTAGAACCACGAGAAGAAGGTTGTCAATGGCTTTGCCTGAAAAACAAACTTGACACGTAAAGGTGATGGAAAAAAGGGTATTCTCTTCATTAAAGAGAATTACTTCGATTCATGTTTCTGAACAATATCAAAAAAGCTAGAGTCTAACTTTGAGAAATGGAAGGTTACGTCTGCAAATAGCCAATCAAAGGAAATAAGCCTCTCTGTCATGAGTCACTTCAAGTAGCCCAGAGCTGGATTATGGGTTCTTAGGTGATCTTAATTATTGTACAAGTCTACGCCACAAGCAATCCGCCATCACACTACTCGACCTTGGCCCATATGCACCAACCCCACTCCCACTTTTCGCTTTAGTGCACTTTCGCAAGCAAGTTTTTCGTGAGTGTTTAGTTTTGGTATGCAAGGGCATTCCTCAAAGACCACTCACAAGAGTAATGGCCAATAACAAAACCTGGGTTAGGTGACTTCTTATTTCAATTGGGTCATTCACACACTAGCAGCACGACCAAGGAAGCTAGAAAGAAGCTTGAAATATCAATCATGATATGACACATGATCTTTTCTTCTTCCTTTACAAAGAAAGAGATCTTTTTTGATATCAGATTTTGAGATAAATACCCTCTTTCATTTAGTATTATTCTTGAATCCCATAGTATAAGGCCGGGTTCTGCCCTGCTCACTTCATTAACAACAACCTACATTGGAGCATGCTGTTGGAAAATGCTAAAACAGTTTTGGTAAGCTACTATGCTCTAGTAACTAAACTCTTGTGACTGTAACATTTCAGGCGAATTACAGAATGTCGATTCATAATCAATCATCCACTGTAGCAGAATTCATTCATTGAATGTCCAAGATGACATCCTTACAGTACCTAAATTCACTTCCTGCACCAGTCGACTGGGCGTCTTTCAGTGCTTGGTTGTACAAACACCCATGGCTAACATGTAGAGAAATAAGCCAAACACATCAATGACCCACGTAGCTTTGCAAATCAAAATATGTTCAGTTGTGAGGACATCCATGCCCAGAAAACCTAGTGGCTTTTGGGCATGCAGTTGTGTGTTATGCCTGCGCTGCCCACACACACCAAAAATAATAACAATGATAAGAGATAAAAAATGAAGAAACATCATTAGTCAACTCATTAATCGTTTCTGCCTGAAATGAAATGATGAAGTATAAAGTTGAATATTTCAAGAAAGCGGAACAGGAGCTTGTGGAAAATTCATGCTGTCAAAGCTAAACACAAAGATCTAAAGCAAACTAAAATAAGAACTATTGAAACTGTGCATGCTTTAAAAATAAAACTTTATAAAGCCCATATTGACATTGTTCAAGCTCAAATTTAGCAAGTGAAAAAAAACGTTGACTGTATCATACCGGTAAATAGAAACATTTCTTTCTTTCTAGACTTAATTTTTACCAATCAAGGACATACCTTTATTTGATAGATTGGGTTTTTATTTTATTTTGCTCACAATAATTGGATAATTTTATTGTTTACCTCAACTACATTCATTTTCATATAAAATAAGTATTAATCTTTTCCAGAGTTTTGTTTAATGATTGCCCTTCTCCGAGCATACCCTGCCCTATCTTCATTTCTTTGGGATATATGATTTACTTAAATATTAGGAAGGGGCTCTTCCTCCAGTATCTCAGGAATGTCGTTTTCTTCTAACAATACTGTGTAGCACTGAAAGTGTTGCATTGTGGTCAATGTATGCTCTAAAGTGATGCTTAATCCATTTCGTATACAGACACCCTAAAGATGTACACGTGGCTGAATGAGCAAAGTTGTAATTCTGCTCAATTCGTAACGAGGGTTCAGAACTGTTGTTAGGAGATATGTTTGGAATAATTCAGCCATGTTGGAAGGTGAATGCAAAATAGCAACATGTGTGCAGTCAATAGCCCCTTTCACAACAGGAAATGTTTCCATTTCACAGATACCCTTCCAAAATGCTAAGATGGATACGTTTTCCTTTTTGTGCCTAGTGAGTGCTGCTGTCACCCTGGTAACAATCCTGCTAATTGATGATTGGTGAACTGCAAATGTTCTGGCACATATCACTTCCCCTTTGGCCAATTAATATCATTACTTATCAATTCAACGATATCCATAATGAAATTGATATCATTGCAGGAATTCATTATTATCAAAAACATCAAATTAATTTTGTGTAATCCCTGAAATTTCTAAGATTGAATCTAAGTGGATGAGTTCATACAGATTTTGTAGGTCGTCAATGTTATTATCCATGTGTGTTAAAACAGTACCTGCACTAAATTGTATTAATAATAATACTACATGTAGCCTTATGATTAGCAGAAGTAAGAATGTAGATCTGCCAGGCAAAACAAGAGTGGGCTTTGAGGAAGCCCCAGGCCTCATCAAAGCCCACTCTCAAAAACAAAATAATCAGTCACATGTGTAGGAAACGGGAAGTGATTTAATTTGAGAGTGGTCTTTGTGAATGGCCCAGGTGAGCTGAAAGTGTACTTTTGTGATAGTCCTTTTTCTTTCATAAGAATGGAGTTGGTGCATAGGAAAAGTAGGGTTTAAGTGCACCCTAGGATAAAGTGAGGTTAAAGTGGGGTTAAAGTGTGGTTGGTGCATACCACCTTTGGTCTGGATGCATGACATCAACATCTGCGAAATCTTACCTGAGATGGTTGAAATTGGTCGCCACCGAATGCCGACACGCACGGTTTCCGCGCACCGGAGGATATTCCGATGAGTGAAAGTCCTAGAACTGGACCTATGAATTTATTTGGTCTGCAAAAGACATAACACTTATTCAAGGTATGAGATTCATAAACAAAGAACATTTTGCAATTTCCTTCTTGGGAAACATGAATATGGACAAATGGAATATATGTATTCCACACATATAATTGTAACACATTCTGGTAGAAGCATATGTCTTACAATGATGGCCTTTCTAGGGCTATATTGCAATGCACAAGAAAAACGAAATCCAGATTCATTCTCCGATTTGCACCATACCAATAATAAAGTCTACCCTAGGTGTATATGACGGATTGCAATAAGGTGTTTTAGCTCAAGCAAAGGTGTAAATACTTTGAGAATAACACTTTCGCTAAACCGACTAGTAAGCTGTTAGTTGGTATTTTATCGTTTTGCTTACTATGGAAAAGCTGTTGCAACCATTTAATATCAGGGATAACGCACAATTGTTGATACTTATATCACGGAAATGATCTATTTCAAAATCAAAACGTATTTCCAGTACAGACCAAATGCAACTTCATCATCTATGCTAACAATTGGCATTTTTGTCATCAAATAAACTCCTCACGCATATGAATGTAGTGCAGGACATAATAAATAGTTTTACCATCTTATTGCAAGCTATTGCTTGAATATCCTTATGTATGATAACTAAATGTAAGGCTATAAATAAGCTTCTCTATATCCTTCTAAAGGATTCTTCGAGTAGTTATCCAATGATTCGTTATACTAACTTTTATGCAAACCATTTCCTAAAGCCACAAACTGAGCTTTTAAGGTTCTCTTTTGCTGTTGCATGCTACATTTACTTCCTTTTCACTATCGGGTCCGGTATGCTGGTTTATAAGAGTTAAAAGCAGTTATACTAACGTTTATGCAAACCAATTCCTTAAACCACAAACTGAGTTTGTAACGTTCTCTTTTGCTGTTGCATGCTACATTTACTTCCTTTCCACTATCGGGCCTGGTGTTTGATTTATAAGAGTTAAAAGCAGTTATACGTATACTTACCCAAGTGTCTGAAATATGGAAGATATAGCCAAAATTCCCGCTCCAACGACATATGCAGCAGAAAAATATGTTATTGTCCTAGAAAAATATACGAGAACATGTATATAATATATATATATATATATATATATATATATATATATATATATATATATATATATATATATATATATATATATATATATATATGTATGTATGTATGTATGTATGTATATATATATATATATAATATATATATATATATATATATATATATATATATATATATATATATATATATATATATATATATATGTATATATATACATATATATATATATATATATATATATATATATATATATATATATATATATATATATATATATATATAGAGAGAGAGAGAGAGAGAGAGAGAGAGAGAGAGAGAGAGAGAGAGAGAGAGAGAGAGAGAGAGAGAGAGAGAGAGAGAGAGAGAGAGAGAGAGAGAGAGAGACTAAAAGCGTTGTAGAAGATTCCTGGCATTGGCAAGTTTGATAGTCCTTTTGTTGTCATCAGGCTCTCTACAATCATTTGTTATCTAGAGATTGTTTTGTATGATACCGATAGGTGGAGGAGTTCAACGTATGACACAGTTGAACCAGTGCCAACTTATTTATTATCATCCAATACTAGTAGATGCTGACCAGGGCATAGTTTACAAGAGAGTGTAAGGAGGCTTTACTTTTATTCTTTTAAAAAGAAACATGACTAACGGAAATCATATTTGTCATTATGGATTTCGATAAGGGATGAAACACATTTATATCAAGCGAATCATGCGGATTCAGGGCAGGTTTGAAGAAAACGTTAGCGTTTCATTGCCTCCCATCGTCATGAGGTCGGTTTCATTATTCACTCACTTAAACTTTCCTAAGGTACTATCAGAAAGTATACCCCCAGCAATGGGAAATATGTAGATGATAGACTGGAAGGCATGGTAGACAGCCATTGCTGTAGAGTTGTCCATCGATAGGCCACGTGTCAGATAAAGTACTAATATACCTGCAAAAAGTAAGTTGTAAATTGACATTGTGAATTGTGATATACTGACACCAATGGCTATTTTAGAGGAATACCAAATGTGTTATGTAGCAACTCCGAAAACTTAGACAACCTTTTCTATAGTGGCGATTATCATATGTTGGACAGATTCAAATTAGATTCCTTGGTAAACAACCTTTCTAAATACACATAAGAACTTGGTCTTTCAATTCGCCAGTAAAACGGCGACCATCACGATTTAAATGAAAGCTTGTATATTTAGGATGTTAAGTTGTGTTCTTACCCATTATGCCATAGAAAGCGAATCGCTCAAAGAATTCACAGATGAGGATTAGAATTGCGCACTTTGGAAACTTCATGTTGTGGTCGGTATGCTAGAAATGAACAATATGTTAGGAAGATTAGGCATTGCATGAGAAAATCACAAATATGAATGCCCCCCTCCCCCCCTCCACACACACACACACACATATATATATATATATATATATATATATATATATATATATATATATATATATATATATATATATATATATATATATATATATATATATATATATATATACATACATACACACACACACACATACATGAATACATACACGTGCACCCACACACACACATGCTTGCACTCACACACATACATACAATGTACAAACATACGCTCCGCCAGGCAACAGTTACATTCAACAATAACGACCACGATAGTATGTAAATGTGCATGCAGGTAATGGAGTAGGTCCTCTTTCTGCTTGCGCAAACTTCATTTCAATCCCAAATTCTTTACAAAAATTGACGCAAATATAGGGCAATTTATCACACATAATCAATTGTAAAACAAAATTTAGTCCGAAGAATTTTTTTGTTTTTTGATATGTTCTTGCCCTGTGAATTTGCATTCTTTATGTGAAAAAAAATTAGGGGTGTTTCGAGTTACTTTTTTTGCTAAAGAGCTATGCCTGAAAGGGTACGTTTTTTGCTCTTTAATTAAACTGAAAAGACAATGACGCTGCCTTTGTTTTCCTATTGTGGTGGCAACAATTTTATTGGAGTCAAGTTGCTCTCGGTAAGTCGCAAGTATAGAGCAATTTATCGCACATATTGAATAAAAAAAAGAATTTAGTCCGAAGGATTTTTTTAATTTTTTGATATATTCTTGTTCTGTAAATTTGCACTCAATATATCAAAAGAAAATGGGGGTGCTCCGAGTTACTTTTCATGCTACAGAGCTAAGTCTCTACCCATGTCAGCTAATTGTCTGCGATTATGTGTCAACTAAAAGTATTTATATTATCAGGGGTGTCCAACTGTCTCATTGTCACACCAGCGTGCGACAAGGGCTTCACAACGCGCGAAAAGCCAGAAAAAGCTCTGTTTAACCCGGGAATTTTTCGCAAAAACATTACAATAGAGCCTATCATATATTTCGCTTGAACTATTTTTGAAACTATTTGTATTTAGAAATCCTGATTTTAGTTATCATATCAATTGATTGATCCTGTTCTTAACTATTGCAATAAGGGCTAACATGGTGCAACTAAGTTACACTATTCATAGCTATCATCGAACCACGGCCACTGGAAATGTCAGTGCTCCAGAACATATTAACTGTGCTCCGGGACTAAGCGGAATCAGGGTTGTCTAAACAGGGGAATCGCTCAGCCTCCCCCAACCCCCCCCCCCCCCCCAGCCAATTTTAGATTATTTTTAATTGTTGAAATATGGTTGTCTATTACGCCCGTCCCCCTCGAATGGATGATACTTTCTATAAGTGTCGTAAGACAATAACTTGAATGGCAAAAAACTCTGCATAAAAACGTAATTTTTCTACCCCTTTGACGCACACATACGGTGGATGGTCCATGTCTTTGTATGCATGGCAGAAGTGTAGTTGCTATATCCCTCAACAGTACGTTACGGCGGGATAAAAGCCCCATCCGTCCTCAACGTTCACGTCACTCATGTCTGACCCCGTAATATGCGCAACAATGGGACGTCTCCCAACAATTGAAAATAAAACTTTAAAGTCGGTAATATAAGCAGAAAATGGATTATTTCAATAACCATTGTGTGATGTTTCATGCACAATCACTTCTGATTAAGCAATATTTAGTGCCATCGTTCGGTTGAGATAAACTTAACAAAAAAGCTGAAGGTGTCTGGGTCGAAATAATATATATGCGGGCGAACGTAGAATAATGCCTATCAATAAATGTTAACTCCTGACACCCTATTATTTACAGTTTTTTTCTTGAAGAATTAGACAAAAGGAAGACAATAGACAAACGCGCGAGATCGCATTGTTGGCAATGGGCAAATTTTACAATGGGATCTAAATTCCAAATTTTGCGGAGTTGAGATAAAAGCATGTTTGTACATATACGCGTTAGTGCTCCTATGATATGATAGTTGCCAAGTCTGGATGCGAAACACGAATTTTTTGTAAGAAAAAAGAGAAAAAAAACGGTTAGCCAAGCTTGGGTCAGACTTAGGTCAGACTATAGTCTGTCTGACTCAAGTTTGGCAATCACTTTTGCCACTTTTTTGTGACAAAACGTTCGAGTTTGCCATCCAAACTTGACAAACATCTTTGGAGCACTACTACGTGTATGCACAAACATACTTTTTGTCTCAGCTCCGCAAAATGTTGATTTTGCTCATTAGGTCCCATTGTAAAATGTGTCCATTGCCAAGAATACGATCTCGCGTGTTTGTATTGTTCGCAACAGACAAACACGCGAGATCGTAGTGTCGGCAATGTGCACATTTTACAATAGGAACTAATAAGCAAAATCAACATTTTGCGGAGCTGAGACAAAAAGTATGTTTGTACATACACGTAGTAGTGCTCCAAAGAGGTTTGCCAAGTTTGGATGGCTAACTCGAACGTTTTGTCACAAAAATGTGGCAAAAGTGATTGTTAAACTCGAGTCAGACAGATTATAGGGTATGTTAAATATGCACTTCCTTAGGGAGTAAGCCATTCATAGGCGATGATCGCCTCAGAGCTTCTGAGAATCATAGCACTGTTTTTTAGACAACATGAAGAATTTTACCCCTTTCTTGTGTATGATAAACCTGCCATGGCTTGGTTTTGGTATCACGACTGATGGCAAAATAAGACTGCAACAATCACGTATTGATTGCCCAATGCGCGTAAACAACCATTGTCGAGAATGAGCGCTATTGTTTCTTTACATCCCAACAATAGCCGTAGATACGTCCACAGGCGTCGATGACAAAATGGCCGACAGTACTAACGATGACGTATGGTACATATCTTGCGATGATTTGATGTCTCATCTTCGAAACGGGAGAATGTATGTATTACCCATTTGGTCATCTCATAAACTTATTCTAATTAGATAAACACAGCTATATAGCACGTGTAAAAGAATGAGAAACCACACATGGTTTGACATATACATAAATCTATGGAGACCGTCTCATTGACTGAAAAAAGCGCCAGGTTTCAAGTAGCACATTCTGCTCTATCTTAGAAATGTGAACGAGTGTGTGTGTTGGAAATGTCGTTTTAATGTAGCGTAAGCTGAAGCTTATTTATATCTTCGCTTTCCATTTGGTGTCTGCGTGTGTTTGTTGTGCATATAAAGAAGAGGCATTCCAATTTCTACTCGACGATATACCAAAATATGACCGGTGTAACAGGGCGGTTTCTTCGGTGTCTTCCAGTATTTTTTTGTCAATAAGGTACATCTCATCAGAAAACATGTCATAGGGATTACCTTAATCGAATAATCCTTATGGTGGAGAAATCCTCATGAGAGAGCATCTGGTATTTTCAAATCACTACCCTGTCCAGACTGACGTTCTGACCCCGCTGCCATAATAATTGTTATAGGGATTAAGATCCGCCGCTGAGCCTTGGTGCAGATTTATAGCCGAGTCGTAGGTGTTTGTTGCAAAATCTGAGGCTGCCAAGGCCGACGCTTTGCAACAAACACCCACGGCGAGGCTATACATCTGCACCAATGCTCAGTGGCGGGTCTTAATGGCTATTATAGCGAGTTTGATTGATAAAAAATTCAAACAACTCTATGAAAATGACACAAAAATCATGTTTTCTAGTGGTTGCTGAGCCTGGATTTGGTCCCGGCTCTGGAGCCTCATCCTGGATTTGGTCCCGGCTCCCTGCTATGAACCGGGACCACTTTAAAGCCACAGAATCAGCTTCTCACTGTACATAGTGTGTTTTCCAAGCCTATAATAAGCAAAATCAACATTTTGCGGAGTTGAGACGAAAGTATGTTTGTACATACACGTAGTGGTGCTCCTAAGATATTTGCAAAGTTTGGATGGAAAACTCGAACGTTTTGTCACAAAAACAATGGAAGAAGCGATTGCCAAACTTGAGTCAGAGAGACTA
Source organism: Maea johnstoni (assembly GCA_963942565.1). Taxonomy (NCBI): domain Eukaryota; kingdom Metazoa; phylum Annelida; class Polychaeta; order Spionida; family Magelonidae; genus Maea; species Maea johnstoni. The sequence continues at coordinate 43,841,736 of OZ012693.1, forward strand.
TAACACCACATTTTCCATTTAATTTCTTGGCATATCCATACCAGCAAATGTCTAATCCTTTTCAATAACCAACACAAAGTCCATCCAAGCTTAGGTCAGACAGACTATAGACACTGCTTGACTTAAAACTTAAGAGGCCCTGAAAGTCGCCACAGAGCAACCCAATAGGAGCATACCCACGATTGATTGGGTACAAATGTAATCCAAATTAGTTCATTACCCTTGCTCCATATTCATTTTGGTTGTCAATTCTGACATCTGTTCACCGTTGAATGACCCGGAGACGTCGTTTATGTTATCCGAGATCCACGTCATACCTAAAGTAACGTTCAATTATCATCATGTTGTTTTCTCATAAGTGGGGCATAGACTTCATTGGTCTATTGTTGTAGCTGTTCAAATTCATTTAGCTCTACATGTACTGGCCTTACAGAAGGGACTGCTGTTTTTCCAAAACCATTGACGTGACCGAATCGCGGTTCACAGCGGACCAATTTACGGCAAAAATGACGTGACATTGTTTTCGTCTCGGCCCAACATTTCTTCTCGCCGTCCTGATCATTATGTCATATGGAAGTTTTTCTTTTTTTCGAAAAAATGGTAGCCATTCTCCGCACGTCACGTGTGGCTTTCGCCGAGTACGTTGGCAAAGCATCATGCGAGCTTTTTTTGGCATATTTTTTTATCATCCTTTTTTTGAGTCCTGTATTGATTCAATGTATAGAACATTTGTAGGTAACTACAAACAAGACCTGATTTTAGGAAAAATATTTATTCATGTACTTTTATTCAATTTTTCTGGCTGATTGTTTCGTTACCATAGTAAACAGGCATTGCGCAGAATCCCGGCATTTAGGCATTGCGTGGACTTCCGGCTTGCGCCCTCTTTATTTTTGGCATATAGTCAAACTATAATGTTGTGCCAATGCCACATCAAAGTGCTAATATGATGAGAAAGCAAAGCTTTAAATGCTCGCGCAGCTCGATGATATTTCTCGTAGCGATTGACCGAAAATAGGCCTATAGATATGGCATAAAAATTACTACGACTTCAACCTGTTGAAAAATCGTCATTTCACGACAGATCTCCTCTAGAATTAAGAGACATGTAGAATTATTTGTGACGATTGTAGCGATTTAAACCGCATTAAAATCGATTCACGGAAAGATGAGTAAAGTCATGTTTACCGTGAACATCGAAGTTACGACTTTGGAATTCCATCGTAACATGACGTCATATCAAGACGTCAGCATTTGTCGCACGTGAGCATGTATGTTTCAGTTGTTGCATAGTTCGGCGTGTGTTGCACGATAGTCGGCGACCAAAACGCTATTTTGACACAATTTAAAGGAAACAGTCCAAATTTATTATTTGATTAAGAAATATTTAAAACATGAAACGATCTGGCGGCAAAATGTGCTCTTACAGCAAAAAGTTATGCTCATTTCTCGCGAGGTCATCGAGCGAGCGGGACAAAGAGACGAACAGACAGAAGTGTTGACGGAAGTGTGGACACGGTTTCAAGGGCCTCAGTATGTACTTCCATTGACAATGGCATTGTTGACATCCTATACCGTAAATGCTCGCTACGCTGAGTCGGCCTTCGGCCGACTCACTACGCGAGCTATAATTGGCGTTTCAGCCCATACTGATGGATTTGGGATATAGGCGAGCGGCAAACCTGGAAAAAGGGCTCTAATTAAGGAGTTTAATCAACCCGAGAGTCATACAGATGAAACATATGTCATTTTAAAGCTGATTTTCTATACTTTTAAAAAAGGTATGTTGTGGAATTCAAATGTGGTCAGGTTTTTCTGAAAATTGCTTGTTATATCATATGGTTAGGTAAAATTATGTAAAAAACACAAATTTCTTATTTTTTTATTCTAAACTTGCAGATCAATAACCTGCAATCAAATAGCAGTGGAAAGTGAGTTAAGTTAATGTCTTATCTTATACAAAAAGTTTCATTCAGCTAAAATTATTTTAAACCAAAAAATGTGAATTTTTGGACAAATTTGAGCATTTTTTTGGTATAATTTTTTTTTGAGGAGTGATATTTTCTTTTTTAAAACAGGGTTTGCATAACAGAGTGTGTCATATAAAATGCCATCAGAAAGCTTATCATCTCAGCTTTCATTTGAGGCCAATTTTGAAATGGATTGGCTTTTCAGGACTTAGTGAAGGAAGTTTACTTACCCCTACCCCTATTCTGAAAAATGCAACTAAAATACGAAAAAATTGAAAAAAATATATTTTTAATTCAGACAACTGGCAGGTGATGTCTTGATACATTTGCGGTCCTTGTGGACATTTTCTTAGACTATTTCTAAGTTAGACAGCTAAGTTAGACAATTTGTTTTAGTTCATGAACTAGCCACTAGGTGGCTGTTCATTGTAGCTGTCACCGCTGCCAAGGGTCAAGACGTATATTACTATAGAAAATTAAGTGGAATGTACTAATTAGTGTCTTTAAGTAAAAGTTGCAGTCTTTAGTTCATCAAGTGGAGAGAAAGAGGGAGGGCATATGGGCCTCCTGGCCCAAAGATTCAGGTGCATCATACTGGCCAAGTGTCGAATCAAGGAGCTCCAAAGGCAGGCCATGGAGCTGCCCTCCCTTAGAACCTGCCTAATTAGGTGATAGAGCCAGTTGGCCCAATCTTTGATGGATGGGCCAGTGCCCTCACCTGATCCAGAGTGGACCCTAGGAACTATCAGAACTGGGTCAGGGGGGGGGGGGCTGTCTGATACAGAGTGGGGCCGCACCCACATTAAATATTTCACAGAAGAAGGGGTCTTTTTTAAGAACTCCGCATGTCCACGATTTGTAAAAGAGGGGTACTTTTTTGAACCCAGGTACAAAGTATGGGGGGTGAAAATCCCTTTACAATCCATGAAATATCCGTGGCTCTGACGCCGACTGACTTCCGAAGTGACTGGACTTCTGAGTCTGCTGCCGCTAAGCAGGCAGAGAATTATAAAATCTAAAGTTAAAATATGTGTTCACGTTCATCCAATGTCAGTGTTTTGATAAGAGAAGGGGTGTTTAATTAGTTCCCCCCCCCCCCCCCCCCCTGGAATCATCAAGATACTGGAACAGATTTAATCCACACGTCTTGATGAGTGAAAGTCCTTGGGACAGTTGAGAGGCAAAAGGGGATCACCTTTAACTGGTACACTGTACCATCACACCGTGAAAGTAGGCATCCTCTAAATCTAGAGAGACTGCCCACATACCTGTTAACTGGACAATGCAAATGCCTGAGACAGGTGGATATACTTTCCTAGAAAGACCAGGACTGATTGGAGGGTGTCCATCCTGAAGGACGGATGGACAACCGGGAGTTTAAGAGATTTTGAATGGAAAATGGGCCTCCAGCCTCTCTTATCCACTTATAAGAGGGAATAGTAGAAACTGAGCCTGTCCAGCAGAGGGTATACAATTTAAATTGTATTTTCTGGAGGCCCATCTTTAAGGTGAGACGATGGCTCTCCCTGGTTCAAAGTGGAGATGGGTCAGACAACACCAGCAAGTAAAATCGATACGGTAACCCGTACAGATTGTCTGGAGCACCCACACATGGGATGTGAGATGCGAGCCCATCTTCTGCTATTACAGGGGGGTGTAATAAATGAACACGTGCATCTAGACCTGTAATGCTGAGGCGACTCATTGTTGTTGAGTGCTTCTCAAGCCTTTTCCCCAGTCTATCAGTGTTACAACTATGCAAAATTGATGACGAACTTAAGGGTTTCTTTGGGTTGAAGTCTGGATTAATCCAAGACTTCACATACGCAATTAGGTCCTCAAGTCATGATTTGCTATCCTGACTGTCGGGTAGGCCCACGGGACCCAGACATATGAAGCGGAGGCAATCTCCAGTACTCAGATAAAGATCAATCGCCTCTGGGGTGGCCTATCAGGTTTCGAGGAGGGTGCCAGGACCTCAAAGGCCAGGAGGTAGAGAGCTGGCATAAAAGTGAGATGAATTTCTTGAAAGCGAACCGGAACTCGAAAGCAGACTTTCTCCACTGTCCCAGTTACTTGCCAAACAGATGCATCTCCTTGGGGGTTGTGCAAATCAGGGTTAGAGACAGTGTTGGCTATGGCCCCTGACCTGTCTGAGTGCTGTTGACTTGTCACGTACAACGTTAATATCAAGTGAGCCATCATTTTGAGTGTTAAGCTCAAAGGCAGAGAGCTTGCTTAATGCCTCCTCATCTTCAGACCCCGTACTGGCAGTCTAGGCTGGAGGGGTCCGGATAGGTGATATTCTGGGCCTGATCGGAGTGAGCACCCAAGTGATGGACCCTGCAAAGGGCCCATCTTGTGGTGTGCAATAGGAGTTCCGGGGAACCCTAAGCTGGTGAGGCACCCTGCTGGCCTTATAAAAGAAGGGGAATGTTTGGATCTGTCTGTTGGTACCCTGCATCTAAAATATTCCTTGGTCCTCTTTGGATCAGAAGGCTCTGCTCTTACTCTCCCTCTTTTTTCTTCTTTCATCTAGAATACTTATGCTTAGTCATTGTTCTTTAACAATGAAAAAGGACCACTTTTTACTAATATCTAATGTACCTTTAAACACTTATTCATTCATTCCGAAGTGATTGCGGTCAGATTCTGTGACAGCACATCCACCTTTATGAAGAGATTGGTGTGCTCTTCCTCAGGGGAGAGCCCCTTTGGAAGTGGTGCCACGGATGCCATTGACATGGCTGAAGAGTGTAAATCTGCTAGAAGCTGCAGCACGTTGGTGCAGCATGAGGGACAAACATCTTAGCTAGAGGCTGGGTTAGCTGATGCTCCAGCGTGCCCTCAGCAGGACCTAAGACTGATCCGGAAGGACACACAGGGTGGCTGAGACCAAAGCCATTGGCCTGGACATACCCACACCCCCTCCCAAGTGCAGTAATTTAGAGTGTTTCTGCTACAAAGTGCTTTCTTTCTCTGGATCTTTGCAGATAGGTATCGGACAAGGATGAAGTGGACGGGAAGGGTGCTCTCACATCTATTTTATGGGAAGACTTCATTGTGGCACCCCTGGAGCCTGCAGGCTCCTTATCTTGGATGAAAAGTGTCCGTTACCGACCCTTCGCAGGAGATGGGCTGGCGCTAGGCCTTTGAGAGACCCTTTTATGGAGAGACATGAGTTTCAACTCGAAAAATCTCTGGATTATGGGGCATAGTCCTTGCACACCTCAAAGGACCAACCATTGGGTGTGAAGGATAACTCAACACTGCAGACAAAAGATACTTCATTCCAGTTCATGTCATCAGCAAGGCTTGTACACCTACCTTCTGTAAAATATAACCAGCAGTGCATGCACCTACTGGATATGATTCCAACTCAGCAAACCCTGCAAGCGACATACCATATAAGCTTGTTCAATGGTTTGCAATAGGAGTTTGCACCTCCCGCAGAACCCTAAGCTGGAGTGGCATGCTGCTCACCTTATAAAAGGGGGATGTGTGGATCTCTCTATGGATACCATACATTTAAAAGATCTCTTGGTCCTCTGGATCTGAAGACTCTGCTCTTATTCTCCATAATTTTTTTCTTTCACCTAGAACTATTATGCTTTGTAATTGTTCCTTAACAATGACAGGGGACAGCTTTTCAGGAATACTTTAAGGCACTAAATGGTCTTTATGTGCAAATGTGCTTTTAAACCTTCATTCACTCAGTCCACCTCAGCAATGTTTGATGCAAGCAAGAGGGAAGAGGATAGTGTTTAAGATTGTTATGGAAAATCCTTGAAGGTTATCTGACCTAGCTTACCGTGATAGATTGCTCAATTTGACCTTGTATGACCCTAAAAGAAGATCTAGCAATGATGCCAAAGACTTGAACTGACTGTGGGTCAAACTAGTTTGAGAAAGAATGCTAGCTTTATTAAACAACCTCCATGTGAGGCAAACATTTGTAACATGTGAGGAGAGCATTATGGCAAACCAAAATATGGTTGTCATCTCACGCAGCACAGCAGGGTATGATTATGATTATGGATGGAAGGACTGTGGCACTCTAATACTTATTTTTCATGGAGGTCCTATAATGTCAGAGGTCGGGGGGTCCCTTTGGTATTTAGAAGGTTGCATACGCTCATTTTCAAAATTTAAAAATACCCCTAAAGCACTGATTCCAGGCCAGAAAAGGACCCTTATTTTCAAAAACGCTGACATTTTTTCCAGTAAAAAAACACCCCTTCTTTTATCAAAACACTGACATTGGATGAACGTATTTTAACTTTAGATTTTATAATCCTCTGCCTGATTAGCGGCAGCAGACTCGGAAGCTTAGTCACTTCGGGAGTCACTCGGGTCAGAGCCGCGGATATTTTGTGGATTTTAAGGGGATTCTCAGCCCCCTTACTTCGTACCTCGGTACAAAATATGTAAAGCGGGTGCGGCCCCCGTCTATACCTGACTGCACCCCCCCCCCCCCAACCCGGGTCTGAGGTTCTGCAAGACCTTATTTGCAATTACAAAGGTCGGAAACAGTGCTCGAAATACTGTCTGCTACCAGTAAGAGATGTCTTCCATGGAACTTTGCCCTTGGGAAGCAAGTGAAGACTGGAAGTATTCACACAATGGCTGTCTATCTCCAAGAGGAAGATGGTTCCTAGGATGTGCAATATCACTGAGAAAGACATGCTGGGATATAGCAAAGTAAATTCCTAGTTAACTATCACATTTAAATGACAATTGTAGTGTGGTTGACACAGCATTGGTGTACATTAACACAAGTGTTCCTAGATATCTTGAACTTCAGGAGATAAGATACAGATTTGATATAAAATCACTTAGTTATGCAACAAACTCCTTTCTGAACAATTTAAATGACTTCCAATGTCATTACAATCTTATTTGTACATAAATGATTTAAAAAAAATATTTTCAGATTTTTTCACATTTTTGTCATATTTTTCATAATGGGGGTAGGGATAATCAAAGTCCCACAACTTGTACATTTATCAACCGATCCACTCAAATCTGGTCTCATTAGAAAGAATATAGTTCCAGCCTTATATTGGTGTATGATGTAGTGCTCTCTCCGCCTTACAGACTGATATATAGGTGAAAATGCTTTATACATTTGAAAATAAATACAAAAAAAATGTGAAAAATTATGATAAAATCGTATTTTTTTCCCCCTGCAAATACCTCTGGAAGTTCAATTAATTTTTTTAATAGTATATACACACTGGCCAAACATTAGAATACGGTGTTCTTGAATATCCTCATTATGTTGTTTCATTAAAAATAATTTTCGTTTTCATGATTTTTGACAATTTATTTTCAACATGTCAGTACCTTTAGTTGATTTCAGAAAAACCTGACCACATTTGATTTCCACAACATATCTCATCTTAAAGTGCAGAAAACAAGCTTTCAAATGAGCTATGTTGTGTCCGTATGACTCTCGGGTTGATTAAATTTCTGAAATCTGGGCCTCAGCCGCTCGCCTAATATAGCATGTTTCACACGGGACGCGCAAAAATGCCTACCGTATAAAAAAATGAAAAAAAAAACAAACTTCCGTACGTAAAAATGTTAAGAACAGCGTGAAAATCCGAGATAAAAAGATTGGCTGAGGCGATAAAGAATTTCATTCTCAAAGTTTTTAAGTCCACGCCTTTTATTAGCGCACATGCGTGCGTGAACAAGAACACGGACTGCGTGCGTTGCTGATGGCGACGTAACAATGTGTGCTCCACCGAAGGCTTTCAACAATACGAGACAGTGTGATCGGAACAATGTATCAATGACGCTTCCTCGTATCGTTTTCTCAAAACTTTCAGGAAAACGTGCCTAGGGCGGGGGGGGGGGGACCAAAGAAATAATCATTGATGGGGTTTGCACGAACATAATAAATAAAGGTGAAGGAGTGTTTGTAGGGAGATGATAAACAGTGCGGGGGGGGGGGGGGTTGTCATCCGACGATGACAACAGAGGTTCACTATGGTCCACTTCTGTGTACATACTAAAGCCCATAATATATTACTACTATTAAACAGTAGAAATCTGAATAGTAATGATATAATGAATGAAAGAATGGTTGCTGAAAGACGTATCGGCACACAAAGGCATTTTAGTGCCAAAGTAATGATATAGTATTTACTTGTACTAGCAGGCTCCCGTGCACAGCACGGGTTTGAATTCCTATTCACGGATGCGCAGGAGGTTTAGAAAAAAAACAACACAACAAAGTATACCCCCCCCCCTAAATTAAACAGTATTCTTAAGAAAGGGAATTTCAAAATTAACACCGAGTGAAAGATGAGAGGATAATCGATGAGTCAAGGAGAGGAAGAACTGCAATAAAGTGAGAATCATTTTCCATTCAATTCACAAGATTTCTGTCCCCTCTCCCTCCCATTTCCCCCCTCCCTCCATAACTCTAAATAGTTACAGAAGTCTTAGTAAAATATAAAATGGACTCGCCACCAGCAGCTCTCGCCACGTGACCTGTGGTAGTTAGGCCAAATTAGGGGATCCACTGGTATACCCTGCTTGTTGCCAATGGATACGGGGATTCTCCAATCAGGGGTACACTTTCTAGTGAAGAGGTGTTACATGCATGATAATGGGTGAAAGGTAGTTCTCCAAATTGATTTCATTGGGTTTTCACCCATAAAGGGTGTGGATCTTCCTGACCAGAATGTTATAAGTGATATTTTCATTGTAAATAATCCTCAAAATAGCTCAGAACTGCCCCAAAATAGGTCAAAATGCAATGTAACACTGTTGCACTGAAAAAAAATCCAAAAAGTGCAGTATTTAAAAACTGCAGAAGCACATATCTGCAGTGAATTTTAAAAGTTATCAATCGTCAGCATAGAATTCTCTCTCCCACACAGTAAACATTGCGTAAATTGGAACTATAAAACTATTTTTATGGTTATTTTGATAAATCACCATCAATGTAACACAAATCAAATATTTCAAAAGTTGAAATATTTAGCAACCCAACTGGTGAGTAATAAGATAAGGAATTGCACTTTTTATAGCCCATGTTGAGCTCCAGGTAAATGTTATCTTCCATATAAAAAATGGCTCAGTATAGTCAAAAGCAGAGAAAATATGAAATTTTCATATTGTAGCTGAATGTGTCCGAAAAAACCTGTAGAGTCCGTATACCACCCCTTTTGAGCTCTTAGAATAACATCTTTCAAAAACTGTAGTATTAGCAGTAAGACCCTTCTTAGCAATCACTAAAAACAATTATAACTATTGTAAGTTCAGAGGATGCTGGAGTTTTTAGCCAAAAAAGCCATTCTGTAGTGTCCGTATACCAAATATGTTTTCATCTTGGTAAAGCATTCTGATATAGGTTTTATTGTTGACTTCACTTCCCAAATAGACACCATAAGTAATGTGTATGTTTTAGTAATTCTGCATTGGGTCCCTGGCCAAGTTAACTTGTATATCTAACCATATTTAGTCCTACACATGTGGGAAACAGCGTTTCTGTGTGTGTGTTTAACCATTGGGACTTAATATTTTGTACTTAATTATGAAGTCATTTTGCTACACTGTGTACAACACCTCTCCTACGATACATTTGAATCCAATTAGGATGTTTGAACTTACAACCCCTGCATTTATAATAGGAGTTGTGTACCTTTTGTGTCATGTAGTGTCCGTATACTGGGAGACAATGTTCTTATATAATGTCTTAGGCAACTCAAATATCTTCAATGAGACACCTCCTTTATTGCTATTTTCCTATAGTCTGTCTGACTCGAGTTTGGCAGTCACTTTTCCCACTTTTTTTGTGACAAAACGATCAGGTTTGCCATCCCAACTTGGCGAACCTCTTTGGAGCACTACTATGTGTATGTACAAACATACTTTTTGTCCCAGCTCCGCAAAATGTTGATTTTGCTCATTAGTTCCTATTGTAAAACGTGCACATTGCCGACACTACGATCTCGCGTGTTTGTCTGTTGCGACCATGCAAACAAACAAGATCGTATTGTTGGCCATGGACACATTTTGCAATGAGCCCTGATGAGCAAAATCAACATTTTGCGGAGTTGGCACAAAATATATGTTTATACATACACAAAATAGTGTTCCTAACATGTTTGCCAAGTTTGGGTGGAAAACTCGAACGTTTTGTCACAAAAAAGTGGCAAAAGTGATTGCCAAACTCGAGTCAGAGAGACTATAGGAAAATAGCAATAAAGGAGATATCTCATTGAAGATATTTGAGTTGATGGGACAGAGGGGGCGCATACAAAATTAAAAAATAAATACCTCCTAAGCATTGATTTCTGGCCAAAAAAGCACCCTTATTTTGATAAAACGGCTGACTTTTTCCAGTAAATAAACACCCCTTCTTTTATCAAAACACTGACATTGGATGAACGGGAACACATATTTTAACTTTAGATTTTATAATCCTCTGCTCGTTTAGCGGCAGCAAGTGGCAGCAGCAAACATGGAAGCCCAGTAACTTAGGGAGTCACTCGGCGTCAGAGCCGCGTATATTTCGTGGATTGTAAGGGGATTTTCACCCCCCATACTTCTTTTACAAAATCGCGGACTTGCAGAGGTCTAAAAAAGACCCCTTCTTCCGCGAAATACATAATGCAGGTGTGGCCCCCCTCTGTACCTAAGTACCCCCCCCCCAAGGGGGGCCATAAACAGGTGAATAAACTACTGTTGTACAGTTTGTTGATGGACGGCCGGACTTCCAAAGGTCCAGCTATCTTTTTTAATGTAGTTTTTATCCATGGTCAGTTTTTTGCTCAAAGATGCCAACATGCATTCAATGATCATAATTGGAGGTGAAACGAATGCTGTTCGGCATGTTCGAACAATCGGGCGAACACTATATGAATAAGTCCATGTACCATGTGGTCTAAGACTGCTAGCTGACTCTCACCCCTGCACGGGTTCGAATCCCGGTCACGACATGAGAAAGTTGCCAGTGACTTTGCATTAGGCGGTGGTTTTCGCTAAGTACTCCAGTTTTTTCCACCAGTTATAACTGGCTAGTCACACAACTTAGCCGCAATATGCTTAAAAAGCAACAATTTCTTCTCAAAATTTCAAATGCAACGGCAAGTGGGCAAGCAGTTCTGATGTTTGCATGCCAATATAATTCCAAGGAGAGAGATTTGATGATTAAATGCCAAATGAATTTTAAGGATTGCTAATATAAGTTGAAAAGTATAGGGCTTGATATTTATATATATATATACATATATATATATATATATATATATATATATATATATATATATATATATATATATATATATATATGTGTGTGTGTGTGTGTGTGTGGTTTCGCTAAGTACTCCACTTTCCTCCACCAGTAATAACTGGCTAGTCAGACAACTTAGCCGCAATATGCCAGAAAAAGGAACAATTATATATATATATATATATATATATATATATATATATATATATATATATATATAAAATGGTTTGACACAGCCAGCGTGAAACAATATTTTATATTGTGGTCGGCCCATTCGATCGCCCAAACCATACAAATTTAAGTATTCAATAAGAAAACATATTATAAAGATTGATGACAAATGCTGTGGCAATCTAAAAGACTAAAGCAAGGGAGAGAGAGAGAGAGACAGAGAAAGAGACAGAGAAGAGAGTATTGAAGGAGGGAGAGAGGTAGGTGAGATAGAGAGACAGACAGAAAGACAGACAGATGGAGGACGAGAAAGAGAGGATAGTTAATTGTAACACCACAGGTCTGAGTACATGTGCACTCATTCTCTCTGTCAGCCTAGTGCTCTATGGTGTAGAGTTTTTTGCAACGTATAGTTTTATAGATAGAGTTGAAAGAGGGGGAGAGCAACATTGTATAATTTCATAGATACAGTTGTACAACATTGTATGAAATACATTGTATCATATCGGGTGGCTGCAGACATATGTCATTGATGTGACCTGGACTGGCTGCAGACACTTGTCATTGCCATTGGCAACAGGACCAGTGAAACACTTCTTTTGCAAAAATATACTCTAAATGCACAAATTTGAAAAAGCAGAAACCTTTCGGAGCCATCTAGAGACCACAATGGAACAACCCATCGCAGCAGCAGAACTCCACAGGCCCCAAGATTTCTTGAATCCTTTACCATAGGTCTCAAAAACTGTGTATTAAAATATAGACCAGCAGGCCCCCATGCACAGCATACTCAATGATGCGCAGGAAGGTCAGATGCCGAGAATAAAAAAACACCCACAATCAAACTACCTTAACCACTCAACATTTAAGAACCCTTACTGAACCGCTGACGTCACTCTTTTTTTTTTTAGTTTCTAATTTTCAGTCATCACCAGGAACGGTGAGACCAAAAACTATAAATTAGACTAAAATGCATCAATCAAAAAATATATGAAAATTTCAGGCCCACCTTCTAGCAACTCCTATGCACAGTACAGGTTTTGGTTTTCAGCAATATTGAATTATGTGCAGGAAGTTAAGACCAGTTTGACGCCAGAAGCATTGCTCTTATTAATATCAGAGAGAGATTTTAAATGAACAAAGAAAAAATGACCAGCAAATACTCTAAAAAGTAACAGAAGTCTTAGTTGAATATGAAATGGACTTGCCACCAGCAGATCTCACCACCTGACCTGGGCCCCAGGGTATGGGTCATAACAGGGGATCCACTAATATAACCTGCTTGCAGCCAATAGACATATTGCTCACACTGGGCAACACACTATATGATAGGAGGGTCATCGATTCCCAAACCATCGATGAACCGACAAAACATACAGGCCGATATCGGATCGAATCAGCACTAGACATCGATATACACGACGCCACCTTTTGGCGAGAAGGCAAACTACACATTCAGTTGCCACAGCCATGATAAGGAAGTCTCTGGGCGTGTGTGGACATGTGTTATAATGTCATGTTAAGTCCATGTGGCAGTGTGGTTGCTTGTTGCTTGTGGCCCTGGCAGCTGTGTAAATACTGTTATCATTAATGTGACTTTTACGGCATGGTTGATACTTTGAAGAGATTGCATTGTTTACACTTGCCGGGACCAGTGGTGTTCTGCCATATGGATTGAATTACTTAGTATAGTGCATCTCGGTAGTATAAAAGGAAGATAACTGGTACTACTGATCTACCTTTGGTTATTATAGTGCATGGCCCCAAAACTGTGCAGGGTCAAAGATCAGCATCCTTCTTCACAGTAGGATATTGACTAATTTGTAGAATCTGTATATTGGGCCTAAACAAAAAATGTTTGTTTCCTATAACATGCTAGAAAAAAATAGGGTAGGTAGGTAGGGAATTTATCTTATTTCTTCATTTCTTCTCTCCTCCATGCTGCATTAGATGTAAATGTGAAGCAAAATAGTAGTATCTTAAGCAGTAGGGCACCTAGATCTATTTAAATCCACTGAACTAGTATTACATGCTGCTATTTGAGGTCATCTTTACCTTGCTTTTTATAAAAAATATATATTTTAGGCCTTACCTTAGGCCTTATTAGTGGAAACATCAATTTTATATTTTAAGTTAAAAAATCGAATCGAAATAATCGGAATCGAAAAAAATAATGTCAATAATCGAATCAAAAAAAAATTGGATGTCAATGACAGTCCTACTATATGACCACTGCACACTGGGCGTTATAATATGCATTCACACACTGACATCTCACTGTCTCTCACCACTACCCGTGTTCAAATCCCTGCCATGGTATGTGAGAAAGTTGCCAGTGACTTGGGGTTGGTGGTGGTCTTCGATGGGTACTCCAGTTTGCTCAACCACTAACAACTGGCTAGTCACAACTTAGCTGCATTATTGCACAAAAAGTGACAATAATTAAAATTCCAAATTTCAGTGTGCTGTATGATAATTGGCCCCTCACTGCATCTCTCTGGTACCAGTACCTACCCCTCTGGTAGCAATGCAGCATTCATTAAACTGCATATATATATATATATATATATATATATATATATATATATATATATATATATATATATATATATATATATATATATATATATATATATATATATATATAATAGTCACACTGGGCAAAACACTATGTGTCCACCGGGCACTTGGTCTTAAATGATTGTACGCTGACTGCTCGCTGTCTCACACAACAGCTAGTTTTCGAATCCCGACCAAGGCATGTTAGATGTGTTTTTTTGATAGGCCTGAAATTCCTATGTGATTGTGCATGTAGGATAATTGTTATCTAATAATTGGCCCCTCGCTGCATCTCGGTACCACATGTAAAGGTAAAGAAACATTAGCATTTGCGAGACGGGGGGGGGATTCAGAAGTCCAGAAAATAATGCTCACTGGTGCGGTTATTTGGGGTCTGTGCACTTAATCGGACGTATATGGTAAATAACAACATTACCGTATTCATCTGATTAAGCGCACAGACCCCTTTTCTGAAAGATGTTGGAAGCGTAAATACACAAATTCAGAATCAATACAAGGTCTTTTGCACCTTGGGCACAAATCATTTCACATTCAAATACAGATAAGTAGCGGTACTCGATACAATACCAACATACAAATATGACATCCCAATGGGGATAACCTGATGGAATGGATCCTCCAGAGGGTATCCATCCCATCAGGCTACACCCACGGGGATGTCATATGAGTATGTAATCAACAGGAAACAATGCAGGAGGGGAATGCAAAATATAAGAAAATTAAACTAAAAAGAGGATGCAAAAGGAGAAATAGAATACAGGAGAATGAATGCAAGAGTATAGAAATTGAAAGAGAGTATAGAAATAAAAAATCAGTAGATCAGAAAGAGTGGAAGAACAGAAAGCAGAAGGCTCAGTATTGTAGTGTTGTAATTAATAAAAAAAAAACTATTCCAAGTACCTCATAAATATGATAATGCACTGCTTGTTGCTAATGGATTGGACCTTATGTGATTGTCACTGACTGCTCGCTGTCTCTCACCACTGCCATGATTCAAATCCCAGCTTGGGCATGTGAGAAAATTGCCAGAGACTTCCGATTAGGCAGTGGATTTGGCCAGAGTTATAATATAAAAGTAAATATATACAATAGGGAGATGGAGGGAAAGATAATCTTAAAAAAGGAAAATGGGTTGCACAAACAAAGTGAGAAAAAAAGAAATTCACAGTATACAGAGATATATACAATATAAAAAGGGATATCATAGAATGGGATATTATGCAAAGCAATACCAAAGATCCAAAGAAAAAGAAAAGTACAGGAGAAATAAATAAACATAGCTGAAATGTCGATATAGGCTAGCAACAGTTCAAAGGAATTCCTAATGATGTGACAGGACTTAAAGGAAATATTCAAAACCTTTCGGGGCCATCTACAGACCACAATGGAACAACCCATGGTGGCAGCAGAACTCCACAGGCCCCAGGATTTCTTAAATCCTTTACCATAGGTCTCAAAAACTGCGTATTAAAATATAGATATGTATTTCTATGAATATCGGCATATGTTGAAACTGCACTATTTCTTCGGTAGGTTGTTACTTGGCCCTCTCACAATGTATGAGGATGACTATTGTCCTTTGTTTTTATATTTTCCTCGGACAGGTTATTCTTTACTCTTTTCTACAACAGTGAGTCTATTGTTTTCAGTTGAAAAGACTACACGTAGTAGCGCTTTAAATGCTGATCTGATTGGGATATTTTCTGACCTCATAACACTGAAATGGTATTGCCGTCCGCACCTGTGAGCGTAGTGATCTTATTTACACTCAGAGATACTCACTTTATTAGGTAAAACAAGAATGATGTTGTGTTTTTGGATTTACCAAAGTCTTGTTTCAAGACACATACTTTCTAATCGTGAACGAGTCTTCATCTTTACACCCACTCTTGATATATCTTTATGGAATAATCAACATTTGATCTCATAAACGAAGTTTTTTTTTATCAATATCATGGTCTTTTACCATTAATTGTATTACAATCGTATCCAACATAAATATCAAAGACACACTTGTGTTGAAAGATATAAATTTTCTGGTAATATATAGTTAAATGGAGACATATCTTCAACTAAGGTAACCATCCCTTTTGTATCGACATTTCGATACTGCAACTGACATCATTTACTTACGTCTGATGTTTCTGACAATCAGGAAAGTTTCAAACATACAGGTCTGTCAAAATACCCCCCCCCCCCCCCCACCAAGAAAAAAGAGTTAAAAAGGGACCAAAGTATTGATCAATATTAATGCTCTCCTGAAGCAGCTAGCATGAATAGGAATCCTGAACGAATTAGCTGTCTATATTCGTGACAACAAAATGCTTAAGAACATATTTTGCAAAATATTATGTCTTCTTCAGGTCACTAAAACAGGAATATCACATATTAGCCAATCGCGCACAGATTGAGAAAGCGTATGCTGATAGTCTTAAGGAATGGGTCGCTACCGCAGAGAGAAAAATCAAAGACCAGGGTAGGTCCATGTCAAATAATTTCAGACTTATTCATTCTGTACCCTGTTTTCTATATTCTTTCTGGGAGTATATCACATTTCCCCAAATTTCAAAGTTTATAACTCTTTCTTTCCGATTGTTTATCAAAAATGAGAAAATGTGCACTTTTCAAATGAAAGGTTCTGTAACCTCTGAACGTAGTCAAAATGGGACCGCCTTTCTTTAAAATACCCTTCGTCATGATTAACTATGCAACATTTCAAGCTAAATTGTTAACATTTGATAACAAAGTGTATTTTTCAAGCGACGTGATTTGGTAAAATTCGTATTAGCTAGTGGCCAGAGACAAATACACACACCCATCAACAGCTTATCTGCGAGCTTCTGCCATAGAGAGGGCCTCTCCATGGCCTAAGGGTCTAACGCATCGAAAGGATTGCTACCCACGTCCTCTCAGAACGGAGTCAGTGCTTACCCCGGCACAGTTTTGCCGGAGAAGTACTTATTCTGTTACTTCAACGGTTTTCTCTTGTATAGACGACACCCTCTCTTTCCTCATTTGTCCTCTCCTTGAACTTACCATCTGTTCTCAATCGTGTATTTTATTATTGAGTTTGAAAGTTGTCTCTTCTCATTTTGGAAAAATACAGAAATAATGCCTTACGCTATAGATTTGAGGACGTATAAGGAAAATATAGGTTCAACTTTCGTATGTAAAGGCCACTTTGAGATGTTTACACATGTTAAAGCCTATACCCGTTTCCTTATGATCAGATCAACTGTGAATGTGTAGGACACCACTGAATAGAGTGAGAGGTAATCTATTACAGCATCTCCCATAGGCTTACACAAAAGCAGAACTTTGTTTTGATCCTCTAAAAGCTTCTCTATGTATGCATGGGTGGGCGGGGCTGGGAGTTCAGGAGGCAGTTCCAATGACTAGAGAACGGGAGAGTTGTTACCTTAGCACAGAACAGCTTTAATTAACAGAACAATTTAATTTCTTACAACAGAAGCTGTACTGACTTGACTAATCAGTGCCTTTAAAACCTCTCAATCTGATGTTGCTTAATGTTTTTCTTGGAAATCAACTGAACGGCACTAGCATTGGCTTTACTTTCTCAGCCCGTCCCGTCCATTGGTGTCTTGGTCTCTTGTCATCATTGCAATACACGTATATGTCTGCTTTCCTACTGCTTTTTATAGCTACAACTATATCTAATCATATGATGTTATATTATCTCCAAGTGAATAGAACGAAAGGTACGTATGTGACGTTGGGGTATTGTCTATTGTTAAATAGCTGATGGATGTCGACGCTTGCCTTACAGAGTTGGAGTTTGGAGAGTTGAGGAAAGTGTTATCGTTGCTGGCGACAGAGGGCGCCGTGGAGGCAAAGTACCATGACAAACTTCACGACGGACTCATGGACGAGGCGGGACCGGTCCACCAGCTACATAAGTAAGCCAGCGCTCATGGGTCATCTCCAAAAGTAGCAGATGTGGAGAGTCAGTTGTAGAACAGTGCAGGAGTAACACCTTCATAAGATCTATGGGGAGTGAAATTATCACTAGCATAGACACCGTCATCGTTACTGTCGTCACTGTCATTGTCATCGTTATTTTAAAAGGTATTAGGGTAGATAAAAAGGGTACAATAGGTTGTAGATAAAGAAGAGGAAGAACTACCAGAGGCATTAGCAATATTAGTTGTTATAATAGCTAAAAAGGATCAGCAGTAGTACTAGCAATAGAAGCTGCCAAAGCTGTTGAAGCGCTTCATTCTTTCTAGGTGATGTACTTTTGGAAGAAGATCAAATGAAGATAAGGAAGAAAAAGAAGAAGAAAATAATTTTCGAGTGAATACCGTGAATATTTGGGTTTAATCATCCTTTTATGAATGTAGGTATAAAAGCAAGCACCATCGCAAAGGAAAAGCTGTTAAACTGCCCCAAACAAAGCATACAAGTCTGGAGATCGAAGAGATCAGGGAAGAATATCAAGCGATTCTCGCCAGACAACGTGAGAAAGAAGAACAGATTCAATGTGCCAAACAGGTAACGTATAATATGAAAACGAACTAAGTAAGGACTATAATTTGATTGTTGAATCATTCACCACCCTACACACAGTTACATGTATGTGGCGTGAATCAACACAATGCCAGTAAAATTGAGAAGAGCATTACATTGAAACACTGTGCCATATAGGTCAATTCATATATGATAATAAACATATAGGATATGTATGCGTACGGCAGTATAATCATTGAAAGATGCTATTCAATGAACTGCGCTATGGGACTGCTATCTCTTCCATATGTACGTATAGGGGCTCTCCAATTGTTGTGTAAAAAGAGGGAGTATATTCCCAAGGCTGTGCGGGCAGTTATTGAATACACAGATTAATGCATATATATATATATATATATATATATATATATATATATATATATATATATATATATATATATATATATATATATATATATATATATATATATATATATATATATATATATATATATAGAGAGAGAGAGAGAGAGAGAGAGAGAGAGAGAGAGAGAGAGAGAGAGAGAGAGAGAGAGAGAGAGAGAGAGAGAGAGAGAGAGAGAGAGAGAGAGAGAGAGAGAGAGAGAATATCAATATTAATATCAACAGAAATTTTTCGAGAGGAGAGGAAAGTATCTTGCCACCAAAGGTGAATATGAAAGATGGCGGAAGAATAAATGGAAGGCGGATGCAAAGTTCGAGGCCAAGCTGAAGACGCTAACAGGGCAGTGCCTGATGCTGGGGGGAAAGGCTGACATGGCAAGAAGTCTGTATGATACATTCCTGAAAAAGGAGGAGTCTACCAGAGATACCTTCATAGAGGTAAGTGCAAGGAGACTTCCTCAACAATACCATGGTAAGTTTATCACGTGTATATATTGAGAGCAGGACGGCCAGATTCACTTGTCTAATAAAACACAGA
>OZ012693.1:43861334-43983834 GCA_963942565.1 Maea johnstoni
TAATAAAACACAGATGTGTTTAACATATCAAGATGTGAAAAGATAAAGTATCAAAGTTATTGAAAGCAGTTTAATGATACAAAGTGACAAAGGACAACATAAAACTTTCCCAATCTTTCCCAATAGAACGTTCTTTACACATTTCTAGGAATATTGAGCTGTTTAATTTTGCGTTATCATGGTCTAATTAGACACTAGAGGTGGGAAACATACATGGACGCAAGTGTTTAACTTATCCTTGAGCCGTTTGCTGGAAGATGCTTTCAAAAGTCAAAAACGTAGGTAATTGTTATTCTTTAATTGTTGACTATAAGGTGTCCTTTGTTGAAGACAAACATTAAGCAAAGCGTTAACTTAAGTATTTTCTTGCACACAGCCCTAGGTGTTTCTTTACCTGGCTCATCTTAAACTGGAGTTGAAGAAACAAATAGAAACCTACAGTTCTACTGCTGAGCCCACATAACAGCTCTGTCGTGGTAGGATAAAAATCCCCCGCATTCGTTGAGCCGTAGATCTCTATGCGTATTGAGTTGGAATTAGTAGTGAGACTCTGCAGCGGTTATAATACCCATAGTTAATCTCTATAAGGAGTTTAAATCTTAATAGCGGTGTATGTTTAAACTGCACCACTCATTCGAAGGGTTGATACTTGGCCCTCGCCGCACAGTGCAGTGTGGTCACTAGAGCAATTGCTATATAGAGCAGGCTATCAAATTAGTGTATTGGTGACGATTTATGCAACGAAACAACTGGTGCTCTCAGCAAAGTGTGCTCAATGCATACCGTACAAGTGTGATGAATTCTCACAATGCCCGTAGTCAATAACGATCCTAAAAACAAGAAATAAGTTAACAATAGTTGCAAATGCGCTTAATCATGCTGCATGGGTGTAATAGTGAAAAGAATATGAAACCAAACGAAGAACTATCCATTACGGAATCGAGTTTGTCCGCTTCAAAATAACTTAGCCTCAAGTATTCTCCAACACAGCCACAGGCGCCCTCTATCGACATTTATTCATACTGCTTAGCCTTTCTGTCCTTGCTTAGGATCTCTATCGTGCCAACGAAAGGATCGCTAAAATGGAGGAGAATCGAGTAAGTGTGGTGAAGGAAAACCTGGTGAAATATGCAGAGCTGCTTACGCTCAGCATGGAGGATATGTATGAAGCGAAAGAGGCCTGGGTTCACAAGTTCAACGGCACCCTGGCTGCGCTGACGCCGGAGGAAGCCATGGCGGACTGGCAGGCGCACAACTATAGGATATGGGGATTTCCAGCATTCCAGGTAGTGCCAATTAACCAATCTTTTCATGTCCGGCTGTCTCCTGCGATATTGTCGTGCTTTTTGAAACCAGTATGGAAATCAGCATAAAGCAGAAAAAGCATTGGAAAGAGAGTCGCTACTCTCTGATCATTTCATCTCTTTCTTATTAACCCTGAAAATGCTCGCATGGGAGAGAAACTTAACCACAATACTCCGGCACTCTTGGGAGCTTCAGAAATCGATATAGCATAAAATAATGGCATAAGCTTTAAGCCCCTCCCCCTCAAGTGGGTACGAATTGTTACCTTTTTTTAAACAGAAATGATACACTGTCGCAAGTATTGTTTTCTTAGTTTTGCTCAAACAACGAGAAAATCCTTTGTTGACGAAATAGTTCTCATATTACGTTTGGATATAAAGGTAATATTAATGTACGGCGCCCTTTCTTTGTGTCTCAGATACATATTTCCTCTCCATAGAAATGGTAGTGCCCAATATACCATTACATATTTTCTCTTTTGATTTTTTTTCAATATGATCACTCATCTTCGAGTTTGGCACAATTAACAATTGAAGCCACAGTTCAATATATTTCCAGATACCAAAACTAAGCGGACATTTTATATATAAGAAGAAGAAATGTTCTCTCGATTCGTTTTCTCTGTAGGAATATTCCTCTGACGCCGCCATGTGCGCCTTGCTTGGGACAGCCCAGTCGCCCGCCAAACACGTCATAGATGGGCTCCTAGAAACTCCCACCATAGCAACCGCTGATCTGGACCACACTGATGAACGAGCCGCTAAAGATGATAACAGGTGATACGCCTCAGTAACATGCTCTTCAGTCACCCTAGAGACAACCTAGTTCCGCTACTTACAATAAAGATAATAATGAAAAAGAAAAGGCTGCATCGGGAATATGCTCCTTTACGCGGATGTTGATAAGTAAAGTGCTCGACAGTGCTAATGAAAGTGTTTTGATGTTGACACTGGGTGAAACAAGGCTACCCCTTGTCCCCACATTTGTTCTCCATATTGAATTATGACCTTGCAACCTCAACACAGCTTGGTATAGGCATTGGAATAGATGACAAAACGATCAGTAACCTACTGTTTGCTGATGATATAGCAGTGCTTGCATCATCTGCAAAGGTGCTGCAGTTGATGCTTGATGCTTTTCATTTGTGCTGACAAAAATGCAGGATGGTCCTTATCAGAAGGAAAACAAAGGTGATCCAATTTAGACCCAAAATGACTAAATCATGCGGTCACCTAGGTTTCCCATCCAACGAATTTGATTAATTAGGTTTGGGCTGAATACTTACCCAACTCAGCCAGTAAAAATGCCAGCTGTATTTTCAAAATTGAAACTGTATGGAGGTCCACTCATTGTATACTATAGTACCACTTCACCACTGCTAGCATACTTGCGGCTACAAAAACTTCAAATCCCTACATAAAGTTCACTTTAGGGATTGGGTGCTTTCCATGGTGTTGGGAGAAATACAACTATGCTGGCTATTATATCCACGATGGGCTGGTTAGATCACCTTGTCCGCCGATAGATGGACATGATAAGAGTCTGGAATAGAACCCAAAAAGGGAGCCAACTCAAGGCTACCAAGGATTGTAAAAGACTGGGAATATATGCTGCCTTTAGACAAAACTCTTCGTATTGTGGACAAAGTAGCTCAGTTGGTTAGGTGTCGGACTAGTAATCAGAGGGTCGCTGGTTCGATTCCTGGCCACTCCGGGCACTTTGGTCGTTCTTGGGCAAAACAGTTTGTTCCATATTGCTTCAGTCTACCCAGCTGCAAAATGGGTACCTAGCATAAATAAGGCAGTGCTTAGAGTGTGTGCCCTATATGCTGCCAGTTGCTCTGGAATATCCCCCGGGGGATTGAAATGGTTTCTGTATGTACAGTGCCTGCTAGGGGAGGAAGGTCGTGTGAGCACTTCGGTGGATACAAGACTATAAACCGAATACCTTTACCTTTACCTTTACCTTTGGTACTTTGCAGGATAATGAAAGAGTGTAAACACAAGGAAACTCTTGATTGTAAGATCGGCCTTGGCAAGTCATTTGTTTATTTGGTGATATACATGTACCGATTGATAAAGAAAACTGGGTAAATGCTTGTGTCACCACCTTTAAATTACAGACATGCTTTTCAATCTATGGCGACCCTCTGGTGGAAGAACAGTTTATTAAGGTTACAATGTGTCCTTCTGAAAGGTCAATAATAGCCCGGCTGTTATGTGGAAGCCTTGATTTAAAGGTTGAAACAGGCCGCTATATTAACATACCTAGAACAGAAAGAAAATACATATTTTGTGATAAGGATGAAGTAGAGGATGATCACATTTCACTATAAGAGGTAATGCCTGTAAATAATGACCTCATATGACCTTTATTATCAAATGTCTGAACGAGTAAATACCGCTTAAACAATTGAGATATTATATTGAGAAGTTAGAGTTCATATTTCAGGATGAGGCTATGGTTCTTACAGCTGATTGCTGTTTTAGTAAGATGTACCATAGAAGAAAATGCATACAAACTCACATATGACCACCCCCTGACATAGTCATTACCGTCAGAGTAATTTGCCAATATTTTGGCTTGTATTAACAAGCGCTATTGTTATATAACCTTAGTTGTAAGCCGACATAGAACTAAGGTCCTTCAGTACAGCATAGCGGCGCCACTGGTCTCTTCAATCGGCTGCAGATGGGGTGCAGCCGTCCTGACCGCAGACACCCCAATCTCAAGCAAGGGCGCGTTTTTTCAACCTTGGCCACATTCATTCCTGTGATCCCAAACATTGACCTGGTTATTTAAGGCATTCTCCTGTGTTCCGAGTTATTTAAAAAATAGCCAAAAGTGAACTGTTGGTCGAAAACCAATTAAAAATCAAAGAACGTCTCCTTTGCAAGCCTTATTAACGCACGACTGAAATTAAGTTTATTTTGGTCAGAGG
This sequence comes from Maea johnstoni, assembly GCA_963942565.1. NCBI lineage: Eukaryota > Metazoa > Annelida > Polychaeta > Spionida > Magelonidae > Maea > Maea johnstoni. The sequence continues at coordinate 43,865,581 of OZ012693.1, forward strand.
CAATTTCAATCTTAATTTCTATATAAATATATGTATATTTTCTATGTATCCAAATATATTACAGCAAAGTTATTTTGAGTGGTTGAAAATGAAATACTACAGAAACTGTCTGCGATGTGTGCATAGTAGACAGACACACCACTAGCAATCAATAACTACCATTCTCCGCTCTACAAGAACCAACCCTTGGTTTACTGCATAGAAAACAAGGTCCAGTGATTTGCCGTAACACCACTAGATGGCAGTACCAATTTAATTCACGAGTATGCCGTTTTGCGAATTTCAGATAAACAACAACTCGAAATTCTAGTTTTATTGGCGTTATATGCACCTTGTATTACTGCGCTCAGGCATATCACAATTGTAATTAATGAGACAGTTGCTAACTCGAGTGTGGGGCCATGAAACCCGTCCAGCAACAATGCAAATGGCGACCGAGTGAGTATTTTGGTACACATTATCACTTCAGGCATAAACTGTATAGAGTTGGCAGCATAATATGAGTTTATTTTGCGGTATGCCTGTGGGTATGGTTACAAACAAACCCATATTGGACTTCAAAAACCTTACTGTTGCATAATTTGGTCGTCAAATCCAAACGTTTGGATGTTGTAATTTTCCCTTTATTTTGATCAATATTTTCGTTTGTTTTGCACTATCCAGCAGTTTAATGTTATGGTTTTCATGCAGGTTGGGTGTCCTCGTGCTCTGCACATATGCATTATATAGACCCTCTGATATGATGGGCATACAGCCTGATACAGGCTGTATTCTAGGGAAGTCGGTTAACACTCTTTAAGCCCCTACTGAAGCACCTTTAAGGCAAGTGCCCCACAAAAGGAAACACTCTATATGCAGCAGTAAGAGGGCAGTTGCACATGTTGAAATGCACTTTACAAGCTCCATCCCCTGAGACATGACGATAACGGGCAATCAAACGTTGAGATTTGAATGATATTTCTACTAATATTTTGATATTTATAAGTATATTTAATATTGTATTTGGCCCATTATAAGCCTTTGTGGCTGGCCATGTTTTTAACACTTGCATGTAATGAACGTCCTTAACTGGATTGGACAATAAACTATTTATCAACAACAACAATGACTACTAGTATTTCTGCAGAGGAAATGCAGCAGTTAATCAAATAAGTCCCCGCTATAGGGGACCAGGAAACAGTCTGTTGATATGAGACTAGTGCTGCTTTACAGAGAAAAACAATTGCCTACCCCCTCCCCAATCACAGGAAAAGAAACGATGGAAAACTGTGAATACTCCTCCAAAGCTTGGACAGTGACTTTAACCCAAACCTCCATCTTCCGGAAGTAAACACTGCATTCGTTAATAGTGATTAAAAAAATTCCCCATGCCCAAGGGGGTGGTGAAAAATATGCCAAAAAGTGGTCATCAAAGATTGGGGGAGGGGTGGGGAATTAGTACCTGAGTTATCGTACTATTCTCGGCCTGCTCTGGGTCATTACGAGCAGGGATCCAATTGATTTGTGCATACTGATGTCTTACATTTATTCTGCAGGTGCATGAAGGATCTGTTGGGAAATCTTCTAGTGCAACAGGTAACCGACACAACGGACGTAGAGGCCGTAACATGTGACAATATAGGATTCCGGAAAAACCTCCTGGATAAACCCAAGAAAGAAGGGTACGTATCCCTGCCATATATCAACTACGACAGAAAGATATTCTTACAGCACTTGGCATAAACCTCCTCGCCGGAAGTAGTAGATGACCGCCCAGAGCCCCCAAATGTATTTAATGAGTTAGTGTGCTAGCGAAGCAGAGGGGCAGAATTCGCTGATACTCAAACGCAACCAACACTGAGTCTTTCACGCCGTATTGAAACTACCTGTTCATCATTCCTTAACCGCTGTCACGCTAGAAAGAATCTAAACATATCCTTGCATATCTATGAGCAGATTAGTCTCAATATTCTGCAAAATGTGTATTTTCGTCAACTGTACTGGAAGCATGCAAGTTTTCTATATAAGAAGAAAGCACTGTCAACAATTGACAGGTACTATGTTATGTTATACCCTTCATAATTTGGACCATAAGTCATTCAGAAGACCAACCTAAGAATTGTTTTTGAGAGGTGGTTATCAAACCCGAATTGAGACAAAACCGTTCTTTACTACTAAAATAGTTCTTTACTCAACAGTTTCTTTTTTAAAATGGCAGACCAAGCGTATGCTCCGGATATGAATGTGTTCACTAAGCTTTTCCTATATAAAGTTATTGTGAAATTCCAATCGTAACGTTGCATTTCCCCATGTTTCTCCTTGGTTCTCACTTCTTTAGTGAAACGACGGAGAATGTTCGTGTATCGCAGCTGCTGCGCCCGTCGCTAGAAGGCGGCAGGAGCCCGGAGCTGCCTCTGGGCTTGCTGGAAGAGGTCAAGCAAGATGATTTCCCCGAACAGAGCCTGTTCACTAAACCCCGTACTCGAGACCTAGGCAGAAAGGACATCTCTGGAATGGCTAGGTAAGATTAACAATAGTAGCAGAGAAAAATGACCTGTCTGGAATGGCTAGGTAAGACTAACAATGGTGGCAGAGAAGAAGGACTTCTCTGGAATGGCCAGGTAAGACTAACAATGGTGGCAGAGAAAAATGACCTGTCTGGAATAGCTAGGTAAGATTTACAATGGTAGCAGAGAAAAAGGACTTCTCTGGAATGGCTAGGTAAGACTAACAATTGTAGCAGAGAAAAAGGACCTCTCTGGAATGGCTAGGTAAGATTAACAATGGTGGCAGAGAAAAAGGACCTCTCTGGAATGGCTAGGTAAGATTAACAATGGTGGCAGAGAAAAAGGACCTCTCTGGAATGGCCAGGTAAGACTAACAATGGTGGCACAGCAAAAGGACCTCTCTGGAATGGCCAGGTAAGACTAACAATTGTAGCAGAGAAAAAGGACCTCTCTGGAATGGCTAGGTAAGACTAACAATTGTAGCAGAGAAAAAGGACCTCTCTGGAATGGCCAGGTAAGACTAACAATGGTGGCAGAGAAAAAGGACCTCTCTGGAATGGCCAGGTAAGATTAACAATTGTAGCAGAGAAAAAGGACCTCTCTGGAATGGCCAGGTAAGACTAACAATGGTGGCAGAGAAAAAGGACCTCTCTGGAATGGCTAGGTAAGACTAACAATTGTAGCAGAGAAAAAGGACCTCTCTGGAATGGCCAGGTAAGACTAACAATGGTGGCACAGCAAAAGGAACTCTCTGAAATGTCTACGTAAGATCAACAGTGGTAGCACAGAAAACAAGCTCTAAATAAAGTAAAAAAAGGGAATTATATTAGTATTGAATGGTAAACGCAACCGAAGTGCAATATTTGTTTTATTTTATGCCTACTGCTCTGTGACAGGGAAGTGACATTTCTGGGCTCCAGTTTTCAAAATTCTCATCTCCATACTTCTTCTCATTCAGATATGTACAGAATGTCCTGTCTGCCCTTCCATTGGCTTTCTTGGGGTTTATTGCGTTCCTTTCTAACAAAAGATGTGTTGCATCATCATCACTTATGCTGGCGAAGCGTGATTATTTAGTATTTGGCTCCATCGCGCAAGCCTTATTAGAGCAGGCGTACTTTGAACATTGGGAGGAAGACTGGACTGTAAAACATGTAGAAGGGATGCGTGCTGATCAGAACTTGATTATTCATCCAAAATGGGGTGAATTCTTAAAGTAGAAGCTCAATTCTTGCTAAAACAATTGATTTAGCTTCATCAGAACGTTAATTAATGCTTATTAAAGAATTATGAAAGTGTAAATATTATTGATATATTTTTCTCTTTCCAGGTTTTACCAAAAATCATTGGTTTATTGTAAATTTCTAAGCAGGAATATATTTTTGTGTTAATTCAATAATATAGCAATCAAAATACTATGAATACCTGAATGGAGTCACACGCATCAGCACTCTCCACCCATAGATCCCACTACGCATAGTATCTCTGCCACTACACCGACTCTATTTTGCGGAATATTCTGAGTGACGTCATTAAATGTATCCCATTGGTCAAAAGGTGAGGAGTACGTGGTCATATTTACAATCAACAATGACGTAGCACTGACCTCTTTCTATCAGTGCACGAGTACTGGATGGCCGACTGACTGATTGGCCAATTCAGGACTTTTCACCGCATTTTCTCAAGAGCTATCGCAAATAGTACTAAGGCATTACACCCGAAATGTCATAAATATCGTAGTTTACGCAATTACAAATAACTGAATGGCGAATAATGCATGGAAGCTTCATATTTGGTATAATTTTTAAATCGTACAATGAAACAGAACGGAACTTAAAAAACATGCAGAGTGATTATGTGATTAGTAGCAGAGATACTAGTCGTGTAGCAATCCACCGGAAGACGGTATCGCCGCCATGGCAGATTGACGCATCAGTTTCAGAAATTTAATAATTAGTTAAAACCCAATGCGATACTAAGTTATGAGATTACGCGTTGGTATTTGCACAAGTTATGTTTTGTTGCGTTATTTTCTTAAAAACTATCCAGTGTTCTTTCTATGTAACAAACCTTCAATTGTATTTAACTAGTTTCCTTTCGCTCAAGTCGAGCTTATTTCATTCGAGTTTCATTCAAATGTGGATAACTCACCTTAGTCGTATGCTCAACGCAACTTTACTTTCCTTTGTATATTATGTTAGCAATTTATTTGTAAAGTGCAATTTTGTATTCCTAGAGTACAGTCATTAAAATACATTACATAACATTTATTCAATTTGAAAATGTGTTTCGTCTAAGATGATAAAGATAATATAGTGTGTATGTTTGCAAGGGTCCATTCCTAATCAGGATTTTACAAGAAACCAAAATTCTCTGGAGTTCCTTGTTTCAATTCACTGCGGTTCCTTTTCAAGAGGTCTAGTAGAGAATTGAGTATATGAACCTTACTGCTCTGAGTCTGGAGATTGAAAAGTAAAATTGTACCCCAGTATCAAATCTTTAAGGTGGTAAGGTGATCATGATCTGACCAATCACATCAGAGAATGAGCAGTAGGCATATACTAAAATAGGTTACTGTGTTGAGTCCCGATGAAAATACGTGTAGATTCTCTAAAGTTAACCAACATTTAATGAATAGGAAATTCTGCCAAGTGTGGAAATGTGGTTTAAGAGTTACCCCATTGGCATTTATTGATATCAAAAAATTATTTATGGATATCAATATTTTTAGAGTGAAATATATAGAGGTACCATCACGAGTGGATGGAAAGAGGAGGTATCTTGCACGAGTGAGTCATTTTGTGTCTTGGGACACACAATCACTCATGAGTGCAAGATTCCTCCTCTTTCCATCCACGAGTGATAGAACCTGTTTCTCCTAAGATAAAAAGGAGAAATTTACACGTTTTACCGTGATGTTAGCTAGCTGTAATAGGTCAGCCAAAGGTCGCCTGTGCACTAGTTCGACATTATACCACACCTTGCGTATATACCATAGTCACGTGACCTGACGGGGAGGAATATTTACAGCCGTTCCAACAAAACAGACAAAGTCATCAAGCAATGGGAAATGTATGAAGGTCCAGGACACCCTGCCGACCAAGTATACGAAAAATCTGTGCCAATAAGATCAGATAAAGGCAGATTATGAGATAATTTGTGGCTGAGGCGGTAGCCGTGGGAAGGTGTGGTCTATTTTCCAACCTTAACCTCCTCCCTCAACAATGGGTGCGTCACAAATGCACATGCTTCAAACAATAGTAAATCCCATTGTGCTATGACGTTCTGATTGTTGCACCATCCAGAATGTTGCGACAATCAGCTCATGCTAAGTTTGGTTTAAATCTTAATTTAAAGCAAAAAACCTGACCAAAATATGTTTGTAAGTCGTGTGGTATAATGGGAATTGATCACGGTAGGTAGGTGATTGTGGCAATACCAGTGCCCTCCCAGTCAGCAGCCAAAACCTTGCCCTACGGGCTCGGTTTTGGCTGCTGAGTGGGCCGGGCACTGGTATTGCCACAATCACCTACCTACCGTGATCAATTCCTACATTGGTAATACGCGTTTGTTGTGACGTGCCCTGGTTGTTTCCCTAGAAACTGGCTGCCAGATCACGTACGTGACGTTTGTTCAAATCCACACGCGCCATTGTTAGGTCTACCTTTGACCCAGCAGCAGTGACCCCTTGATTGAAATTGAGGGATATGATTGGACAATTACACTAGTTTGACCTTTAACCCCATTGAAGTCAACCCATTGAGGACAACTTATCCTTAACATTAAAACACACCTCAGAGTGAGAGAAAGTGTATACTATCATCAGCTCCACTCTGATTCTAGCAGCTGATTGGTCAACTTGCTTGTTGTACTGGACTGTATTGGGCTTTAAACATTGGTTTTAGCAATTACCAATGTTAGAAGCTCAATATTAATCCTGTATTGGGATTGTAACAATACTGTCCTCAACGTTCATTGTTAGGACCCCAAAATTATTATATAGTGCCATGGCAACCGTTAACTACATTCTTCCTAGACAGAGGTCGTTTTACCATAGCAGCAAAAATGGCTGCCACGGCAGGCACTACCCGCTAGAAATTGAGTTTAGGTCTTAAAACACTAATTGCACATTATGATATGCCAATATGGTTTAAATCTGGAGGTCAGGATGGCAGGAAGTAATTAAGATGGAATTAAGGTATGTAATTCGCCGCTTTAAGTGAGGAATCTGCCCGAGTCGACTGGAGCATGGCGACTTGTGTACCTCTCATTTCTATGGGAAGGATCTTGATCTTGGCCTCACAGCCTCGCGCGATATTGCTGGCTTCTCACCGTATATCAATTTCACAAAAAAGATAATATAACTGGTATTATTTCAATGTATTGCATGTTTATTGACTGCGCTATTTGGTACAAAATGATCTCAATACGCTATTTACAGAACAACAATTTAAGGGTACAAGAAGAGAAGCTCTACTCTGATACAGGAAGTTGGAAATATTGTTTTGTACTCCATATTTGGCTACAGAAAAAAATTGATCGCTTGATAAAGCAGCTTTAAAGAAATTGAAATAACGTTTTCCTGTTCACTCTTTATAAATCGAATCTGGCATTTAGATTAGATGCCTTGCATCATATATTGATTTTGCTTCGTTCTATTGCCAGACCATTGATCAGTTTTACCGAGAAAGAGGCAGACGAGGTTGATTCCCTAACCAGCTTCATGGACAAACAGCGCGGGCATTCGGCCAGATCACATGCAGAGCGGCGCCGCCTGGCGGAAAAGGACGACATTAGAGGAACATCACTAGACGAGGAACGCGCCGTAGCCGATACCGTAACGGATGAACGCCCAAAGCCTACGTCGTCTGCCTGGGGTGAGGCAGACGAACTGGAGGGTTTGCTAGAAACCAGGTCTGAGTTGGATGAGGGCGGGCCGCTGGAGGAAGAGGACGGGCGGCAGTCTAGGCTCGGGCGCTACCAAAACTCTGACGATCAAATGACATCCGGTAGCCCGCAGTCACCCAAGGACGGCGCGAAGAGACTGTCGGCTCGAACCGCGCTCTTCTGCGTGGAGAGTGTGTTGCCGCCAACGCCAGGTGGCGCTGACAACAGTCGGCTCGATAACGAGGAATCGTGCGAGGAAAAAGCGCTAATTACCAGGAGCAAGGGGTCCAAAAAGAGGCCGAAGAAGGGTTCGAAGGAAACACGGTAGCCGACCAGCCAACAGCTGGAGAGCAATGCATAGATTAGCTGAGGCCGACTCCAATACTTATTTTATATATGAGCGCTATTTGGTATTAGAGTTGGGGGACTTCCCCATACCTTACAATGTAAAAAAAATCTTCCCAAATTCACTGTGGGGCCAAATGGGCCCAAATTGCCAAGTTGAGAGCATATGTGGGCATATCTTTGTAAGACATTTTCATATTCTCATCATTTATGACCACATGATAGCTAATGGGGATACAAAAAAAATAATAAACCCAAATGACCTTGATTGACCTTGGATGACCTTGAAATGACATAAGAAAACATTTTTTTCTCAGCATATCCCTCTTTCAATCACATTTTCTGCCCAAAATTGTCTGAAAATGAAAAATCTGCTCTCATACGATTTTGAGCAAGGCACTAAAGAATACATTTACAAAAAATCGGTACAAAAAGTGCAAAAATGAATTTTTTTTGTTAAGGTCGAAATTAACATATGCATTTTCTCTTCTACTGCCAGACATGTAAGCCCTACCAAGATGACAATCACATAACTAATTAGAGCTAAAAGTGCAGATATCATTTCAAAAAAAGATTATGCCGATATCTGCTTCCTTTGCAAAAATATGTCCAATTTTCGAAATCCAAGATGGCCGCCGAGGGCGGCCATCTTGGATTTTTGAGGTCAAAGGTCATCTCAGATTTTGAAAATAGGACATAACTTTGCGGTGAAAGCATATATTGGGGTGATCTTTTTTTTAAATGATATCTTCTCCTTGAGCCCAACCTGATAATGCGGGTTTGGTATTGGTAGGGGTGCTGATTATGGCGCAAGAAAAGCAAATAGATATTTTCATACCATACTTCATAAAAAAATTCAAAAGTTGCTTTTTCTGAACAGATTTTCTTGAAAATATATACTAGAGTATGATATCTATGATAATAAGGGGGAGTCATTTCCATTTTATTTTATTTTTAGGGGGCATTAACTTGGACCAAAAATCAGATATGTTGAAAATACAGAGTTAAAGGTCATTTCAAGGTCATTAGAGGTCATATCAATGTCATTTTAATTTTTCAAATGTTTTGTACTTCTGCAAGCTTTTTGGTTGCCAGATTTCATACAGTTTCGGTCATGCACTCCAGAGATACAGGGCCACTTGACAATTTGGGCCCATTTGACCCCATAGTGATTACTCCCACAGTGTCAAATTTACGTCATACCTGACTACACTAGGCTGACTAATGTTAGCGAGTAAAGCGTGCCGCTACTTCCGTCTTTTGATAAGCTGCTTATAACAGAGAGGTAGTCCAACGGTTTATTGACAGGTCTTGTTTACCACTCGTTGACCACCATCTTGAGATATTCACCTGATGTTAGAGGGAGTGGGCAGCAAGTGCCACCTGTTCCGATTTGAATCGGCACATGTTTGACAGTTCTTTCACATAAAAGTAGTGTCCGCCGGGCTTGTCCCTAATTAGGAATCAAACACCTTTTCAAAAATATTGCGATAGTTCAGTCCATGATGGCGACTTGCGTCTTCAAAATGTTCATAAACAATTGACTTTATACTTTTTCCATGGGCGGATACAGTTTCGCAAAAACTTAAGTAGCGGCACACATCCATATAGATCCATATACATAGTAATCGCCTATGCTATTATTTGAGCAATTGTGTTAGGAATGAAGTCGCTATGAGGGAAAGTCTTTTTAATATTGGAAGGCATAGGGCGGCGTGTCGATGTTCATACCAAATAGTCAATAGCAGTGCATCATAAATATCAGGGTATGGACATCGCTGTCGATTATGCATAGATGTACCGATACTTGAAGCCTACTTCCTGTACACTTGAAAGCTCCCGAGTAAGAGACTTGGTACGCCAAGTTTGTCACGACTTCTTAATCTAAAAATATGGGAAAAATAACTGGAAGTGAGTGACGTCATTGCTACATGTGATGTCCTGTTTAGGTAATTCATAAGTACTAGCCCCTTTACAATCGCATTTACATAGAGATTTAAGAGTGCCTTGATTGTATTTCCAGCTTTATCCAAGTTGGGAACATGTAGGCAGTCAGGATGATACATGAAGGAGAGAAAGGGAATACATTAGACCAGGGTCTTGGCCAGGATTTTGATACTGGGTGCCCAAATTTGGAAATCGGAAATATTTTGAGCATCCTATTTTTCGAGGGAGACCACAATACAATCAGATATGTACCATAATTTACATACATGTATTTACTTCGTGAACCAGTGAACCAATGCCGTAAAAATTATAGTGAGGAGAATAAAAAAAATAATTATATGTGTTTGATTGACATCCAAAGAAATTCCTCTTAATAGTCCTAAAGAGTGATTTTTGAGGGTTTGGCTGTCTAAATGACACCCAGACGCCCTGCTGGCTAAGACTCTGCATTAGACCATATGAAGGTGATTGGGTGATAGTATGAAATATCTGTGGTCCGCTTAAATTAACTAAAACTTTTAGTAATAGAGGAAAACTGTACTTTGAGTCTTTAAGAGCACCCCCTGGAGTTTCAGAACTGTAGACATCAAATCGTGTATTTACAGAAAAATAAAATTACAATACAAAAAACACATTTACAAATGCAAATTTAAATGGTTTTATTTGGTTGCATTGCATGCAATAGCTCTCGAGTATGGAAAGTGCAATAAATGATAAAGATTGTGAAATTCGACATATGCTTATTGTTATTTTGCACAATACTACAAACAGTAGGGCAGCTAAGGCAAAGAATCGTGCTTTTCCTTTGTTAAAAGCGCAATACCTGGCCGGAGTATACTTCCATACAGATTGATCAATTCAATGATTTCCTAAAGATTTTCTAAATTCTTTGAAAAGAGGAGAATAATAATGATAGATGCAAGACTGGCCACAGTCTATATGATAACATGATTTAGGAAAGTGGCAATGCGGGGTGGGGTATAGAGTAACCAAACCATTTAGGTAAATAATTATGTGGCATTATGCATTGGATTGATCACAAGTGACATAAACAGATGACTTAGGAAACAGATACAATAATGGCCGTATGCACCTGTCCTACTTACTGCAAGTTTTAGCGGGCGCTTACATAAGTAGTACTTAGCCGGTAAGTCTTAGTAATGACTTACTGTGCTGCGTTGCGGCCCAGAAGCCAGCACTTACGAAAGTGTGGTTTTTGTGGTTACAGTCCCAAGGGCTACATTGTTCTCAGCTATTTTGTGGTGGCAAGCCTGATCAGGTGACCAACAGATCAGTGCACATGTCCTCCTCTTCTTGCAATGTCTTTTTGATGTATTTTGCTGGTCAAGGAGAATGACTTGAACAATTGAAAAGAACGCACACACTTTCTAAGAATATGAGAAATCTGTTTTGGTTACTGTAGTTGGACAGTTTAATAACATACATGTGTGTGTATATATATATATATATATATAAATATATATATATATATATATATATATATATATATATATATATATATATATATATATATATATATATATATATATACATATACATATATATATATATATATATATATATATATATATATATATATATATATATATGTCTATAAATATATATATATATATATATATGTTTATATATATGTATATATATATATGTATGTATATATATATATGTATATATATATATATATATATATATATATATATATATATATATATGTATATATATATATATATATATATATATATATATATATATACATATATATATATATATATATATATAAATATATATATATATATATATATATATATATATATATATATATATATATATAAATAAATATATATATATATATATATATATGTATATATATATATATATATATATATATATATATATATATATATATAAACATGTAATTGTATATATGTGTGTGCTGAGTATTCTCTTCACCATTTCTAGTAACAGCAACACAACTCTAATAACTGTTTCATTTATCTATTGACTTCATAGTTAAGTTAAACGTATGGGCTCCCCTCAGTAATACAAATGAAGATGAAAAATTGAATCTTTTGATTATCATTCCTTTTTCTGCAAGTTGAGGCTGAGTTGCCATTGTCAATTGGTGTAGGAAACCGGAATAAACGGAGAACAGCACTACCTAACCCCAAGTCAGTTATTGTTCTCACATACCTTATGAAAGGTGCAATAAAGTTTATAAGTTTTGGTTTTAGTCACCTCTAGACCCAACTAAAACTTAAAGGCAGTTTAGTGCTCGTTTAAGTAGTGCTTACAATTTAGTGCACGGTATGCAGCACGTAAGTTCTACTTACAGGGAGGTAAGTAGTACTTAGCGGGTAAGTAGGACCGGTGCATACGGCCATAAGACATTGACATTGAAGTATGACTTCAAAAAGTAATCAAATGGCTATTTAGTATTTTTCAAGGTCATGAATTATTGTCTTTCCTTGATTTATGATATAACCAATATATATATACCTATAAATACCTGTATGGTCACTGGCGAGATAAAGTGGAATTTAATTTCTTGTGAATAAAAAAGTTAAAAGGCGGTTAATCCGGTGTACATGTAGCTAAATATCCATGCCATTATCTAGTATTTGTACAGTTTAGGGTAAGATTTAGTATGTATTGACTTAATTGACTTAAATAATACGAACTTAACAAATATCTAACAAAATAAGATATTCAAAATTAAGAAAACGTACTATTGCAAACATGAACACCGTGAAAAAGACAGTGTGCATAAACAATCCTAGATCGATGGCCAAACAGGTTGTTCCTACACACACTGATACCAAACTAGGGGCACCGGTTTCTTATATTCCTAATTTGAGTTATTCGGATAGACCAGAGCCCTTTTAAGTAAACAGTCCAACGAATACAACAACACCAATCTAGCAAGTAGTAATACCACTCTCCACGCCTCTCTGTGCAGCTAATCAGGTCTAAGCTTGCAATGCTTCTGACACTAACATATCTTTCACATATTCCGTTATCTTCGCCCAAAATCATAATGGCTTTAAAGGCAGTAAACGATGAATTAATTGCTAAGCTCATTTATGCTTACACTTGCCCTAGATCATTTTCTCATTTCCATGCGGTACTTATCAATATGACGTTAATTGACAAATACATCTGAAGGGGGTCGGGGTGATGATGGTTTTTGAATAACATTCCATTTTGAGCGTTTTTCAATGAAATGCTCTGGTCAGAAATATAACATCATAGAAGGCAGGCCATCTTGGTTGGCTACACAGACCAAATGACAATCTTGTAAGGGTTTTGTACGACAGCCGTATTGAGCCGTTATATGATGCCCGTACCGCTATATTCAGGGCAATCACATAGGGCCACATGACGCACACGCACGGCGGGTGATGATCGCAATACTACGATGGCCGCGAGAGATGACCATTGTTCCTGTATAGGCGGCCGTCTTACACTTATGGCTTTGCTTCCTTGACTGAGTTTTACGCCATCATGACGTTGACGCGTAAAGTCCTTGTAGTGTTGTGCGATCAGCGTCAAGGGTTGGTTCTGATGTCTTCTACGCGATTTCAGCCATGCAATCAGGCGTTACGGCATCGGTGCTTATCACGTTGAAGCATTACCTCATGGTAGTGTCTGCAGTAAGGGTTTGTCCTAAATATCCTTGTTGATGTTTCGTGGTGGTACCAGACTTTGCACGGCCGACGTTCAATTAATATTTCTTAGTGCTTGCTTGATATATCCTTGTCCATTGAGACGTTACGTCACCGTGACGCTCTGATGGGTACAATCCTCATTGTCTTTCAAAGATACCAGAAATATGATGGATTTGAATATCTTCCATGGAAAGTAACTGACGGAATGAGTCATGACGTCATAGCGACGTTTGTGACGTTGACTAGGAGTACGTTGAGGCATCATGGAACCTGGCAGAGGGCAGCCATGGGCGACATCTGTGACGTCCTCTGCGGCAGGTCAGTGGCTGGAATAAGAGGCGTCACGTCGCTGTGACGCTCCTGGCGTTGACGCCTGAGGCCTGAGATGGCCTTGGGGGTTAGTAGGATGACGAGTAGGATGACGAGGGCCAGCATGAGGAGCGCCACTATACTCGTGCTAATCACCGTCCAGTGCACAGTACCGCCGTCCACAATATACGGCAGTCCATCGCCCAGGGACGTCTGGTTGTTAGTACCAGTATACGCCGCCGCCATTTCTCTAGATCTTGTTTTTCTATCGGCAACTCGTCTCAAGTATTGCCAAGAAATTGCGAGCTAGATTGTCCAGTCCTATGTTCTAGTGAAGACAAAGCCACTCCCTACTCAAGTTCTGTAGAGTGTATCTTACCTGTGATACACGTCTGTATCAGTTCTCAGAGTTAAGGTGGACATCTAGGAGATGCTCGACCTGCCTGGCCCTGGAGTATGCATGCACATACAGCAAAGATACACACGGCTGATTACTGGCAACGAAAGCAGCCGATCAAGCGCTTTCCTATTGACGTGCAGCCTAGACAACAAAGCCGGGACAGTCACTTGATGGTACCTATTTCTGGATCACATTGGTTCAGAGTCAATGTGTGAAACACCCACACCCTTTAGTCTGAACTATTTTTTTTATTAATGTGTATATTTACATTCCTATACACAACGTATTTCACCATAAATTAGGAACTTGTCACAATCTCTCGCGGCTGATAAGGCATATGTATTACCCTAACCTTGTAAAATGATCCAGAATGACCTAGCTGTCTGTTTTGACAGTATAGATTCTCTAGAGCTAGGAATTTCTGACCATTATTTTCATTTCATGTTTTGGTTGAAAGTGGATACTGCAGTATTTGAAGCGAGTGTTTTAGAATATGACAGATATGAACCACATCTAGGTCCAAGGCGAAGTCAAAGGTCCGTTGAATAATAATAGCACCCGAAAATCCGCTTTCACGATGTAAACCACGTTCTGTAGGTAATTTTGAGCCATTTGGGGGACAATTTGGCATCCCCCCCCAAAATGGCGATATGTTATCTAAGCAGAACCACATCATATCTTACTATCCCTTTATTGAGAAGTGTATTATTACTCGTGAACACTGTGATTTGAATATACATTGGTATACGTGTCGTCGTCTTCTGTTAACTCAGTTCCCATATATTCACCTTTCAAAAATGGCCCTGGCATCGAGTAAGGTTCTGCCTTAAACCTTTACCTGCAGCGTATCGGGTATCTAGTATCCCCAATGACCTGAAATAGAATGTCAGATCACAGCGTCAGTTCAGCTACATGTAGTACCGCTAACAGTTCTGGTCTGACTTCCCATCTCCCGTGGCGAACGTGACTGGACAGCCCATGGCATGGCCGTATTCGGGTCATATGGATTCAGCAAATGTTTGCAAACGTTCGACTGTGTTCCTCTCGCCGAGAGAGAAAATAAGCCCTAATACATGTATGGCATCATGCTAAGCTGCGAACGTGCAAAAAACGTCATTTCTTATTTCTGGTGGAAGGGTGCTTATTTTTTTTTACATTGTTCTTTAACACTTAGATTCAAAGCAATAAACAAATCATAACTGCAGAAAATCCGTCTTGCGAATGATTTTATTGGACAATTTTCATAATGGATATGAGACATGTTGGACTAGCAGCATGATACCTTAGAGAAGTATGCGGAGAGGGAGCAGAAACATATACAGGAGTCCTTTATGAGCCCACCTCAAGCTGACTTGCATAATATGATTAGGGGATCTACATGATACAGAGCGCTCTCCGGTCTTGCCTGCCGGTGTAGAATGCTGGCCACTTCAAGGAAAAATAAATTGTCACCTAGCAATATAATTGCTCAGAACATGCAATTTTTTTTTCATACCAAATTTCAAGTTCATACGGTGGAAGATACATAGTAGCATTTGAAATTACTTTGTAGCATCAAACAGTGGATATATTCATAATCGACAATCAAAGTTACATATTTATATAGAACTAGAATTTAAAATTCTGTGCTCAAATAACCCATAGACAGGCAAATCTTAAGATGCACCACGTTATGGCCCCTTTAAAGGGGAACTTGGGGAAAAACACATCATAGGTTTATATGAAAGTTCATGAACATAGCTCAACATCTGTCATAAACAGAGAAGCCCTAGAGCTCCACACAAAGAGAAATCTCAAATTGCAATTAGTGAATAGCACCTCCACTGAGGCAGGGCAGCCGCCATCTTGGATCTGAGTCAACTCATGCTGCTGTAGTCTATGTAATTGGGTGGCAAGCAGCTTAGTGGGTGTATTAGATAAAGCCAGTAGCTCTGTCTAGGAGATAGATATTTCACTGTTCTGAAGCACATTCAAGATGTTTAGGTATGCAAATCCCTACGACTTTGAACCAAGAGTGGCTGAAGGTGACCAGGTGGATTATATGGACATAGTTCAAGGTGTTGATGAATTTGATGGTCAAGATGTGGAAACAGAGGGCTGGCGCTTAAATAGCATTTTGTGGTGCACCTGTCAGACTTCTTTCCTTCTTTAAATTATCAGGCCCCTTCCAAAGGTATTCTTGACATTTCTTTTCTATAATCTTCATGAATATGTACACAATTACTAAAGGAAATGAAGATGATTGCTGTTCCCAGTACTGCTAGTCACTTCCTGTGTTTACTACCTTGTGTCCCATGGGGTCTAGATGTGTAATGCCAATTGGACAAGGTCAATTACCCTGTGTGTCCCTTTCCTTTACTTACTTTTGTTATTACCCTAGGGACCTAGACATAAGACAAAACCTCAGTTGTGACACAACTAACAAAATCCTGCACAGTCTATTCTCAGTGGATTAATAAAGACCATGTTGAGGTACCTATGAAAATTGCCATTCACCCTGAAAGTTAGCTGTTAGGGTTGCTAAAGTCTGTACATCAGATCATAATAATGAAGAGTATGATTATTAATCATAAGTCATTAAGAGAAGGTTGGTAATGAGTAAATGAAAATGTCATTTATTCTATCATAAATAAAAGAAAGGGTCATTTGCAATTTGAGATATTTTGATTTCAACCTTCCTCTATATTGCAGTACTATTTAGAAATGTATTTCTTCCCAGTGAAAATGGGGTCATAACTGACTATAAGTATAACCTTAGCTGTTTCAATTTTGTAAGTTAGGGAATGATATTTACCCTTCTCATGCTGGCTTAATATTACACATTTAATGCACACACCTGTGCTTATATTCGTTCAGCAACTGAATGAAGGTAAATCATGATGAGACTAGTAAATGTATACCAATAAAGTAAATAAATCCCGAAATTGATAAATTGCAAGATCACTTCTGCTTGAAATAAGAGATTTATGAAAATTGGTTACCAGATATTATATCATTGAAGAAAGTAAGACTAGATGCAATAGGAGTCGCATGGAGCATGATAAAAGGTGTATCAATTGTGACTGTTTCTTTTTTGAAGAAGTGTGAGATTATGTACCCAAACCTTCTAAAAAAGCATCCCTCTTCAGAACCTTGTTAACTGTACTCTGAAGTAATCCTGGCTGCAGTGTGTGATTCCTGACATAATCCTCGTCAGTGAAGTGGTCTGAACATACATATGCATACTTCAGGACAGGTGGGTTTAAAAGTTTCATGGATGCTAACCACTGTTTTTGTCTAAATTTACTACTAGGAAATCTATGAAAGCTTTCTCCACTACCGTGTCTTTTTTTACAGCCAATTTCTGCACATGATTTCACCATTTTCTTGTTTGATATATACGTTTTTATGCAACTTGTGCAGAGAGCTCTTGTCAGGAGCACTGCTGTTAGATACACTGCCCAGAGGTAGCTTGGAGACAGGATGTGATCCCTGCCACCCGATTGTGTCACAGCTGATAGCACTTGAAAAACATGGCCGCACCCAGTGGCTGGCAGAGGCTGTCTAGGAGGATGACAATACGCAAAAATCTCCCCTCATGGGATCACTGAGAGAAAAAGAATGGTAGCATCCTGTTCCTGAAGTGTATAACTTTCATATAAGCTGATATGTTTGTGAGCCTTTAGGGCCCCTTTAACCCCATACGAAAAAACAACTCCCGCAACAACTCACTCTTTCTTTTACGTTTTCATTAGTTTTATATATATACCTAAAACATATCAATAAATGAAGACCAATCTCTGGACAAACATAAAACTGCTGCAATCATTCTCATGAAATGGCTGGGTATGGTTTAGCATTAATGCAAATCCAAACCCAAATCAAGGCGTTAAAGCACGCGTGGTTTCCAGCAGAGGAGCAGGAACAGTCCGTATAACAATACTACACAGCCAAGCTGACTAATAATTACATGTGCAATTTTAATTCTTGTCACTTTTTCTGTCATATTGTGTCTAAGTTGTGATTAGCCTGCTGTAAGTAGTGGAGGAAACCAGAGTATCTAGTGAAAACCATCGTCCAAAGTCATTGACAACTTTCTCACATGCCCTGGTCGGGCTTCCAACCCAGGAAGTGGTGAGAGGAGGCTAGCAGTCCCTGGCGATGCCTCGGGCCACACGGCCAGTAGGACAGGCCCTTTGACAAATCGATCATGGGGAGATCTGAGCAGGGGTCATCCCTAAACATAGCTACCACCTCCAATCCATAAAACAAGCATCACAGGTCTTCTACAACAATAACTACCCCTCCCTCCTAAACCCATATTACATCTATTCTTAGTATGACCGTAAATGGTGTAATACCAGCACCAGTTCTTAATCAACCAGTCGATAATCCAGAGAAAGTCCGATACAAGGTGATAGGAGTGGAAATGAAAGGAATGGAAAATAGTATGAAGCGCAAAGGTTAGGCAGGTATGGTAGAGGAATGGATCCGTGCGCCTAAATATGTAGGCCGGCGCACGGATCCATGTCTCAAGAGGAATGGATAGAGATGTAATAGTTATGAAATATGAGGAATATGGCTAATGAGTATAAGCAAATTAGTGATCGTTTAAATATATAAAGCTAAGTTCACCTGGGAAAAGAAAAAAAGGTCTGATTTGGAAAATATTTGTTACTGAAATACCATGAAGCTGAGAATATGGGGAATTCAAAAACATTAATCAGAATTTGCCCCCCCCCCCCAATATGATAGTGACCAACCCTCTGGGTCATGGACTATTATGATGTATTCAGTTCAAAAGCAATCTCTGTGTGTTTCTCATAACTGGGAATTTGTCATCATGCTGCAAGTGTGATCTGCTACATAAAATAAAAGTTATTTCATAATCATACTTGTATGGTTATCAATTTGCCAACACTTGTAAAATATAATAGCCCACTCCTAAACTAATAAACTAATCTGACCCCTGGTGGCCAGGATTGGAACCGCATAAAATCTCCTGATTTTGGATGGTTGAATGTTAACAGGTATGAATTATATAACTTGGTCAGAAATCTTCAGATTAGCTACTGATTTGCCAACTTTCAAAAATCATCCACCATTCCTCAAGAATAAATTTATTTTCTATCCAAGAGCCAAGAATTTCATAATATGTTGAACACAGTAAGTATTTGATCTTGAAAGATCACACAATGTCTGGAAAGATCACACAATGTAAATGTTGTTGATGAAGACATTTTCAATTCCAAAGCTATCTGCGTGTTTTTGAAAACTGTGTGTACCGGTATAGTATCGTGCAGCAATTGTGATCTGCTACATAAACTGAAATTAAAGTTATCCTATTAACATATGTTCCATGATTATCAACTCTAAAGGCCCGCTCCTTAAGCAAAGTACTAACCTGGCCCCTCCCAGAATTGGAACTAAACAAAATGAAACCAAAAGACGCCGCAGTATAGTAAACTGTCTGATAAGTGATATATCCTGATTTTGGATTGTTGAATGCTGACGGGTATGCCAACGTACGTGCACAATATCAATTGAACAATTCATAACACACACGTACCATGGTTTAAGAACTTATGGCCAGTTTAGCGACATTCTCAGAATGAGGCATCTCCGCCGCGTAGACTAGTATAGTATACCGTAGGTGTACGTCCTATACATATTTCGCTGTTTCGCTATTCAATGACTTACCGTAAAGTCGTTTCCCTTTTTCGGCATATTAGCTAAAAGTACACGGGCGCGAAAATATCCCCCAAATTTTCCCATATATAAGCTTTAGACAATCTTTCAATCGCACGCATGACTTGATTTTTTGGCCGCTCAGTTTCATCAATAAACTCGCTGCCATGAACCGTTATTTACGACGAATTTGTTACAGTCGATTCTCCCTATCACCTAGAATACTGCCAA
Source organism: Maea johnstoni (assembly GCA_963942565.1). Classification (NCBI taxonomy): domain Eukaryota; kingdom Metazoa; phylum Annelida; class Polychaeta; order Spionida; family Magelonidae; genus Maea; species Maea johnstoni. The sequence continues at coordinate 43,885,536 of OZ012693.1, forward strand.
CTTGGCGAGTGGCAGAATGCTGAACCTATTAATGTCCTACGGAAGGTACGTGCTACGGCACGTCGGATGCCGGGGTGGGTCCAGGTTAATATGTTTTTCATCCAAACGTGAAGATTTCGGCACATGTATCAAAAGTTATCACGTCTGCAAATTACCACCTAAGAAACATTAGCAAAATAAGAAAAGTTCCTAATACTTATACAACTAAGAGTGCCATTGTCTCACTGTAAACATCACACCCTGACTATGGGAATGGGCATCTCTGTGGAATTACTGATCAGCTACTATGCAAGCCCTAGAAAGTCCAAAACAATGCCACCCACGTGGTCAGTGACGCAAAAAAGTATAATCATTCTACACCAATTCTTAAAATCCTTCATTGGATGCCCATCAGGAAAAGGATTGTGTTCAAGATGTTTCTTTTTACTTTGAAATGCATGCAATGATATGGACCTATATACTTGAGGGAATTTCTAGTCAAAAACTCTGAAATCAAACACCAATAACATATTATGGATACCACACACTAATCTGAAACAAAATGGGTGACAGAGCCTTCTGTGCCTATATACCCCGCCTTTGGAATGAGCTCTGTGACAACATCAAGGTTGTTGCAAAGCTTCAAGACACAGCTGAAAACATTGTTATTTCATTGTTTATTTGACTATATGGATCATAAAGAATCAGTCCACGGACTATTCTTTATTAGCCCTTTTGAACAACATTATATGTGGAAGGGTACATAAATTATTATCATTAATTTTCCATTATAAAATGACAAATGAATCATTGAGAAATTGCAGCCAAGGTCAACCCTAAGAATAGCTACCCCCAACCCATGATTCAAATTGACAATTTTTTTTCTTAAGGTAGAACCCTACTCGTTACAAGGGTCATTTTTAAAACTTGAAAATCTGAAAACTGAGTTTAATGAGGACAACGGCACTTATACTATTGTAAAGGTTACATCTCAAAGTTGCCGAATAATGTTAAACTTATCAATAAGTGACTATTGTGAGGTAATGCGGCACCCATAAAGAACATATCTGGATGTGTTTCGTTTTTTTGGCAAAATGTCAAGACTTACCCTTTACTTGAAAATGAGAGTCTACTATATGAGTATTCATTGTCTTGGAGGTGCAAGGTCCTATCTCAACAGGGGATTTGCACGATGAGTATTTTTGTACGACTACAAACGACAATGTACATATTACAACACAATGTTCAACAAAGTATGACAACTTTTGACAAAAATGACTTCTGTACGACAGTGTTTTTATCGTGCCCAAAAGTTTGACATGGAATACCTTTTTTAAAACTTGCAGCATAAAGCTGGCGTCACGCAGGCCAGACAACCTTGGATGCCGACAAAGTCCTAGGTGGTAAGTCAAGACAAATATGCAAATGATGGATGTCTTAGTAGTGTCTGTTACAGGTCGAGGACACGTCTGGGACAGTTTGAACGCTAATCAAGACTTAATTGATACACAGTTAGGACATCTTAATCAAGTCCTGTTGCATGCTAAACTGTCTGGGATGTGTCGGCGACACATCCTCGACAATGTTAGGACAATCAGGACAATCTTATCCATAAGGATAAATGTTATTAGATGTACCCAATGTACAGTACGAATTATTTCATTTCAATGTTTTTCCTTTATTCTTCATTGCTTCCAATACATTTTTCATTGAAAATATTTTTCTTTTTACATACATCTTTGTTTTGTTTTTTCTTTTGTCCATTGCCTGGGCATGTGAAAAAGATGCCAGTGACTTGGGGTTAGGCGGTGGTTTTTGCCAGGTTCCCCAGTTTTCGCCACTACTTACAACTGGCTAGTCACGAATTAGCCTCAATGTGGCATAAATGTGATGAAAAACGAAATTTCGAATTCCACAACGTCTCCTCACATACATCGCCATCGCATACATTCTGGCGTCAAGATGCACAAGTCATGTGAAATTTGGTCCAATCTCTGATCGTGACAGCTTGCTAGGTGATGTCTTAGCAACATTGTGGTTGTCCTAGGGGCAGCCACAACAAATGGCTTGTCTTGGCAAATACTTGAACATGTCCAGGTATTTTGCCAGGGCAAGCCCGACGAGCACGACAAAATTTATGCTGGCGAACCTTCCTACTAGTGGCTGGGACGTGTCCTAAGACAGTCTGCAACGTCTTGGTTGTGTTTTGCAGTTAAACCTTGTGGTTTTCTCATAAACCGCAAATACCTCTATCAACAAATTAGCAGTAAGGGTACATATTTCTGATGGGTATTGACAATACTTTAATAATAATAATAATAATAATAATAATAATAGTAATAATAATAATAATAATAATAATAATAATAATAATAATAACAGTAATAATCCTAGAAATAACAATTTAAATGAAAATAATAATCATAGCAGGCCCCTGTGTAAAGCACGATTTTGAATTTTAAGTCATATTCAATCATGCGCGGGAAGTTAAGAGGCAGAGAATAAAACAAAACTCAATCAAACTGGCTCAGCCACTCAAAACATTAGAACCCTTACTGACTAGGGTTAAATAAGTGATTCTAAGATTTGCTGGCTATGAAAAGGTTAATAAACCATGTTCTGATGGACATATTATGTACTTACCTTCATGCTTTACATAATACATTCATATACAAGCAATGATCAACTTGAAGAAACAAACGTGTGTGTGTGTGTGTGAAAACATCATCTTGACTTTATTTCATCAATTCTTGTTAATATTCATTTCAATAGATTATATTTATAACATTTTCCTATGTAACGCATACATTTGGTTAATAACATAATAAAATGGTTTTTAAATAATGGTCGGTGGGAAAGGGTTGAATGAATGCTAAGGTGCTTTGGCCATGAACGGGTTGATAAAGTAACCCTTAACTAATTCAGGATGGCAAAGGGTTAAATGAATATATTAAAGTGCTCTGGTCATAAATGGGTTATTTTAACAACTTTTAATATATTCTTGGTGGGTAAAGGGTCAAATGAACGGTCATCAGGTGCTCTGGCCATGAATTGGTTAATTAAATAACCCTTTATATATACTGGGTTCCAAATGGTTAAACAAATGATATTAGGGTGCACTGGCCATGAATGGATTAACCTAAAACCTTTGATATATTCTTGGTGGGTAAAGGGTCAAATGAATTGTCATCCGGTGCTCTGGCCATGGATGGGTTAATAAAATAATCCCTAACTAACTTAGGGTGGCAAAGGGTTAAAAGAATAGTGATCAGGTCCTCTGGCCATGAATAGGTTAATCAAATAATAGGTAAAGGGTCAAATGAACGGTCATCAGGTGCTCTGGCTTTGAATGGATTATTCAAATAACCCTTAACATATTCCGGGTTGTAAAAGGTTAAATGATTGATATGAAGGTGCATTGGCCCTGAATGGGTTTACTTAAGAACCTTTTATATGTTCTCTGTGGGTAAAGGGTTAAATGAATTATCTTCAGGTGCTCTGACCATGAATGGGTAATAGGATAACTAATTATGGGTGGCACAGTGCTAAATGAATGATCTTAATGTGCATTTGGAAAAGAATGGGTTAACATGACAACCTTTGATATATTCAGGGTTAGATGAATTACCCTAGGGTATTACATACATTCATGTTTTACATGATAAAAGATGCATATAAATAGCAATGATGAACTTGAACAACCAATCTTGAGTGTGTGAGTGTGTGTGCGTGAGCGTGTGTATGTGTGCGTTAAATACAAAACTAAATATATTCACACATTCCACCAAAAGAGCGAAAATATACTGCCTCACTTAAGGATATTATGAAGAACACAAAACTGTGATACAATAAACTTAAATTGTTACTATAAAATGATTAATTATTTTGAATCATAGTTATTTTTTACAATGGTAAAGGTGAAAGCATTTGGCTAACTGGATCTACGGCGTTAAGTGCCATCCGATACACAGGAAGACAGCAATGAGTAGAAATATCCTTCCCGGCGGTCACATCAAGCGATGAACTGGGAACGACTGCTCTGCAGTCCACTCTGCTTACCACTACCCCAACTTGCCAATTGATATTTGTCTGGACGCGTAATGTTCCTCAATGTCAATTCGTAATAGAATTGTCGGCCAACACGACCTTCAATCCAACTTCTTTGCCCATAAAGTTGTGCCTTACGGCGAAAGGAAAGTAATTAACGCACCCCTTTCTTGCCGACTGACTAATATGCCCCATACAGGGACATATGGCTTGGGTCAAACCTAACTCAAATGGTACAGGTTCCTCTAAAAAGGGGGAAATCTGTCCCCCATACTCGGTATCAATATTTTAGATAATAATAATAATAATAATAATAATAATAATAATAGTACAAGTTGTACTAGAAATCAATGATATTGATACAAATGGCCCTCTTCAGCATAAGAAAGAGGAGCCTTCCCAAGTGCTCGATGGCCTAATTGGTTGTCGGTCTACTCTGCGGTAATGTACATAGACTTCTCTGGGCCTATAGATGCTGTTGGGAAGTCTACTACTACTAGAATTTTGGTTAGAAATGCAACTGTAGCCACAAGTAGTAGCAGTAGTAGTAGTAGTAGTAGTAGTAGTAGTAGTAGTAGTAGTAGTAGTTAGTGATATTGATTCAAATGGCCCTCCTAGCATTGGAAACGATTGCTAGGGGCCTACCTAGAGCTAACTCAGGTGTGTTAGCCTACTTTAAGTTACCAAACCTAACGCGATGGCAGGCTTGTGGCTAAGTATACCAATAATCTCCTGCAGCACAAAGTATAATCCTTAAATGTATAGCACCGAAGCAATACAGGAAGCTATGCACTGATTAACCCTGGACATGCTTTTATGTTAGATGCAGTTGGGCTAATGCCAATGTTATACCCTATTTAACAGAGGTATGTCTCTGTTGGGGTTTTTAAAATCTTACTTACAGTGTTAGTTAGAGCATCCTGGAGTGGTGTCATGATTTCACCATCAACAGTTCTCTTAAAGATAAAGCCAACGACCAATGTTCTATGCTTGACAAGTTGATATAGTCCACGTCTTATCGACATTTCAATAAAAACAACTTGTAAATGGCTACACTTTACTAACCATTACGTTTGGGACCTTTAAGTTCCTTTATGCAAAATTTGAAATAAATATAAAGTTTGTAGTGAATGTGACACATTGTCCTTGATATATGTGTTGATTGAGGTGTTAAGATTTTGTTTCCTGTTTAGGATCTGTTTCGTAGACATTCCATATGATTTGTTTAAAATTTATATTGGTATGCAAGTATATGTACCATAAACTTTCCACACCTTTCTCTTACACATATTATTCATACTTTCGAGATGGAAACTAAACAAGCGGCATCATTTGATATTATACATTGTTATTAAAACTAAATTCCAAGATAATGAAAACAGAGCAAGGTACATGATACAAGTAAATTAGGTGGTCACTTCAAACTGTAACTTCCAGGTATCTGCAGGAAATATTTACCCAAGTGTAACTGAAATGAATGTATCTTAAACACAGGCCATACAAATTATGCCAAAACACACCAATTAACCTTAAGATATAAATGGCAAGGAACACAGAATACGATTATAATATAAACAGGATATTACCTTTTCCCTAGATCACCAGTCTTGTTCTATAGCCTAAAGGCAGTATTCCTAAGGCTGTATTTTCTTCTCTGTGTAGTCACACTATGTAATGTCTGACTGTTATATTCCTACTATGGCTGCAAGGCAGTATTGGCTTCTGATAGGTTGCAGTAAGTGCATTGTGGGATCGTTATGGATTTAAATCTATGTTTAGAAAGGTTTTATAGAGCTATCCGGGGTTACCAAGGGTAGCAGAGGCTACAATTGTTCGCCAACATGATTATTATGCAACAATTACAGTTAGTTAAAGTCTATTATCCTATAGCTATGGCATGTTGTTTTCCTCTTGCTGTCCACTAATGCTAATTAATCAGAGACTACAGGAAAAACGCTCAGTCGGTTGTAGCCATACTTCTAGTCAAGAGGCTGAGTTAATCATTTTTTACATCTAAGAATCAATCAAGGTACAGGATATGTTTACAGATAATAAGAAAGGACATCTAGTTGGGAATTTAGGAACTAATCTTATATGTACAAGATGCACATAGTATATATCATAACACATGTTATGGTTTTTGTGGTATATCAAGGCTGTAAAAATCTTTAGCCGTCAGAAATTATTTCATCACAAAGTGTAGTCGAGGATTTTACAGCACAAACTACTACTACTACTACTGCTACTATTACTACTACTGCTGCTGCTGCTGTTGCTACTACTACTACTACTACTACTACTACTACTACTACTACTATTACTACTACTGCTGCTGCTGCTGTTGCTACTACTACTACTACTACTACTACTACTACTACTACTACTACTACTACTACTACTACTACTGCTGCTGCTGCTGTTGCTACTACTACTACTACTGCAGCTGCTGCTGCTGTTGCTACTACTACTACTACAACTACTACTACTACTACTACTACTACTACTACTACTACTACTTAAATGGCTAGGATAGTAAGCCTACGTTGTGTTATTGAACCTATCGTGTGGGTGCCGGGTTTTGGCTGAGTATCCCAATAATGTCTTGCAGCACATGGATTTGGTAACACCAGGAAAATAATTTCTATTGAATATTAAGACAAAGTATAACCCTGAAATGTTTAGCACCTAAGCAATCAGGGAAGCCATGCGCTAATTAAACCTGGGCATGTTTTTATGAATAAAAGGTAATTCACTTAAACCCAAAAAAGTTAAATAAAGTAGGGCTAATGACATTGTTATACCGTATTCATCAAAAGTATATATCTGTAGGAGGTTTTGAATACTTACGAAAAGTGTTAATTAGAGTATCCTAGAATGTGTCATGAACTTTTAATCAACATCTTAAAGATAAAGCCGAAGACGAATATTCTATGCATGTTCATTCTATGCAAATTGAAGACATATCGTAATAGTGGCGCAGTTTTCAGACATATTTGCATAAAAGATAATGTTTCAATTAGCTTTGATAATACAGCATTCAATGGTATGTAGATACTACTCTCTTTAGTTATGTTCAGACAGCTGAAATCTGGAGTGCACTCGCGTAGGAAAGATTACATGATATACTGGCCTGGGCCTGCCTTGATAGCCCTGTGGTCTATGGCGTTGCCACTGGCTGCTGGATGCTTTTACCATAGTCCATGTTCAAACCCTGGTTGGGCCATGCGCGAAAGGTTCTTCCGGCTTGGAATTAGGCAGATGTTTGCACCGGACCCTCTGTTTTTCTTCAATATTTACAACTGACTAGTCATGAATTAACCACAATATGGCAAAAATAGTGGCGTTAGTTGTTAACTGTTCTGTTCAAGTCCTTAAATTAGCTAGGTATTTGATTGATATAAAAATTAGTCCCCCATGGGCCTGTTTAGTATTAACACATAATAATCTGTTAGCACCTCCCCAACTAAAGAGGTGCAAACATCAATGTGGACATCTTCTATAGACTCAGGTTTATTTCTCGGGATGACATTTACTGAGAAAGCCATCGAATCGGGCCTTCTTTCACAAGTTCACAAGTTTCTGGAGATCTTACCCACGTACCAACCCTCTTAGGATAGGTCATGCACTGATAATGTATTTGATCTAAGAATATATATTAACGTCTATAGACATATGTATCTTTTTGTTTGCTTTTTTCTTTGGGGGGGGGGGGGGGGGGAGAAGCCATATTCCAATACAGAAATGTGCAAGGGGGTCTAATAATACATTAAACGAAAGCTTGTACTGTCGACTTTCTAATATATATATATACAGGGGCGGACCCAGCCCTAAATTTGACTGGTGCCAAAAATGAAAATATGCACTGAGCACCATAGGTGCTCGGTACTAGCGGGTCTGGGGCCGATCAAGGCCCCCAGAAGCCAGAGGATTATTGATGCTCTGATATGCATTCTAAGCCACTCCTGGTACTAAAAATTATGAATTTTATGGACTTACTTTTCAAGAAATTTAATTTCATTTCTAGTATTTTTTTAGCCATATACTGAACCACTCATTACTCAGTTTTGATCTTTGCAATGTATTTCATTATACTAATTTATGGGTAATATATTTCTTTGTTATTGAAACTGTAATGATTGCTTACATATTACACTTCACATTCACTATCCCCACAGGGTGGTCTCTGTGTGCAGGTTGCCTCGTGGGCGGGTTTGGCTGTGCGAAGAAGTGCATATAAATGGAGGGATAACAATGATGAGGTTACTGTATTTTTTTCTTCTTCTCTCGTTCTGCTCAATCCCCATCATCATCATCATCATCGTCATAATTTTCTTCTACATCCTCATCATCACTATCGTCCTTTTCATCACCATCATCCTCCTCCTCATCACCATCATCCTCCTCCTCATCACCATCTTCTTCTCCTTTAAATATTTTGCAATTATGCATTTACTTGAAAGATTTCATCAGAAGTGTCATGCTGTTTTAGCCCGCTGTGGGCATCAGTGGGTTAAGTTATAAAAGAAAATGCATGGTCTCTTGGATATCCAATCTAGAGATACACTGAATCGGATTATATTTACATAAGGATATGTCAGAACTAGTATATTATAAAAACCCATCTTTGTGGTGTGAATACTGTATCGTATAAGGCAAAAACCTTTCTGCGTGTTATGAATACAAACTACCCCCCCCCCCTATACCACATCGATATAGGGCCCTGGAAGCCTTTTGCAGGCACCAAAGTTACCAAAACAAAATCCACCGCTGATGCCCCAGGTGCTTCAATCAAGAAAGCCTTTAGAAATTGTTATAAGATGAATTGCATAATTTGCCGAAATAAGCCTGTAACATTAGAATCCATGTTTGTTGGCGCTAAATTCATCCCCCACTTCAAGGATTTACTTGGCGTATTGTGTTTACTGCAACAGCTGTGCAATAGCTTGGCTGGCCTTAAGCATCTTGTATTCTCGTTCAATATTTTATTTAAATGCGATTTCCATCTTCACTTATGTTCAGTAAGTGAATAGAACCCATTTTACAATGTTGAAAGTTTAGTAAATAATAATAATGATTGGTATTACTACTACTACTACTACTACTACTACTACTACTACTACTACTACTACTACTGCTGCTGCTGCTGCTGCTGCTGCTGCTGCTGCTGCTGCTACTACTACTACTACTGCTGCTGCTGCTGCTACTACTACTACTACTACTACTACTACTACTACTACTACTTATAATGATAATAATAATAATAATATTAATACTAACAATAATAATAATAATAATGATAATAATAATAATAATAATAATGATAATAAACAATACTGCTACTACTACTACTACTACTACTACTAATAATGAAATAATAATGATAGTAGTAATACTGATAATAATGATGATGATGATAATGATAATAATAAAAAATAACAGTAATACTACTACTACTGCTACTACTACTACTACTACTACTACTACTACTACTACTACTACTACTACTAATAATAATAATGATAATAATAATAATAATAATAATAACAATTAATAATAATGATAATAACAACAACAACAACGACCTCATTATTATCAACATAAAAAGGTAGTCTCCTGAAGACACGCACTGTAAAGAGAAGGTGTGGCTACATATCGAGACACACTTTGAGCACGTAGAGACGGGGGAGTGGAAAATAGGGAAAAGTGACTTGCATATTGTGAGCCAACATGCATGGCATGACACATTTCAACATGTCATCCCCCAATACTGTGACAAGTAAAACATTACATGAAGAGGGGTTGTTATCCCATGGAACCTCAACTTAAGTGGCAAGTGAAATCCAACCTCAAATAAAGTGACTAGTAAAATGTTATCCTTAAATAAAGCAGAATCAACTTTGAGTCAAACACATATGAAGATATTGCATCTTAAATCAAGACATTTTCATACGTGGCAGACCATTCGTATGCTCCAGAGGTGAAAAGGTTCAATAGGTGTGGATAGATTGTACCTGCTTGATGCAGAATTAAATAACATTTTAAATCCCTGACCGTCTGAATACGCATTAGCCGATACCAGCGGCGATTTCAAGGGAATTATATTTGCTTCATGAAAGGAAATATTCGGCGTCGTTAAGGAAATCCAGATGATCGCTCAACAAAGGGATTTTCTCGACACAATGTATGAGAACAGGTTTGAACCAGTTGAAGAGAGTAATACTCTGTAAAAGCTAGCTACGTGGATTCTTACCTGCATTACCTACTCGAATACCCTCTTTTACCTGGGCATACTTTAATAGCATTAAGCTGACTGAAAGTAACAGTGAAATTAAGACATTACCAATACCACCACACAACCGTTAGATGGTGTTAGCCCATAAGCGTTTGGAGTACAACTGTGACCTTTTGAACTTAAGCAAAATTCATAAGTTAATGATTTACTCTTGAATTTTAAATTATCTGCTATTTTACTCCAAGATCATAAAAGTATGTCCTGAAAGACTAGATATACTTAATGTGTGCCAACTTACCTCCCCTCTACTTATCATTTATATCGCTGTTACACCATGTATGTTATATTTTGAATTGTTATTTTGTAGTCGGCCAAGAGCCCTGGTAGCGCGTGTTTACTATGTAAAATCATTACCGACTTGAAATAAAGATTATCTATCTATCTATATAACAGTAGGTAGTGGTCAGGGTGACGAGCTACATGCTTTATATATACCTTTAAGTATTTAACCCTTTCCCATCCGTAGAGCTCACGTTCTAACATTTATATGAAATTTTGTTCGTGATACAACATATTAAAAAATGTTACTCGCATTCAATTCTTTGTTTTGAAAAAAACACAAACATTTTCGAATCGTTTTCAAATTGTACTTTAATTAATGTGTTACTCCTGACAGTGTCAAAGCATGCGCTTACTCCAGACATGACTTCGGTAGGGCTTGGTATGGTAGGGCAAACACCTTAACTCTTATACTGCTGGTGGCTAATTTGGCCAATACCAAACAATGAAAGAATATTTTTCAAAAATCTTTGAGCTTTGGGGGTTTGGACGAAAGTAGCCTCAGCATTGGAAGGGTTAACGCCATCTCGCCTGGTCATCAAGTACTCTAGGGAATGAAAATAACAACTCATCGTATTTGAATTCTGGACAGGTTTGTGTGAGCGTGTGTGTTGACTCTTGTACCTTACCCGAACAGTTACAAGTCAGTTTATATGCAATTATGTATTACGTTTATTCAAAATAAACTAAATAACACAATATACATGCATATTCACACGTTCATGCCGGCAAACTTCTATACCTATTCGTATGCTTCGTTCAGTTTGTATGAACAAATGCAGTTATCTATACATACAAGTTATATACATACAGTTATCTATACAAGTATACAATCATACATAGATACATACAACACACATACATACATACATACATGCATACATACATACACACATGTACATACATACATACATACATACAACAGACATACATACACGCATGTACATACCGTATTATGACTATTATTTCTAACCTATTATGGAATTACACCGGCCATAACTTAATGCAATATGGTTATTTTGTAAAGTTACACCATATGTAAAGTAAAGTAAATTCGGTATATCAATTACAAGAAACACGCGCTACTAAGGCTCTTGGCCGACTGGACCAACAGTGCTTTATACAGTGCCTTCCGAAGCACGAGAAGTGTGCCCCCCCCCCCCCCCGTCTTCCCCTTCCTAAATCACCCGTTCCAGTTGTTTTTAAGGAAACTTATACGGGGCATGATACCCGTAAACTGCACGTCTAAGTGGTGGTGTGAACAGGCAGGAATCAGCTCGCGGATTTGACCGGTGCCAAACATCCAGTTTTTGAACTGAGCGGTGACTTGTCACCGGAAGCACCGACGTGGATCCGCCGGGGTTACCAAGGGTAGCAGAGGCTACAATTGTTCGCCAACATGATTATTATGCAACAATTACAGTTAATTAAAGTCTATTATCCTATAGCTATGGCAAGTTGTTTTCCTCTTGCTGTCCACTAATGCTAATTAATCAGAGACTACAGGAAAAACGCTCAGTCGGTTGTAGCCATACTTCTAGTCAAGAGGCTGAGTTAATCATTTTTTACATCTAAGAATCAATCAAGGTACAGGATATGTTTACAGATAATAAGAAAGGACATCTAGTTGGGAATTTAGGAACTAATCTTATATGTACAAGATGCACATAGTATATATCATAACACATGTTATGGTTTTTGTGGTATATCAAGGCTGTAAAAATCTTTAGCCGTCAGAAATTATTTCATCACAAAGTGTAGTCGAGGATTTTACAGCACAAACTACTACTACTACTACTGCTACTATTACTACTACTGCTGCTGCTGCTGTTGCTACTACTACTACTACTACTACTACTACTACTACTACTACTACTGCTGCTGCTGCTGCTGTTGCTACTACTACTACTACTACTACTACTACTACTACTACTGCTGCTGCTGTTGCTACTACTACTACTACTACTGCAGCTGCTGCTGCTGTTGCTACTACTACTACTACTACTACTACTACTACTACTACTACTACTACTACTACTACTACTTAAATGGCTAGGATAGTAAGCCTACGTTGTGTTATTGAACCTAACGTGTGGGTGCCGGGTTTTGGCTGAGAATCCCAATAATGTCTTGCAGCACATGGATTTGGTAACACCAGGAAAATAATTTCTATTGAATATTAAGACAAAGTATAACCCTGAAATGTATAGCACCTAAGCAATCAAGGAAGCCATGCGCTAATTAAACCTGGGCATGTTTTTATGAATAAAAGGTAATTCACTTAAACCCAAAAAAGTTTGATAAAGTAGGGCTAATGACATTGTTATACCGTATTCATCAGAGGTATATATCTGTAGGAGGTTTTGAATACTTACGAAAAGTGTTAATTAGAGTATCCTAGAATGTGTCATGAACTTTTAATCAACATCTTAAAGATAAAGCCGAAGACGAATATTCTATGCATGTTCATTCTATGCAAATTGAAGACATATCGTAATAGAGGCGCAGTTGTCAGACATATTTGCATAAAAGATAATGTTTCAATTAGCTTTGATAATACAGCATTCAACGGTATGTAGATACTACTCTCTTTAGTTATGTTCAGACAGCTGAAATCTGGAGTGCACTCGCGTAGGAAAGATTACATGATATACTGGCCTGGGCCTGCCTTGATAGCCCTGTGGTCTATGGCGTTGCCACTGGCTGCTGGATGCTTTTACCATAGTCCATGTTCAAACCCTGGTTGGGCCATGCGCGAAAGGTTCTTCCGGCTTGGAATTAGGCAGATGTTTGCACCGGACCCTCTGTTTTTCTTCAATATTTACAACTGACTAGTCATGAATTAACCACAATATGGCAAAAATAGTGGCGTTAGTTGTTAACTGTTCTGTTCAAGTCCTTAAATTAGCTAGGTATTTGATTGATATAAAAATTAGTCCCCCATGGGCCTGTTTAGTATTAACACATAATAATCTGTTAGCACCTCCCCAACTAAAGAGGTGCAAACATCAATGTGGACATCTTCTATAGACACAGGTTTATTTCTCGGGATGACATTTACTGAGAAAGCCATCGAATCGGGCCTTCTTTCACAAGTTCACAAGTTTCTGGAGATCTTACCCACGTACCAACCCTCTTAGGATAGGTCATGCGCTGATAATGTATTTGATCTAAGAATATATATTAACGTCTATAGACATATGTATCTTTTTGTTTGCTTTTTTCTTTGGGGGGGGGGGGGGGGGGGGGGGGAGATGTAACAAGTACTGACGTCCAACCTATTCAATTGAAATGTCATGGAAATCCACTACAACACGTTGTGTTGGAATTCCATGGAAATCTATTACAGCACATTTTGATATAACTGCAAGGAAATGGATAGGAACAGGATCAAAGCATATTGAAATTGAAATGCTATGGAAAAGCCCTATAACACGTTTTTTTGGAATTTCAAGGAAATTGATTACAGCGATCTTTGTGGGAATTCCAAGAAAATGCACATAAACAGGGAATGAATATTGCTGAATTCTGTATTTTGCTGGTCCTCCAAATCCATTACAACAGACCTTGTTGAAATTCCAAGCTGAATATTCAAACGCATAGCAATATATCCCCTTGTATGACAGATTACCCCCATGGATATAAATTAACCACCTGGTACCACACTATACCCCCTGTAAAATTACAAAAATGCATTGCGGAATTGCATTTTAAATTTTGGACAGACTAATATAGGAACTAGATTGAGAAATAATGCTGAGAAGCTACAAAAGTAGAGTGAGATGGATTTTAGAGTTCTACTTATGAAGTTGATGTATATAGATATAGCCCTCACTATCTATAACTCTATATAATCAAGGGGTATAATAATAATCAGATGAAAGCTCATAGTGCCTAATTTCTGAAGGTATATATATTTTGCCTGCACAATGTCATATAAGTCTTGAATCAAAACTTAAATATCCATATATGCTCATTTTTTACCTGTACTATATATGTACCCTAAACGTGGGGTTATTCGGTATAAAACATCTTTGACGTTTGTAATCTCTAATATCACTAGGAAAGAACCTTATTAACTGTTAATAGTAAATTGAAATGAAGAATAAAACCGAGAAGCCACCAAACTAGATTGAGATGGTCATGGGGTGAGTTCTCATCAAGTTACAGTATGTAGCCCTCACTCTCGCTGCTATGTAAGAAGCCATATTCCAATACAGAAATGTGCAAGGGGGTCTAATAATACATTAAACGAAAGCTTGTACTGTCGACTTTCTAATATATATATATATATATATATATATATATATATATATATATATATATATATATATATATATATATATATATATGTATATATATATATATATATATATATATATATATGTATATATATATATATATATATATATATATATATATATATATATATATATATATATATATATATATATATATATATATATATAGTGCTTGCCTGAAAAACCCTATATATGCCTTGTATTAAGGGGGCTCGGGACCTTCGCACCTTATTGTTTTCTTGTTTTTTTGATATGTGAAAGCTGAAAAGGTTTTCTACTTATTCCTTTGAACTAGAACTCTCAACTAGAACTACAAACGACAAAAACGGAGTTTTTAAAAAAGCTTTCTACTAGAGGCCAGATATCCTGAGTCACCAGCTGTAATGTTTATCTAAACCCATAATGGCCTTTACTTATCTGATCTACCCTGGGAGCGTTGCTATACTGGCTGATTGATGCGAACTGGGGGTTAGTTCCTGGCCAGGTCCAGAATGTGTATTCAAATGGAAGTATCCTGTTTACCCAGGAAACAGGCACCAAGCAGTTATGAGTAAAAATTCATTGCAATAAGGGTATTGAAAAAAAGGTGTGATTTTTGTGCATCGGCTGTCTGGCTTTACAGTTGCCGGTCAGACAGGTGAGGTAAAATCAATCAAATGCTCCAGAAATATTCTGGTGTGTGTCAGGTAGGGACAGGATGTTTACGATGCATGTTACCTAGGTGAACAGGGTTGCCATGGAAACGGTTGGATATCTCCATTTGTATATCTATCTGTTCCGGTGTCACGCAGTTTCTAAATTTTGAGATTCTTAGCTTTCATTTGATGTAAGACGCTTCTTGGATTGCTGATCGTAGGTGTTACTACAGAAATTAGCACAGATCCCTTGGGTCGCAAATCAAACACTCTACCACTACGCCGCTGCGCCCATAAACACGACTTCGCATGACGTCATCGTTTTGAGGCTCTCCCGATTTAGTGAGCACCCTATAGTATACCACGTGGAGCAATCACACGAAGGAAGCGATCAGAATGTTTGTTACAGTTCAAGAAAAGTGATAAGGATAAGCATATCAAATAAAGCAGGAGCTCAATATAAGCCATAACTTTAGATATCTCAGAAATGAAATGATGATCGCTAAGGTAAAACCCTACTCTAGACCCGGGTGAGTTTTAAAACTTGAAAACTTGGGTAAATGAACACAACGGTACTTAAGCTATTGTATAGGTTACATCTCATAGTTATCGAATAATGATAAACTTATCCATATGTGGCTATTTTGATGAGATGCGGTACCCTCAAAGATTATATTTTTCTGTGTTTCGTTATTTTTTGGCAAAATGTCAAGACTCACCTTTTACTTGAAAACCAGACTCTACCATTTGATAGTCAATGTCTTTGGTAAGGTGCAATATCCCACCTCCTCAAGGGATCTGCACGATGAGTATTTTAAAAACATTTTTGGAATAAGACTAAAAAATAACAACAGCACGTGGGTTACTTAGTTAATGCTGATTTTCAGGTCCTGTCATAACTCAAGGTACCTGTGACACGACCTTGGACTTAGAGTGGGTTCATATATGTTGTATTCTAAAACAAAGGCTTCAAAGACCGTATCCTTATTCACTTTCAGCCAAAAAACATACTATACAATACAATACCAGACGGCTGCACTGATCACACATACACGTGAAATATTTGGCATGTATGAGATAAACAACAACTCAAAAGTCTAGTTTTATTGACGGATCTTGTACCTCAAATTACCGTACACAGACATACCACAATCGTAACTAATGAGACATTTGTTAACCCGAGTGTGGGGTCATGTAGGCTGTCCAGTGACAGGGCAGTGTATGTAAGTGGCCACCGAGTAAATGATAATTGTGAACTGGGTCACTTCAGGCATAAACTGTATAGGTATAGACATGGCAGCATGATATGAGTTTATTTTGTGTTATGCCACAAAAACCCACATTAGGCTTCATTAAACTTACTGATGCATATTTAGATTGTGAAATAAAAAAGCTTGAATGTTGTGATTTTCTCTTTATTTTGATCGATATTTTCATTTGCTTTTCACTTTCCAGAAGTTGATTGTTCTGGTTTTCAGGCAGGTTGGGTGTCTGAGTGTTCTGCACCTAAGTATTATATGGACAATTCTGATATACTGCATAATAATGGACGTGTTCCAGGGATGTCGGATGACACCTTCAGCACAAATAGACACACCAGATGCTATCTTTAAATGACAACAATGCCACCGACATACCAATTGTGATATGCCGAACTTATTTTCATGAATATATCATGTATGATTTGATTCAAAGTCTCTGTAGTTTTGGTTGTAATCTCTCTATTTTATTATTCTAATATGTGTTTATCATCAACTGCTGAGGCCCAATGCAACAAAAATTGCAGATACTCGGCGCAACTTGAAATGAATTACAATACCTAAAGTTCTGGGCGATGATGAATTTGTTTAATGTACTTAAAATGATAAGACTGGTACTTACGGTCAAAAGTGTACTTCTATCCAATAATTTCAGAATATGAAGCTTCAAGATATATCTTCGAAAGTAATAATTCCCATGGTCTATGATGACAGAAATTGCATGCCAGCCTTAAGCCAATACAACTTTATTCATGGCTAATTTGGAGATCCCATTATTTATATAGTAGACATTATAATTAGTTCAACAAAGACAAACAAAGTATAAACTACAACGAATGAATTGCCCAAAAGGTATTCCAACTGGATGAATATGCGGCGATATGCTTGAGGTAGATGTAGACAATACCTCGCGCGAGCAAAGCAATATCTAAACAATGCACATACTTGTCTTAACATACATTTCAAATACTGCTTGCATGTCCTTACACCGATTACCCACAGCTTTTCTTGCAGAGCGTCTTTAGGGGAGAGAGGAGGCTGTCAGTGGGCCAAGTTCCTCCTCCCCTCCTTGCTATTGCCAGTGCTCTAAAGCGGCCCATTCTCCAGCGCTGGTTTACTCCTGCACACTAGCCTAGCACAATGATGCAACATACACCTTAGTATAAGGCAACTTAAACCAAAAACTAAATATTGTTTTCAATTATATTGCTACTTACTGGCCCAGAGCAGTGTCCTTTATTCATAATATATCTAGTCTTGGAGTGAATTATCGAACTTAGTACTATTTTTTGGTCTGCGTTTTTCGAGATACCAATACGGTACACTCAGAGCCATGAGTGGCCGATGACCAATTAGTTTTGACAGTCTGAAATTGGTGATACGCTCTCACTATTTCGAATATTCTTAACTTAGGTTAAGTCACTTATGAGTCTCTAAATACCACATGTGCCCCCAGGTCTATTAACGTGAGGCTATCAAGATACTCTTAAACGGTTTTGATTTTGGAAATCTTTGTGAAACTTAAACCATGATATAAGAGCGAACTTGAGTGTTTTTGCTGTGTATTGTGGCCGCCTCATGGCTGCCGCTCACTCACTGCGGTCTACGTGTTGTTTTATGGTGGTGCTGTTGGACTGGCAGCGGTGCGATATGCCGCACGCCTTGGGGCAGTTGATCATCATCCACTCTTTATTAGACTCGCACTCGCCCTTCATGGCCCAGTACTCGCAGTGCTTGTGGCCGTTCTTACAGTCGCACACCCCGCACGACTTCTTGCAGCTCAGCAGCATGTACATAGGATTCCTCGTGCACTCGCCCACCTTGGCCCACAGCTGGCAGTTAGGGTTGTCGTCAAAACAGTCGCCAGTGCCGCAATAACCGCACGCTTTACGGCAGTTCTTGCGCATGAATTTGGAGTTTTTGATGCAGTGCCCGCTCGCCATCCAATCGTCGCACTTCCGGTCCAGATTGGAACAGTATGTGCCGGGGAAGTACGCCTGTGCGCGGTCACGTGAGTCCTCCCGACAGACGTCGCACGAATGGCGGCAGACTCTGCGCATCCAGCGATACTTCATGCAGTAGGCCTTCTTGGCCCATTCCTCGCATCCCGCCTCAAAATCTTGGCAAAACGTATTGCTTCCACCTACAAAAACAGCACAATTTGAATTTGTTGAATATGACGATTTAAGTGCAAAAATAAACATCCGAAAAAAGAAAAAGGAATGGAAAGATTATATTCAAAGATAGATATCCAAACCTTCTTATTGCAACGTCTTCTTATCGTGTTGAAGAAATGAAATTACGAAAAAAAATACAAAGATACAAATGTATGAAAGACGAAAATCAGCTCATAAATGACAAGAGAAACGTAGATGACGTGTCTTTGTAAACTCATCGAATAAATACATCGGGAATTCTATCTGGGTTACGCCTTTGAAATTTGCAAAGAGAAAGAAAAAATGTATCCCATTGACAATACCCGATGTGGAAAAGTTTTAGAGTGTTAAGGAAGCTAAGTTCGTCTTTTGTTTTTGAGTAAAAGATTATACGTACCAACGACAGTCACTTTGGCCTTGAATCCGGATGAGGTAGTATGTCCGTCTGAGTTGAAGATCAATACCATTGTATTGGATATTGATTTGAGATGTTTTTTGAAGTCGTTGCCGCAGTATTTTGGTCCCATCATGCCGAGGCCGTGGTGCCGTATCTCCAGCCAGTCGCGGCACTTCTCTGGCGCGTAGGGGTCGTCCTCCAGATCAAAGTCAGGGATGCTCAGCCGGAGCTTCGTACCTTCTGGACTCTGGAACGGTCACAACTGATCAGTCATACCTTTTCATCAATCAGACAAGCTGCAACAATTGCAACTATGTTAAGTGTTTCAAGGAACCTAACAAGCTAGCGTTGTGCTTAATCACATGTGCTTCTGGCAAATTCGCCAACGGATTACATGTTCATATAGCGTAAGCCATGGTTCATTTAGATATATGATTATGTACGTAAATCCTTATTTAGATGATTTGTAAATAATTCAAGTACAACATGTAATGGGCGCACACGCCCTCTTAATTGTCTATCATTCTAGCACAACTAACATGACAATAGGGGTTATCATTGCACTGTCCCTGACTTCTGAATTGAATTTCGAAGAAATGCCATGTTTGCCTGTTATGAACATAGTGCTTGGCACATGCGGTAGATGTCTCCACTCGTATCGCACTATTCCCACGTTGAATGTGTCAGTATACGATGTTGAGCGCTGTCGACATTTTCTTCACACTCTCTCTCTAAGGTTAAGTATATCTATGGGTTGAAAGAGGTAGTGTCATTTACTTTATTCGTATGGTTTTCCATCTGTAATGGATGAATTACCGTCATAAGTACTCAGTTTTCATGCCAGCACTTTCCTTCTCATGTCGATAGTCTAGCCACAAGTAAAAGTCGAGGGATTCCTAAATAAATTATTGTTGACAATCTCACCTTCAAAAGCCATACGCACTTTTGATTGTTTCCATAATGCTTCGGAAAGTTTGGTGACGTCAGCACTTCAAAATCAGTGACATATTTTACTCCACCACAAGCTGAAAGGCAGAACAAATTAAAGCAATATGCTGCAAAAACAATAGAGTTGTTATTACCTCTTATAAAAAGTTATTTCACACAAAATTACGCGATTAAGCAAAAACTCCACGAAGAAGCTTGCTTCAAATGTTTTGCTAATTCTTGCTTTATTCCGACGTTAACTTTAAAAGTTTGATCTATCGAGAGGCAGCTTTATGAGAGGGATAAAGGGCAGTTTGCAGGTAGGTAGCTGTGCGGGCGGGCGGGCGGCAGGGAAGTACTTACAGACGGAGGCGACGTCCTCGCAGGCGTAGCCGGACAGGTGGTCCGGGCAGCGACACTGGCACGTGTGGCTCAGGTAGCCCTCGTTAACACACACGTTACTGCACGACGCTGAAACAACACAACACAGCGACACTCCGTCAGCAGACAGCAGCGGAAACCCGCACAGTGGACCAGTTCTGGCCGTACACAATGGGGGTCACTTTAGGGGGGTTCTACTCTACTGACACAATACCTTATACCCAATAAACATATTACACTATGCATCCACAAACGGATAGGGAAAGTAACTTTTCATCGTAACCATTTGCTAGTACTGTACAATCGCGTGTTGGAAAATTGCTGGATCCGTTTTGGTTATGTCTACCAATTAAAGCATGTTTTGACGGTAAATTGTTTGCTGCTATATTAAAAGAAATAACTGTCGCCCTCATTTACCTGCATTGAAATACGTGACGCCTTTAATTAACACTCCGTTATCACTAATCATTACTACTAATCATTCCATCGAATTTCATTAAGTCGCCGAAACCGGGCACAGAAACCATCGTTGAAAAGGCCTACCTTGAAACGGAAGGTTTCAAAGTGCCCCCATTTGTCATTCTATTATACATTTTGTTGTTATGTCTACCCAATCTATACATTGTTGTCATCCGTTTATCATGAACAATAAGGGCACTTACCGGAGCAGTTATAGGCATGGTTGATCATCTTGATGTCGTAGAAGGAGAGACTGTTTCTCTGGCCCAGGGCGAAGTTCATGTCCCTGTCCACCGCTGTTACAGTAGGCGACGAGCCGTCAAGGGAGAACGCCTGCAAACACAACGTTCATTGAACCTTCGGTACGTATCTGGCGTGGCATTTGATATTTTCAAGTTTCCATGAGCGATAGGCGATACACATTCACCACTGACTGTTTAGGATAGTCCAGTGACGGTTTAGTATTGTGCATTAAAGATTCACAATATTAAACCAATGACTGTTAAGGATAGTGCATGAGAGCTTCACAATATGTCACCAATATGCCTGTTTGTGATAGTGCACGGTGGATTGCGAGTAGATGCTGTACTTACAGTTTTTGGATAGTGCATGAGTGAGGTGTAGTCATAGGGCACGATGAGTTCCAGGTGTTCCTCCTCCTCCTTCTGGAACTGGCTCCAGTGCTCCGGGGAGATGTAGTCCCAGTGGATGTGGATATGGTGATCCCGGTCCGGTCGCGACTGCGTGTGGTAAAATCCTAATGCGTGCAATGTCTCATGGACGATGGTCGCTGGCTGTAGACATATATCAATTGTTAGTGAACATTTCCCTATTCGTTAAAGGCACGTAGTACATTTGGCATCACCTGACCAACAAATCTAACCAATAACACTAGAAAGAGATCTGCCATTATCATCAGCTCCACTCTGATACTAGCAGCTGATTGGTCAATTTCTTTGTTGTACTGGACTGTATTGCAGTACTAACATTGCTTTTCATTAATTGTCAATGTTAGGATCCAAATAAATGTTTTCTCCCCCTTCGCCATGGTTACTCTGGGTTTGACCTCAAGTTTATAGGTCACAGGCTCGTTTGGGCCCTTAGCGACAGAAAGAAATGGCAGACAACGCTCTCTCTTTCACCGCCGCTAGAAATCGCTTTTTTGCGCATTAAAACACTATTTGCGCATTATGGTCTGCGTAAATGGTGTATATATAGAAATAAAGATGGCAGAAAGTAAATGAGGTGGATTTAGGTTGGTATGTCGCACATTCCTATGAAAAATCATTGCCCTTACAGGTCTGACGAAAATTCCCGTTGCTATATAGTCTGTCGGACTCAAGCTTGGCAACCGCTTTTTCATTTACTTTGTGACAAATCGTTCGAGTTTGCCATCCAAACTTGGCAAACCTCTTTGGAGCATTAATTCGTGTATAGATGAACATACTTTTTGTCTCAATTCTGCAAAATGTTGGTTTTGCCCATAAGGTCCGATTGTGAAATTTGCCCATTGCCAACAATACAAATATGTCCTTAAATTCAGCCAGCCATGTCACACTCAGCCTCCGGCCTCGTGTGATATGGCTGGCTTCTCACAGACACCAGGCCGTATCCCTTTTTACAAAGAGGATAACTAATATTATGTCAGTTCATTTTCCTCTTTTCTTCGATAAGTAAAAAAAAAGTATCTCACCCATACACAGTTGTATCCTAGATTAAGCTCCTGCCCGCTTGCATTCCAATACATACGACCTATTTTAGACTTACACCTGAAAGATAATTATACCGAATCACCGGACATTAGCAGTAGTAGTAGTAGTAGTAGTAGTAGTAGTAGTAGTAGTAGTAGTAGTAGTAGTAGTAGTAACAGCAGCAATAGTAGTAGTAGTAGTAGTAGTAGTAGTAGTAGTAGTAGTAGTAGTAGTAGTAGTAGTAGTAACAGCAGCGATAGTAGTAGTAGTAGTAGTAGTAGTAGTAGTAGTAGTAGTAGTAGTAGTAACAGCAGCGATAGTAGTAGTAGTAGTAGTAGTAGTAGTAGTAGTAACAGCAGCGATAGTAGTAGTAGTTGTAGTAGTAGTAGAAGTAGTAGTAGTATGAGTATTATTATTAATATTATTATTATTATTATTATTATTATTATTAGTAGTAGTAGTAGTAGTAGTAGTAGTAGTAGTAGTAGTGTGGAAGTAGTAGGAACAGCAGCTGTCGGCGGCAGCAGCAGAAGATGAAGAAAAATAAGATGATGACGATGAAGAAGGGAGAAGAAGAAGAAGAAGAAGAACAAAAGAAGAAGATGATGATGATGATGAACGGGTTCTGTTAATGTGGCTGTAGTTACGTCACCTTCAATTTTCCATTGGTCATCAATACCTACCCTTTTAGCTCTGGTGAGAAGCGCCGGAACACTATATGGTTTTCGTGTTGTAATTGCTCTTCATATGCGTTTTCGAAGCGTACACAGGAATTGGTCTCTATGATCTGTAGGGCGGTCTGGATCACAATCTTTTGATAATAGGAAAACTCGTCTGTGATTGGAATAAAAGTAAATATATACAAACACATCGTGGTATCTTTAAACAACTAACTAAACATGTTCAGCTTTTGGCAGTAACTGATGCTGTCCTGTGCTCGTGTTGTTCTGAGGGGTGAGCATTCCATGGCTGGGGAAATGCGGCAGTTCAGTCTACATATCAAGAAGTTGGTACACTGCGCATATCATTGCTCGGTGAATTAAGCCAGTTCCTTACATGCCTTCCTTAACTAACTGGGAAAGGAAAGTACATTTATAGGGCACAAATGAACCTCATTAATTGCCATGCATATCATCCAAATAGAAATGTTTTTCTATTATGTTATATAACTATTTTCTTTATTCATGATAGTATTATATGAGTTGGATTAGGTATAAACCTAAACATGGTTTCAGAGGTTTGGATCTGATGTTAACGCAAGGTGTTTCCGCCTCTTTATTATGAATTTATCATTAGCTTTCCAGGTACAGAAAAGTACAAAAAGCAACCTACCACTTAACACATATGGTATTTTGGCTTTGGGCCACATGTAGTCGGTGCGGCTGCGTATGGCCCTCTTGCGGATGGAATGGCGGCGCCCCCTGGTGGCGGGGTGAAGAGTTGCTATAGGAATGTTTCTGCCGTCGTCGTCCTGGTCTATGCGGGGGGCAATATCTACATGGACGTCCTGCTTTCTCACAGCCCTCGCCTGCTCAGCAAAATAAACGGAACATTTCATAAGTAAGGAGAGGAATATCCTTCCTACAGTGCCGACATTTAATTCCTGCACTAAATGCGTGGGCGACCTGGGCAAAATACACGACCGCATGCCCGATTGCCATCCAGTTTCCTGGGCATGGATGCATGGATGACCGCACAACTAAACGTAGTTTTGATTCACAAACTACGTGGGTCATTGATATGCTTGGCAAATATATTTTGAAATGTTATTCATGGATGTTTATACAACCAGACATAGGGGAACGTCCGGTCGACTGGTGCATGAATTACATGTCTGTACTGTAGTAGACTTCTCAATATTCAGTATTGCACTATTCTATTGGTGTAAGTATTGTCAAATGCGTGTTTGCTGTTTGTCTGCAATTCGCTTACGTACGTAGGTCATATTGATTTTGGACTGATGCGTTGTTTGGGTTATAAAGTTACTGTGTTATTACAATTTCACACGAGTGATATTCCTAGCTAGTAGAACAATCAAACGACGTCTTACTAATTCATTACTAGATCTAGTTTATACATTTACCCCTTGCTCCTCCTTGTGATAATTCCTAGATCCTGTTCATTTTAAAGTGATGAGCTATTGATTCCGTTTAACCCTTCCAATGCTAAGCCTATGTTAGCAATTGCACAAGAACGCAAACATTTTGAAAACCATCTAAACCCTGTCATGTTGGTACTCATTGGATATCGCGCACTGAGTATTCTTAGCTGAGCATCCATGTGTCAGGGCTTCATTGCTTTTTCAGGATGTTTGCATTATTTTGTATCGACCATGTGAGCCAGCAGCAGCACAATGGGTTAAGCCAGCTACTGGGTTATTGCGGCTAGCGTGCAGCAGTGGGTTGTTGACTGCAGCACAATGGGTTAAGCCAGCTACTGGGTTATTGCGGCTAGCGTGCAGCAGTGGGTTGTTAACTGCCAGGGAACCCCGCAAATGAACCTCTATTACGAGCAAGTGTGATCAATTTGCACAATGAAGAGAATGTATTGAATTTCACACTGATCCTTGAAGCTCACACTGTTCTCTAGGAATCTTCGCAATTAGGCTTCGAATTCATTCTTAAATTCCTAACTACCTTCTATAACCTGACATGATCGTGATTCAGAGAGGATCCCTTTTATTTTACAGATTAGCTGTTTTGAAACAAGCCCTATGGGTTAAAGCATTGACTCTAGACATAAGTAGTTCTTCCAGCCAGGTCCTGTATATATAACTTTATATCTTGCTACTAGTTTGGACCGCTGAAGATTTTTTTGTTATCTGGTTGTATCTGCTTGATATATTCATAGTACTTTTCCCACAACGGTACTGTGAGTTGACAACATAAAGATGAACGTTTATATTGCTACTTTAAAGTTATCGCATACTCCTGAGATGTGTATACTCACTTTATGGGAACATTTGTTGCTACTCAATTATGGAGGAGTTTAAAACTGTGGATGTTTATTTATTCAAGATATTTAGATATACTGCTTATGCTAAACACACTGCCCACCTCTCTACTGAACTTAGTCTCTGCACTGTGTGTAACCCACTGAACTCAAACTGTCAAAAGCAATTGGCAAGAATGTATAAAGGTAGCAACAGCAGACGTCTAGTTATATCATCTGTTGACCCGTGAGCCAGACACGTAAAAACCTCGCCACAACCGCAACCACAACCACGCGTCAACCCGATAGGTGAGCCGCGAGATCTACCGGGCAAACCAAAATTGCTAAATGGTAAACTGTAGTGTAGCTTAAGAGATACGAAAATAGGACCAAATCCTGGCTCATTGCCCTGAGCCGGGACCACATTCCGACTCAGCAATCATTAGAAAACATGATTTTTGTGTCATTTTTACAGTTGCAAGAGAATTATTTATCACTCAAACCCGCTCTAATGGCCCTCAAGATTCGCCGTATTGGTGCAGATTCATAGCCTCGCCAATGGTGCTTGTTGCCAAAGCTGAGGCCGCCAAAGCCTCAGCTTTGGCAACAAACACCTATGTCTCGGCTATAATTCTGCAACACTGTTCAGCGGCAGATCATAATCCTTACAACATAATTGTTTTAAAAAGTATTTTCTGTATTATAAGTTTCTAAAGGCACTTATTATTAGCGAATAGAGTTTATGCCAATGTTAGATTTTTATGTATCTTGCGAGAACCAGGGAAGCAGCATATTTTCTAGATGTATTTTCTGTTGGCCCTGTGTGACGCAGTCTAGTTTCTAGTTACAGAGGCGAGCTCGCTGTTAACCCGTTAATTGCCGCGTGGAGCAGGGCGGCAGCACACTGACGCAGAGCCACTGCAGGGAGGGAGCCACGCCAGACGCTATCAGTCCTGACCGCGGCGGGCCCCCGGGCCCGCACAGGTGGTTTGCGGGTTCGCTCAGTGTAGGGTATGAAGGCCAACGACCGCACCGCGCTTTACTATTACCCATCACTTTTAAGGACCCCCCAATGTTTAGTAACCTTCACCCGCAATAACCAATGATCGATCAACATTTTCAGAAAACTTTCAATCGTATGCTTTCACAGGCAATTTAAATAATTACATACACATAAAAGGATTTTCCTCACAATCACCCTGGATGGTATCATAGGAAGGCTGCATTTAAGATGAGATGTTACATGTATTTATCATTATTATTACATGACTCTGGTGTAAACATAATGTTTTTTTGACATAACGTCTTCCTAATTGCGTGGAATGCTTGACACAGTTAACCATGATGATGTTATTATTATTACTTTTCTTTTTTCTTGGGGGGGGGGGGGGGGGGGCTACTTATTGAAGTTGTTTCAATGATTAGAAGTGGCAACATTAGTAGTAAATCGAAATAGTCTGAAGCAGTGCGGAGAAAGACTTAGAGGCTGGAAGATTCAGCTCATTAATGATAATTGTAACTTTCTTTACAACACTTTATTCACGGCAAGGTATTGGACCTGGTGGAATGTTTTAGATGTTCACCCTGCGATAATGAGAATGTGTGAAAACCTGTCTAGAATTGTTAGTAAAGTAAACCTCAAGAAGTCCGACTGCAGATTGAAAAGTCTTACACCTAGCCATAGAATATATCCGTTATGTGATAACAATGCCAAAGAAGACATTTTCCATATTGTTATGCAGTGCAATCTTTCAAGCAACGAGCTCTAACGTATACAGAACTTAACAAGCTAAGTGATCATGCGAAAAAGAAGGGGAATGGGTAACTAACTAGTTTACACAGGTGACTAGCAGGAACTATAGATGGAGTTGATAACGATATGTTCAGCTGATTGGTTATATTTGGAACTGCCATAAACAACATGTACAGAGAGGCAGTGCCTGGAATGATCGGGGTTGGGTAGCCTCTTGATATAATGCTGGTGATATCAAGAGACTACCCCTACGTTAGCAACTAGTAGTATGTATCATCAAGAGTTTACGTACATATAAATCTTCCGGTCAATCACATGTTGTTTCTTATGTGTTACTTTTCACTTATGTTTCTTTTAAACAGTCTGTTGTAATGTATGCTTTGATATGTTTGTGCACTTATTTATATTGTATTCATTTGTAATTTCACAGCAGTGGGTTTGGTCAATAAACATTACAATTGTAATTACAACTAGCAATACCTGTATATCGAGGCATTGTTCAGGTAGACAGAAACTGAGCCGTTCCATTCAACGAATGAGGTCTACTAGATGTTTAATTTAAGGTTGACGTGGAAATAACGTAAACCTGTTCTGTACAACTAAAATGTTATGCAACAGTTTGTACATGATTGTATTTTTCTACAAAACATCTACTCGTGGATTTGCAGCAGTGGTCGTGGTAGAAACTAACTGGAGTGGGTCATGTTACCATACCGGACTTGTCAGCGCCTGTCCATCCCGCCACACCACATAGGAGTGTCTGACCATCTCCTCCCAATCCTCCTCATCAAGTATCTGTTCAGCCAGAGAATCCTCATCCTTACCCTCCTCCTGCTCCTGAAATACAAAACGCACAAAGGGTCATACTTCTCTTTCAGTATATACAGTAGAGGCTGCATGAAGAGAGAACTATGGGAATGAACATTCTGACAAAAGGTGAACGTTCTTTCTTACGGCTCGTGAGTTACGAAACCTTCTTCTGACACTTTAAATTAAAGATAATCATAAAAAAAAACTGCTTTGAGGACTTCCTCCTTTATGCGGATGTCATTGAGGCAGCATGATTGCGCCTGACTCACTAAGCATAATGGGCGCATCAGGCGGGAAAACACAAGAACGGAATTGGAGATAAGAATGTATTGTGATATCATGTTCACTACCTATTTTGCTTTGATAAATTCAATCCCTAGATAGTGGAAGGAAAACTTAAAAACTATCCATAGAGATTGCAACTTAAACCTTCCCCCATTTCTAGAGACTCTTATGAAATGCAAAAAGGTACCTATGCAATTAGACAGGTCTGGATATTACATAATAGTTCTACTGTACCAATTCTAAGAACAAAATGGGATGACGAACTTGATAATAACCAACCCGAGAATTGGAAATTCAGGTATACACTACCACCTAAATGTAAAATTGACGCGCATACTCGTTTCTCTCATTTCCAAGTAGTCCACAGAACACTAATGACAAACAAGAAACTACACCAATTCAACTTAAGGAATAATAACCTTTGTACCTCGTGTAAAACAAAGACCATTTCTCACTTATTATATGAGTGCAATAAGGTAAACGACCTATGGCAAGAAATACAAACCTGGATGGTCAACAATTTCACCTCTACCATATATCTCGATAAAAAGTCAGTTTTGATAGGGAATGCCAAAAACGAACCCATTATAAACACACTTATTATGATAACAAAACATGAAATATTTAAAAGTAAGTGTAAAGGCAAAACTTTGCATATCTTTCAGCCCAAAACTATCTTCAAAACCCATATGCAAATAGAAATATACCTGGGCACTATTAAACACCAACTAGCAAAATTTCTTGGGAAATGGTCTCTATAATGAACTAAGAGTCTCATAAAGAGTGCACACCCAGAAAACTGTATACATGTTTATTTATTACCTTGTTTACCATATAAATGTTCTACTAACTACTTACATTTAACGTTTTTTCAAATACTCTATCTTTATATTACCTACACACGTTTTTCTTTGTACAATTTTTATTCATGTTTATGGAACAATAATTTTATTTAAAAAAGAAAGAAAAAGAAATGCTATATTTTCTTTTTTATTTTTCTTCATCGGAATTATATTAATCAAAACACTCTTTCTCCTTGTACTCCTTATATAGACTATACACTACACAATATAGACAGCGCTAAATCGCACCTTTGCGGCAACCTTCTTCATCAAGAACATATTCAACCAGACTCTTACTCTTTTCCTTACTCGTGCGATACAAAAATATGGTAGTCCTTATGCACGGCCGGTGGCTAGCCTACTCTCAGAAACATCAGCATGACCACCACTTCAGCATGGTGAACTGCTGTGTACCCAAGTGCAGTAATGATCCTGCATTAAGGCCAAATATACCATATCTCAACCGACCCAGTTAGGTCTGGAAAACACATTCATTGATTATCAAAAAAAAAAAGAAATTACAAAAGAAATACTTAACGCTAAATGCATTCATACGTTGAAAAGTGGCATTGGGCAGTAATGGGGACTGTACACTAGTATTAGAATTGTGCTAGACTCATAGCATTGCAAGTCAACCTTAACATCCTGAATACTATATGCTACCTTTTTCTGGTATCCGGTTTGACTAAGAAACAATTTAAGACTGTTTTCTCTAAGAATGTTTCAAAAACAAAAGCAGCTTGGATAGGCTCTAAACGTTTCTCTGAAGACATAATCTGCCATGAATTGGGGTTAGACTGGGTTCATAGTTTCACGGCATTGGGAATATCATATAATACATGGGAACTTCGAAACATAACGGAACTCAATTGCAATACTAAAATGTCAGAGATAGACAATTTATTAACAAAATGGGACAGAAGGAACATAACACTAATGGGAAGAGTCCTAATAGTGAAAAGCCTCGCTCTCTCAAAAGTAGTCCACTTTCTTATTGCTTTACCGTCTCCAAAAAAAACCTTTGTTAGAGAACTTAGGAAAAAGTTCTATCATTTTATTTGGAATCATAAACCTCCAAAAATAAAAAGTAGCACATTGGAGTTGGATATAAAGGAAGGGGGACTAAAAATGGTCAACTTAGAGCATTTTGAACTATCTCTCAAGGTTAAATGGTTGAAGACTCTCTTGAACAGTAATGAAAATTGGACCCATTTACCCAATTGCTATGGAATTGGGAAAATACCGAACTATGGGATCACATATCTCCAGTATTTATCTAAAAAACTCAAAAATCCATTTTGGATTTCAGTTGTTAAGGCAATTTCAGAATTCCAATTGCAATTTCAGAAACAGAACCCTGTCCTTAATTTTTCATTACAACCCTTATGGTATAATCCCAATATACCCGTAGATATTTTCAAGAAATGGGAATCTAAGGGTATGAGAATAGTCCAGGATGTTTTGGATAGTAACAATTTGATCAAATCCAAAGAAGTACTTGAAAAGGACTTCGCTTTCAAAATAAACTTCCTGGACTATGCTACCCTTGTAAATTCTATACCAAGAGAGTATATCAACCATCCCCAACCGTCAGAAATATCATTCCCTTGGTGTCAAGAGTTCATTATAACAATTTTAGGTCACACAAAAAACAACAAATCTATCAACAAAGTCTTTAAAAAGGGAATTACAGGTGTCCCAACAGCAATGAACTCATGGCAACACGAAATCCAAATTGGAGAAAGAGGCAACCAATGGAATGATATTTTTAGGATCTCTAACTTAGCAAACAGAGATGTTAATATGAAAATGTTTCAGTATAAAATCCTGCATAGGATCCTGGCCACAAACAATAACCTCAAACAATATGGAATCGTTGATTCAGATCTATGTGATTTTTGTGGTCTTGAAACAGAAAGCATTATACACATCTTCTGTGAGTGTGAGGTAACAACTCCAATATGGCATCATATATCCAACTGGTTGGAGAGGTCAGGTATTAGACTAGGCTATTTAACCCACTCTCAAATTGTCTTCGGAGACAAAAACTGGGATGAAGTTGTAAATAGAATCATCATAGTAACAAAAAGAGTTATTTTTTACAACAAACGAACAAGATCAATTCCCTCTATAATTCAGATATTGGGTACTTTAAAAAAACAGTTTGAGGTAGAAAAATTGATAGCAATATCTAACAACAAACTCTGTTACTTTAGAGGATTCTGGTCTCCAATTTGGAGACAAATTAATAGGTAGTATACCTTACCCCTCCAACACTTTCAAAACATTACAAACTTTTTGTATTACCTTCAAATTTTCAAAGGTATTCACACACCCTAACGACTGTGCTGTATACAATTATATGTATAATACTGTGAGTCCATGACTCAATTTCACACCTATATATATTTGTAAATCCTGTCTATACATGTCCTATATCAATAAAAACCAGGTGCACAGCAGATGCTGAATGCATCAAAATATAAAAAAAAACAATTTAAGACCGTCTACTGAAAAAGTGAGAGACCCCTGTTAAGTTTTTGTTACTAATCTATGCCATCTGCAGTCTCGTACTTATCAATCAATTACAGCTTGCAATTATGATCTCCATGGGACCCCGACTGAATGTATACAAGCTTCAACTAGGTAATAAGAAATTAGCAAACAGGGCTTTACTGGTGAAAGCACTCAGAAAGCACAAGTTTTTCCCACCAAAACATATATATATATATATATATATATATATATATATATATATATATATATATATATATATATATATATATATATATATATAGCTGTTGAGTTAATCAGCTTTTCTGCTAACTCAATATGGAATTCTCACATGGCCTAAAGCCCTAAGAAGCAGGTTTATATGCGCTATGTCAAATAAGTCTACATGCATGTACTTCTCCTGTGGAAGTTCCAACTGACTCATGATGAGTGGCATATCAAGAAAGATACATAGACTGATGATTTTGTACCCACAGTTTATGGCATCGGTTTGATGATGGTATGCAGTAAAGGCTCGCACAGAAATGAATTTAAAGACTCTTTAAGAGATCCCGATTAGATTACCTTTAATATCCGTAAATTTACTTTCGCTTTGTCCCAAAGCTGACTTTTAAACTCCATAGATCTGTTCATAACGCTAACTCTATAATGCATCACTCCATATTGAAGCGCAACTATACCTTACGAGTTTCTTTAGTGTCCTCATTGAATCAGAAATGGTGAATGATTAGAAATTGTTATTGATAAATTCACAATGCTATGCCAATATAGAGTAGAAACTCTGATGTTTTCAAAACATCTGGGTTTGATAAAGAATTGGATTCTGCAATACAGTCACTGAGACTACCTACTGATAATCGTTGTCTAAATAGAGACAACAATAGTTAAGATTTGGAAAACGCTAAATATCATGTTTCATAGAGAAAACCACATAATGATCACCAAAAAAGATCTGCAGGCCAATGTCATACTATTTTCTAAATCTAAAATAGAACTTTCTAAACAAATGCATTATTGGATTTCTTGATTTGAATTGCAATTTGTTTAGAAGTAACAACTCTTAGTTTGATTCAAATTCATGAAATTCCAATTAATTGCAAAGTGTTGAAAAGGATATAAAAGATGTCAAATTTTGACTATTCAGGGCATACAAATTTAGCACATTAAGGATATATTTTATTGACTATGTGATCAAAGGTATGTTGACTTCCATCCATCCCAACACCTGGAAATACTGGTGACCATTGGATCTTCTTAACCCATTCTACCTTTAAGTGTTCCTCATTCATACTGTCTAGAGGCTCTCCTAAAACTAGGAGGGATTCTCTAATTTTCAGATCCTAAAACAATGGTTATTTTTTCAAAAAGACCTACAATAATTTTGAATTTTTAAAGGAGTTCCCACCAATGTTCTTTTTATATGGACCCCCCATATACAATGCTCTTTTTGACCCCACATGCAATGATTTCTCAAGACGATCCCGCCTACAATGATTTTAAATTCTTTAAAGGACCCTCATCAATTTCTTTTTAACTAGCCCCATACACATCCTTTTAGTGAATGAAATTGTCATTTGCTTTATTTTACTTTTGAACGAGGTGGTGGACATATATTCTAAATGTTTTATTTTTCAAATACGCAATGTAGTCATTAGTTAAACGACTGCAAAAGACCACACCCAGTTGCCTAAAAATGTTCTTTTTAAATCTTAGTAATATAGAAAAAAGCAATTGTAATCATTGTTTTTACGTTTGTTCTCACTCACATATTCATGGGATCTGGGATTCAGACAGAGACAGGTTGGTTAAAATTTCAATTTTGGGTGAGCTGCCTCCAAAGACAAAAACTCAATATAGCTTCTGAACCGCAAAGTGAAGCCAACATTGCATATGTGTGCGTCTGCACCTTTGTGGAATGAGCTCCCAGATACGGTCAAACTTCTGAGAGTGCACAGGCATGTAAGACCCAACTTAACACATTCTTATTTCAAGGGGAGTTCATTCTATATTACATGGACCATTAATATGTTCACTGACTATCTTATAATGTGCTTTAGAACATTATATGTGGAAAGGGTGTAACATCAAATTATCACTAGTCTATTATCGTGAAGATTCACAAAACGCATCCATATTTACATTACATCAGTAAAAAGTAGTTACAGTTACTTATTTATTCTACAGTTCGAGTTTTTCCTAAAGTTCACAGTATGTGTTCAAACGCATTGCTTAGGGATGTGAGTAAAAAGGAACCATCTCTAAAACATCAAAGGTCAGTCATCATTTTATGTTCCAATAAAACACAGACTCATTTGCAAATTCTTCTACACGTATTTCATTCCAACTGAAGATTGAGTATCTTTAAATAGGAGCGTTTGCACACCTCTCTGTATAGGGGATACGGAGAGCCTTGAGGGGGTTTGCAGAAACTAAATATGTCTCGAGGGTCACTTGCCACGATAGTTTATCTTTCTCGTTCATCTCCCTGTAAGTGTTCTAAACGTCTCAATATGACTGGTATGAGGAGAAAGGTATCCAGACGGATGATGACCTTTAGCTCTAGGTCCAAGGGAGTAAAGTAATCATGATGTAGTTTCTTAAAGCAGAGGAAAATCTTATTGCAGCAGTACATCATTATTCCTATCAATCTACCGATTACAAAATGATCCTTCTACCAGATCTTAACAGTTCTACATGTCAAAGACGTTGTCACTCCAATGTTACGTAACATGGGAACCAGAAACAACAATTTGCCTGTCATTACAAGCTGTATAATGTCATTGACGAAAGCCTGATGGCAGTCAACTATAGACAATTGCTATACAACTAAAACAATGAAATGATGTATCAAATATAGGTATTGACTTTAATGTGACTTAATTCGACTTCTGAAGTATGTGCAGCCTAATAATGGGTACTACCCAGGGCATTTAACATTCAATGTGAAGAGCTAGAGGACATGAATTCCACATGAATAACCAAAAGTGGGTATGAACAAGAGTAATAAAACGAGAAGTCAAAACCTTGAGAGTAATGTTGAGAAAATGCTGAATGAATTGTATGATTACGTATACTGAAACAAGACAACATAAAATAGACCACGTCTAGAAATACATAGACATTCCCTTGTAGTTAATTTTTTCCTTTCATAAGGTATGCGCATTTCCCTTGAAGATAATCAGCGCGGAAACATATGGCAGATACGCAGATGTGAAACATTCTCATGAGGTTAAAGTATCATAATCTAAGTTTGTTTCTCGTCAGATTCGCGTACTTAAACCAAACGTGTCCAACTTCAACTATTGCATTTAAGGAAAAGGCGTCTTGCCCGCATTTCTTCAAGTTATTCTGATTATACACTGAGACAGGCCATGGGAGCTTTTTAGGAAGGGGGTAATAAATTTATCGTTCCAGGCCGGTTCCTTATCAAGGAGTATTGGATTTCAAAGCTTGACCTATGAACTTCATTCATTGGCCTTCAATAAGGAAAGGTTAGAAAACACATGGATTATGTACAAAAGCATTAAAATATTCGCAAAACATATCTTATGAAAGTATCGAATGCATTTTTCTCCTGAAAAAAGTCATACTTTGAAAAGCCTCACTCGTTTTCATTCCTAATCGACCTAAACGAAATAGTTACGGTTACATAGAGTGCATATAAACACACCTAAAGCCATGTGATTCATTATTGCACGAGACTATGATTCATAATTCAGTAAAAGAACAGCGCTGTCTGATCCTTAGATTCTCACATGAACAGTAAAACACAGTGGAGGAGAGTTTGGAATCTGCATTATCAAGACCGTAACGTCTTATCCTGAGGATGCGGTCATCCTGAAATACACTGACATGCATCGTAGGCTGAAACAATAACAATAACAACCCTTGATAGGTCAAGTTAAATATGTAAAGAAAGTTAAGATTGATCCAGAGACGTGCCTTGAACATACGCATTTTGAGCATTCCATTGGTCAACGGGACCGTTGCGCACTGTTGGAGATAACTTGCAGTGGAAGAACATGGTCTTTCACTGCCTTTATTTACCGTAAAAAAACACGCTAATGAATGTAAGAAAAACACACATCTCGCTGAACGACTCCTTAAGTTGAGATTTCAATGCAATGGCATGTTGGTCTGCTACCTGACCTTGTAAGACACATGCTTCTGTGTTTGCTTAGAGCATACTGACTGTTAATTTTAGCATCCTCCACGCTGTATCCTTGCAGGAGTCTGTAGCCTGGGGCAGTGCTCAGCATCTTTACCTTACCCAGGGCCAGGTCAGGGCGCTTTGTTAAAGTCAACGAGTCACGGTGACTCGTTACTGGGAACAATGCTCTATTAAGGTCTTTTGACACAATACACTTCTGTCACATGGTAATCCATGTTCTCCTTTATCATAATCTAGCATGAATAAAGAAAAAAGACACATTTATGAAAAAACATTTACTTTTTTACTAGGGGGATTAGGGAAACAAATCTTTTAAAAATAAGGCAAGTCAAAACACAAAATCTGCATCCTAATGACAAATTATGGGTTAAGGTTGAATCACAGATGGCGATAGTTTGTGATTTTGTACATTTTTATCAGAGTTTGTAAAGATGGTAGAGAAATTGATCATACAATATACATATTTTCTATACGCATGTCAATGGTACAAATTCAATATATTTGAATTGGTATTTAATATATGATAGACAGGATAGGTAGTACAGTTATATTGATGTGGATGTAATATACGTGCTACCAATAACCTTACCCCTTGGGTAGCACAGTCAGGTGATTTACAAAAGAAATTCAAGAATCAATTAAAGCTATTTTGTAGCAGTTTCCTCTTGGAATAATCAAAATTAATGTTTTGGTTTGCGTGAACTATCATTCTAAAATATACATGATTACACTCCTACCATCAAGTATGCACATACATACATACCCACATACATACAAACATACATACACACACACGTACATACATACATAAATTCATACACTCACAGACATACACACGTAGTACATACATACATACATACATACATATATACATACACGTATCTGAAATTCTCCCTAAGACCTGCATAATCTATGAACAAGGTTAACACTATGCTTCACGTATCTATCTGAAAGTACAAATGGAATGACGTCAAGTTTTGTAACATGTCGAAATGGTCTGTGTTTACTATGAAGGTGGGTCGTCGTGATGGCCAATTTAGTGCACACCTAAAATCCTATAGAGTAAATGTTTATCCATGTAAGAGAAGTAATACCAACAAAAGTCCCTTGGCCAAATGTAGAATTACTCAAACAACTGTAAGCATGCAACTTGCCTCTGCCATATGTTTACAATTTACTCTCAATCACCGTAAAGCGCACACCAGACAGTTACCTTAAAAACATATGTAAACACATAGACAGTTATCTCGATCAAACCACCTCGAAATGTTACCAGCAACATTTTTAGAAGGCCTGGCGTGATGAATAATCAGCTGTTTAATCTAAGGTGCCGTGGATATTGGATATCTCAACAATAAATGATAAGATCGCCATCCCTACTCGACAGTAAGGGACTCAAATCATGAAGTTATTTTAGGAGGACAGTTCCTCCACTGCCCCAGTCGTGCCATGTTGGCAAATGCTGAAAATAGTAATTCTAATGGTACAAGTATATTCAGGAGTGGCAAAATGTGATGCTTTAGAACACAGTTTATGTTACGGAAGGCCTAAGCACTTCATCGTCATTTAATACTTGAGCATCTTGTTACTTGTGAAGACAGAGAGTTTATTGTGTATGAAGTTCATAATATGGTTGTAAGAATAAGTACCCAATCACTAATGAAATTTAGACAACTCTATATTAAAATCCGTGTGCGAGGTCAGAGAAGCCAATTTTGCAAATTCACTCCAGAACCATTAAGAGGGCATCCCAGTGTCCACATGTGCCATTCACATACGTATGGATAATCGAGATAAGTGCTTAGTGTGATATAGGAAGGTAGATTCTGGAGTTTCTTTGACTATTGTTTTAGAAATAGTTATAATCCATCCATCTATAACATGGTATTGGTTTTTTGAGGCATAAAAAAGGGACTTGTCTAAACACTAGACTGATGCTGTTTTTGTAGACACACAGGTTGCTCGCACGCTCATACCAGACGGTATTATATGGACCAGCTGATACATGGCTTAATACTCAAGGCCAAACATGTTTCCTGTTGCACACACAGGCCACCTGCACTTCTGGCAATAGAAATCCCCCTAGAATTGCAGAAATGTCATTAGCATTAATGTAATTGCATCCTTATTTAATTTGAAATTTTTATCAGTATATATCATGCAATATGTTATGTTCCAACAAATTTGGTTGTATTTTATGGCTGCATCATACATTGTAGCTAAGTTCCTCCTCATAAAATAGATGTTCCTCTCTCATGCTGAAAAAGTTCTATGTGGATCCAAACATTTATTTGGGCTGGTGAACAAGTAGTAAGAAGACGGTGAGACCGCCAGAATCAAGATGGGAAATATGTCCAGCACACTCCTGCGTGTAGCACACATGGGGAGTGCTGAGAAATGCGATCATACGGAATGGAGTGTTGTTTATAGTCACGTTTTATGCTATTCTAGGCTAAACTGCGACTAGCAAGTAGTTGATTGTGATGTAAAGCCCCTGTCACACTGTCATGTATCTCCCCGAGTGCAAGTCACGATTGGCCACGATTCAGAAACTTTTAAAATACGTGGCTAATCGTGTAGTTCAACGCCGAGTTGACTTTTGCGTACGGACGTTGTACGCAATAGCACTTAGGCAGTACGTTCTTACGACGTATTTAAACGAATGTACTACGTCTGTAGTACGTTATTAACCTGTAAATCTCCCGTATTTGCTACGCCAGCACTACGATTGTCAGGATTGTAGTACGATGTACTGCGTTGGCATTACGGTTGGCCAAGGTTGTTCCAAGTTGGTTCTACGACCACTCAGGTGTACCATAGGTTTATAGGCTTTTTAATATGCGTAAAGCAAACGTAGTAAAACCTTGAAACAACCTTGGTACGATCGTAGTACCAACTTGGTAAACACGTACTACTAACGTAAAGCAGTCGCAGTGCAACTGTAACTAATCGTAGCATTTGCTTAGTATTGCCTTAGATATAAACAATTGCGACAATGCTACGTATATGCTACGGTTAGCTACGATCATTCACGTATGCTTACGGACGCTGCTATGGTTGATCTACGGTTGGTATATAACCGTAGCAGTGCCACGAATGTTTTGAGCATTTCAAAACATTTGTGGCACTTTCCCGTCAAGTCACGCATAGCCACGTACACAGACGGATAGTATTACGGCAACCACCGATACGTCCCGATTCTCTGTGTGGTTGCTGTAGTCGTGGCCTATCGTGGCTTATAATCGGGACAGTGTGACACAGGCTTAAACAGGATAAGCTGGAGAGAGACACCGAATAACCAAACATACACGTCCACACCGTACTCGCAAGACCCTGAGCAATAGGAAGGCTTGCGGAGATGCCCTGTGGTAGACTCAAGCCCTGTGGTAGACTTATAACCTGTGGTAGACTCAAGCCCTGTGGTAGACTTATAACCTGTGGTAGACTCATGCCCTGTGGTAGACTTATAACCAGTGGTAGACTCATGCCCTGTGGTAGACTCATGCCCTCTGGTAGACTTATGCCCTGTTGTAGACTCATGCCCTGTGGTAGACTTAAAACCTGTTGTAGACTCATGCCCTATGGTAGACTTATAATCTGTGGGAGACTCATGCCCTGTGGAAGACTTATAACCAGTGGTAGACTCATGCCCTGTGGTAGACTTATTACCTGTGGTAGACTCATGCCCTGTGGTAGACTCATGCCCTGTGGTAGATGTATAACCAGTGGTAGACTCATGCCCTGTGGTAGACTTATAACCTATGGTAGACTCATGCCCTGTGGTAGACTTATAACCAGTGGTAGACTCATGCCCTGTGGTAGACTTATAACCTGTGGTAGACTCATGCCCTGTGGTAGACTCATGCCCTGTGGTAGACCTATAACCTGTGGTAGACTCATGCCCTGTGGTAGACACATGCCCTGTGGTAGACATATAACCTGTGGTAGACTCATGCCCTGTGGTAGACTCATGCCCTGTGGTAGACGTATAACCTGTGGTAGACTTATAACCTGTGGTAGACTCATGCCCTGTGGTAGACTTATAACCTGTGGTAGACTCATGCCCTGTGGTAGACTTAAAACCTGTGGTAGACTCATGCCCTGTGGTAGACCCATGCCCTGTGGTAGACTTATAACCTGTGGTAGACTCATGCCCTGTGGTAGACTTATAACCTGTGGTAGACTCATGCCCTGTGGTAGACTCATGCCCTGTGGTAGACTCATAACCTGTGGTAAGCTCATGCCCTGTGGTAGACTTATAACCTGTGGTAGACTCATGCCCTGTGGTAGACTTATAACCTGTGGTAGACTAATGCCCTGTGGTAGACTCATGCCCTGTGGTAGACTCATAACCTGTGGTAGACTCATGCCCTGTGGTAGACTCATGCCCTGTGGTAGACTTATAACCTGTGGTAGACTCATGCCCTGTGGTAGACTTATAACCAGTGGTAGACTCATGCCCTGTGGTAGACTTATAACCTGTGGTAGACTCATGCCCTGTGGAAGACTTATAACCTGTGGTAGACTCATGCCCTGTGGTAGACTTATAACCTGTGGTAGACTCATGCCCTGTGGTAGACTTATAACCTGTGGTAGACTTATAACCTGTGGTAGACTCATGCCCTATGGTAGACTTATAACCTGTGGTAGACTCATGCCCTGTGGTAGACTTATAACCTGTGGTAGACTCATGCCCTGTGGTAGACTCATGCCCTGTGGTAGACTTATAACCAGTGGTAGACTCATGCTTTCTGGTAGACTTATGCCCTGTTGTAGACTCATGCCCTGTGGTAGACTCATGCCCTGTGGTAGACTTATAACCTGTGGTAGACTCATGCCCTATGGTAGACTTATAATCTGTGGGAGACTCATGCCCTGTGGAAGACTTATAACCAGTGGCAGACTCATGCCCTGTGGTAGACTTATTACCTGTGGTAGACTCATGCCCTGTGGTAGACTCATGCCCTGTGGTAGATGTATAACCAGTGGTAGACTCATGCCCTGTGGTAGACTTATAACCTGTGGTAGACTCATGCCCTGTGGTAGACTTATAACCTGTGGTAGACTCATGCCCTGTGGTAGACTTATAACCTGTGGTAGACTCATGCCCTATGGTAGACTTATAATCTGTGGTAGACTTATGCCCTGTGGTAGACTTATAACCTGTGGTAGACTCATGCCCTGTGGTAGACTTATAACCCGTGGTCGACTCATGCCCTGTGGTAGACTTACAACCTGTGGTAGACTCATGCCCTGTGGTAGACTCATGCCCTGTGGTAGACTTATAACCTTTGGTAGACTCATGCCCAGAGGTAGACTTATAACCTGTGGTAGACTCATGCCCTGTGGTAGACTTATAACCTGTGGTAGACTCATGCCCTGTGGTAGACTTATAACCGGTGGTAGACTCATGCCCTGTGGTAGACTTATAACCTGTGGTAGACTCATGCCCTGTGGTAGACTTATAACCTGTGGTAGACTCATGCCCTGTGGTAGACTCATGCCCTGTGGTAGATTTATAACCTGTGGTAGACTCATGCCCTGTGGTAGACTTATAATAAGTCATAAGTCATAAGTCTACCACAGGTTATAAGTCTACCACAGAGCATGAGTCTACCACAGGTTATAAGTCTACCACAGGGCATGAGTCTACCACAGGGCATGAGTCTACCACAGGTAATAAGTCTACCACAGGTTATAAGTCTACCACAGGGCATGAGTCTACCACAGGTTATAAGTCTACCACAGGACATGAGTCTACCACAGGTTATAAGTCTACCACAGGGCATGAGTCTACCACAGGGCATGAGTCTACCACGGGTTATAAGTCTACCACAGATTATAAGTCTACCACAGGGCATGAGTCTACCACAGGGCATGAGTCTACCACAGATAATACGTCTACCACAGGGCATGAGTCTACCACAGGTTATAAGTCTACCACAGGTTATAAGTCTACCACAGGTTATAAGTCTACCACAGGGCATGAGTCTACCACAGGTTATAAGTCTACCACAGGGCATGAGTCTACCACAGGGCATGAGTCTACCACAGATAATAAGTCTACCACAGGGCATGAGTCTACCACAGGTTATAAGTCTACCACAGGTTATAAGTCTACCACAGGGCATGAGTCTACCACAGGTTATAAGTCTACCACAGGGCATGAGTCTACCACAGGGCATGAGTCTACCACAGGGCATGAGTCTACCACAGGTTATAAGTCTACCACAGGTTATAAGTCTACCACAGGGCATGAGTCTACCACAGGTTATAGGTCT
Organism: Maea johnstoni; assembly: GCA_963942565.1. Classification (NCBI taxonomy): domain Eukaryota; kingdom Metazoa; phylum Annelida; class Polychaeta; order Spionida; family Magelonidae; genus Maea; species Maea johnstoni. The sequence continues at coordinate 43,927,926 of OZ012693.1, forward strand.
ACCACAGGGCATGAGTCTACCACAGGTTATAAGTCTACCACAGGGCATGAGTCTACCACAGGTTATAAGTCTACCACAGGTTATAAGTCTACCACAGGGCATGAGTCTACCACAGGTTATAAGTCTACCACAGGGCATGAGTCTACCACAGATTATAAGTCTACCACAGGGCATGAGTCTACCACAGGTTATAAGTCTACCACAGGGCTTGAGTCTACCACAGGTTATAAGTCTACCACAGGGCATGAGTCTACCACAGGTTATAAGTCTACCACAGGGCTTGAGTCTACCACAGGTTATAAGTCTACCACAGGGCATGAGTCTACCACAGGTTATAAGTCTACCACAGGGCTTGAGTCTACCACAGGGCATCTCCGCAAGCCTTCCTATTGCTCAGGGTCTTGCGAGTACGGTGTGGACGTGTATGTGGTAGACTTATAACCAGTGGTAGACTCATGCCCTGTGGTAGACTTATAACCAGTGGTAGACTCATGCCCTGTGGTAGACTTATAACCAGTGGTAGACTCATGCCCTGTGGTAGACTTATAACCAGTGGTAGACTCATGCCCTGTGGTAGACTTATAACCAGTGGTAGACTCATGCGTGTTGGCCATGATTCCTGACCTTGCGCCTCGGCCTTTAAGCTCACACTTCAGCAATTCCCATTTATCAAAAACAGGTGCCGGACTCAGACCTGGTAAAGGATAGGAAGTGAGGTTCTCCAGACCCATGCTTGTTTCTCTCGAAATATTATTCTACCTTTAATATCATATTTGCCCGTATAGAGAGACATCTGGCAGCCAATCCAAGAACAAATTTTATTGCAGGCTTGTTATTCTATCATCAAAAGACACATTTTTAAATCTATACTCTTTCTTCGAAAATAAAGTTTTCTTAATTTTCTAGATAATGTGTTTTAAGTATAAAATACCTGCGACAAGTGATCAATTGAGCAGAATATTAATTTTGCAAGCATGATATTCTGATGCGTGAAACTGGTATCTATATACGATGTCCAGCTCATATCAGTGAATACAAGTACTCTCGGGGACATAGCGAGGCAGAGAACAGTATGCAAAGTCACATTGAAAACCCTTAATTGATGATGGGACAACTTAAGGAGGTAATGATAACTGTGGTTGTGCGACGACCTCATCAAAACCAACAGCACAGAACAAAATGTCTGACGTTTACACCAAAGACATGATTGCTGGAAATAATCAACAGCAGAAGGCGCAAGGACAAAGATAAACGCAATGGAGACATTGTAAATATATTTTGATGCAGCTTTTGAACTTTTAAAACTACGGGCTTGTTACGTGGCTGTGATGTGGCCATGTCGTTATGATGTCATAACGAACACGTACGGGCACGTAAAAGTTAACAATTATTATTATTATTATTATCATTATTATTATTTTCATTATTATTATTATTATTATTATTATTATTATTATTATTATTATCATCATTATTATCATTTTATCATCTTTATCAGGTACAACCGAAACTGAAAGTGAGAGGCAGCCTGATCTCCACCCCAGTCATCAGTGTCCTTTGAGGCTGGGCGATAGATAGATAGATAGATGGATGAATGGATGGATGGATAGATCAATAGATAGATAGGCTATATTCAGAGTCAAGGGTCAGAGATGAACCCAACCACTCATGGGCTTAGTTATGTTTGCTTTGTAACCTTCTAATTCAGCTTAAAGACAGCATTACGCCCATTGCCCATTACTTCATTATCGAATTATAAAGAGCCTTGTGAATTACTTGTCGACAGTACAGGCCGACAATCCAGACTATGCAGACGAGATTAAAGGGTGTCTAATGGTATAAATCACTTGTCTATCGTCTGCAGGCATGAGGCTAACTCGACACCCGATGCTAACACAGCCCTCTTCTATTCCACTTGTAGATCCTAGACTAATCATCACAGCGGGGGTCAAGGTAGTATTCCAAATGCGCTATTCCTCCTACAGTTAAGGTGGATCTGTATGAGTGTACTTAGAGCCTTAAAAGTATGCTCCGGTGCTCTTGATAGTCTGACTAGCAACATTACAATCATAGTTTATATTAGATTGCAGAATCCAGGTGTCAAAACGTCCTTTAGATTGGTGTACACAGCATCTTATTGCATACTCAAGTTACACAACGATATGCTTATTGCATACTCCGAGTTACACGAATATGCTGATTGCATGCTCCAAGTTACACGAAGATATGCGTATTGCATGCTCCGAGTTACACGAAGATATGCGTATTGCATGCTCCGAGTTACACGAAGATATGCGTATTGCATGCTCCAAGTTACACGAAGATATGCGTATTGCATGCTCCGAGTTACACGAAGATATGCGTATTGCATGCTCCGAGTTACACGAAGATATGCGTATTGCATGCTCCAAGTTACACGAAGATATGCGTATTGCATGCTCCGAGTTACACGAAGATATGCGTATTGCATGCTCCAAGTTACACGAAGATATGCGTATTGCATGCTCCAAGTTACACGAAGATATGCGTATTGCATTCTCCAAGTTACACGAATGATATTCTGATTGCATGATCCAAGTTACACGAATAAATGATGTGCTGACTTTATGCTATGCTACCTTTTAATCCCAACCTAGAAATTTCACATAAATTTCAAATATTTGAATGTGATTGTTTATAGAACACTATTAATCGTGGTCGATAGAAAGAGAGTCATAGAAAAAGTCGAGCATATCATGGTTGCTGCAGTGATAAGGGAATTTCCCGAAGTCCGAAATATTTCCTTACATTTGGGTTTAGTTCTGTCCTAAATTCACACTGTAACACCGTTTTCAGGTGAGAGTGTCTAACTATAAAGCTGGTTTCACATCAGAATCATCCCGCGGAGGCAGCAGGCTTGTTGTTAACAGTGTGAATCATGGCGGTGCCCTAATGTGCGGTATGCGAGAAGCGCTCGTAAAAACAAGATCTGAAAGCGAATAGGACACAATTCATTCCATGTGAACTAACACAAGAGAGAATGCACTGCCTGCCAGACAGCGGGAGCCCGGAGTCGCTCTTCGAGGCGAGGAAGGCCTGTCTCAAGTCTCCCAGTCATCAGCTAACACTTTAGACTAGCTCCTAGTCTATGATTTACTTATTTTGTGCTTTTCTCTGTTCTGGCCTATCTTTTGTTCAATATTTAGGTGTTAGTTTTAGTTGCTGTTGATAGATGGCACCAGTGGTGGTCACCCTGGTCAGTCAGAATCAAGAAATCCAAATAGACCCTTGTTGGCCGCCTGGTGAGCCAATATAGAACTAAATATGGGTAGACATTTTAGAATGGTATATAAACATTAGGTGAGTTATTAAAGAAGTGATACATTTTCTTGGCCTAGGACTAGGCTACTAACACTTGAGCGCTGACAGTCGAACTATAATCCCAACACCGTTTCTTCTATACTGAATTTAAAGGAGTAGTATGGAATAAATAATTTTCCTCTTTACTCAGTTTGGAAGGAGTTCGTGGTGAGTATTTTAAACAATTTTTGGAATGTTTGGTCTACAGGACAAGCCATATTTTACCTGGAAATTAAAAGCTATATACCTCCCCTTTTATCAGAAGGCCCAACTAGTGTTCACACTGCCAAGTAACAATGTGAAGCACCTCATTAGCACACCTCGCCTTGGATGAAAATAGTACCCATCTAGAGAAATGGACGCAAACCTGTACAATATAATCACTGGCAAATTGCAGTGGGCATCATAACGTACAGTGTATATACAGAACACTGGTTTGCGTTATAACCATATTCACCATTCTCAGGTGTAGTATGTTGGTATTTCGTTTTATCGTCACTTTTCCTGCCATGCTGCGTGCCAAGTCGTGACTAGCCAGTTGAACAACGTGTAGAGAGAAAATTGTAGGACCCGGCGAAAACCACCGCCCTACCACGAGTCACTATCAACTTTCCCACATTCGATTTTTGACGACACCTGTATGACCGGCATCACTGCGGATCCCCCTTTTGCATATTCAAAGCGGACCTGGCAATGAAAGACTACCCAAGGTTTGATAAAATTCTAACAATGTGGTAATTTCTAATTGAACTTTCAATTTTAGACGTGAAATCTGCAAATTTAGTTAGCATGGCTTGTGACCCCCTTAGGCCACTCCAATTTATTTACTTGTCTTACGAGCTCAGGAGGTAGGAAATGAGCCATTTTGGAATAAAAAAAAAGTTGAAAAATGTGACTTTTTATTTTTTTAAATTTTTTTTTAGAGTCTGCCGACTAGGACAGGTAGCGATATGTTTCTACCAGCCTATTCTCAACTAAATAAAATCAATCAATCAATTAATCCCTGTAACCTAAAGGGTGGGAGGTATGCCTCCTCAAGTCTGAGGCTCTACTACAGCAATGGTAGCTTCCTGTAGTTGATTGAATCACCCTTACAAAGAATATTCTTAAAACTTGCACTTTTTTTTTTGGAGTCTGACAGAAAATTTCAAAACCACTTTCGTCCGTAAGACACCAAAGGTGACTTTTTTTCTTTTTTTTTGGAGTCTGACAGGATTTTTTTTCCCAAAAAAGCTCGTAAGACAAGTAATTAAATTGGATAGCCTTATTAGTTTTGGATTTTCAGAGGGAATCTGACAATGATGGCTTGAGCAATGTTCTAGGGATTTCTAACCGTGTGGTATTTGTGAAATGGACTTTATGAAAGTTTTAGATGTTACTGCCACCTAGTTGAACACCCACCATGCCTTTAAGGATATGCGCGCAGGGAGCTGAACCCCCCCCCCCCCCCCAACACTTCGATCGGGTGCCCAGTTAGACTCGACACCACTGAACCTAACCACATCCGTTAGAGTACCAAAGGACAAATACCCTTTGGGAACATGACCCTAGCTCACCCGAATGCTTCCGAAGTGTGTTGTGAACACGCCTTAAGCCATGCTTTCTACGCCAAGAGATAGTAGTGAAACTCGCGCCATTCACAAAATACAACAGAATAAGTTATTGTTTTGTATTTTGAATATGTGTGGTTTAATAACAAATCTTGATCTGGGTGTTGATACGATGACTTTGAAGAAGGAATGCATTTTTAGTTTAAACTGCATGACGTTTTCTCGACATGATGAAGTTCTGAATAATTACGAAGAATCGGAAGAATCCAAACGAGATGCACCCGAGTGCCTCACCCCATACAAGACCTAGTGCGCTTGCCAACTGCTCCAGTCGGTAGTCGATCATTTAAAATCTCCAATAGTACGTATCTTTATTGGAAGGGTAAATACTCTGAAATCCTCCACCATAACACGTGATACGCTTTTAACATTATACTAAAACAAGCTATTAATAAAGTATTTCTCATTTTGTCGTTAATGATGTACATTAAGATGAGAACCGTTTTCAAATTCATTTCATATAGGGTCTCATATATTCTGAAATAATTCTGCACTTTCAACACTGCACATTTTGATAGAATATCAAATATAATGTGGAATGCTTAATTTTCTTCCCTATCCTAATTCCATTAATAAAATGTCATTTGTGTACATATTCTCTGGACCTATTACAGTGCCGACATTTGAATCCTGCACTAAATGCTTGGGAAGCCTAGGCATGATATACAACCGCACGCAAGATTGCTACCCAGTTTCCTGGGTATGAATGCCTTGATAACCTCACAATTGAAAGTAGCATCGGTTTGCTACGTTGTTCATTGTTGTGCTTGACTTAATTTTGTGGCATGTTATTCGTGAGTGTTTGTGCAACCAACATTGGCAGACGTCCGGTCGACTGGTGTAGGAATTAAATGTTTGTGATGTACTTGCATATAAACAGACGTGCACCGTAATCAAGGTTTACTCAAAATATGATATTGAAAAAAGTGGACTGAAATTTTGAAAAAAGAGGAATGAAAATCGCAAACGCTTATCAACTTAGTCTGACATATATACTAGTACCCTGAGGTCAGCCTTCGTCTTCACCTTAAACTGAGGCCCTTTGAGCTGGCGTGCCAAGCATCGTGCAGCTCGCTGCCAGTGACACCAGCTCCAAGGACGACGAACAGAAAAACACTGCTTGAGGGCAGCATTTGGCGAGTCGTAAAGTTTGCAAGCCAAGCACCTGCGCCAACTGTGAGCTGGGACATGTCAGTAGTGTGTGGGAGGGACGGTAAAAAGGGGTTGGTCGTGAACATAGCACCTATCAACTATTACTACCGCAATAACGCCACCCACCTCTAAACCGTCTCTACTAGTCTGGCGTGTCAGCCCCGCCTGAACGCTGGCATTGCAACGATGAGTTTCAATGAAAGCGGTGATAAGATGTACTAGGAAGTCAAATACTTACGCGTCCCCTTGTCAACGTGTGCGAACACCATATCAATAGTGCCAACAGCCAACACAGCCTGCTAACAGCCAGCATGGTGATGCATTCCACAGACAACACCCCCAACCTTCTGCCTCCAGCCCCAGTAGACGAAGAAACCCCCTCTGCTCCCCTCCGCTCTGACTCTCCGTGACGCCGCCGCCCGCCGCCCGCTCCCTATGCAGGTTCCTGGCCGCGCCGCGCCGGGCAGGGCTCCATCCTGCAGCCAGCCAGCCTGCCTGCCAGCCAGCCAGCCAGCCAGCCAGCGAGAGAGCCTCACAGACACACAGGCACATACGAGATTAGCACTACTACACGTGCAAGCCCTTCTCCTTGTAGCTCTGTAGAAGACGTTTTAGTAGTAGACGCAGCAACAGTATTAAATGACACCTGTTCAAATTCAGTATCAAGATTTTGTTTTATTGAATATTCTTTGACTCAGGTGTCTCGTGTCTACATCTGCCTATTCAAGTCTACATAAAGTATGTACTTCTAGTAAGGGATAGATTAAGCAGTAAAAATACCATTCCACAAGGGTATTAGATGCGGGGACTAAGATCTGAAACATATCCATTCATAGTGATTTCTTATGTAGCTCCAATCCAACAAGTTTTGCCAACAATGCGAAGGAAGGGATATGTCTGGGTTTAGCATGTTTTGATGTGGTCACGTTGTGGTGACATTCACTTTAAATAAAAAAACACAAAGCGTTTCATAATTATCAACATGGCCAGGCCAGATATTTGGTTAATGATTATGCTGATTGATTGTATAGACAGGCACTGCTGGTCTGATTATGAGAAAGAGAAAGTAGGCTCAAATATATTGAAAATGACCCTATTTTATATTATCTTAAAATGACCTGATACTAAATCAGAATATACCCATAAACCACCATTATACGTCAACTGTTTCCAGGGCCATGAGCGGCAAAAGGAACAGCCAAGTAATCAAAACGTAGCAAAGAACTATCATCGTGTTAACCACTTGCTTGTGATTTGAAACCTATTATGAAATCATCGTTTCCGTTGAGCTATAACATTTTTGATTTGTACGAGCATAGCGAGCCAGGGAGAAGTTTCAAATGCTTAGCCATAAGTGCATACTTTACCTATCTAAGTTACAAACTCCAATCATCTCCAAAAAGTAGGAGATAAAACCGAACGCTTGGTTACACAACACATAAAAATGAGAGGAAAATGTCTGCAGTGATATTTAATTTTTTCCCTGATTCAAATGCAGCAGAGGCGAGTGCACTGTAGCAGAGGTCATATGGGTACAGATGTTCTGTCTTACGGACCACCCAGCACAGTGGAAAGCGGCACAATTTGTATAGAGTTTTTAGGTTTCTGGGCTATCTTCACTTTCTCTCATTGTTGCCTACAAAAAAGTCATGGAACAGTGTATGTGTTTGGGATAGCGCAAGAGCAAATACCACACAGGTTCCCAAAACAATCGGTTCTAATAAAGGCCCAGGCCTATGTGTTTTGAGAAAGATGATATCTACAAAACGTGGTGCCTATCAGTCTGTTGGGAAAAGTTTTCGAGAAGAGTGATTGTTCTTTTTTTGTGTTGGTTCTGTCTGTCCGTGTCTGTAAATCTCGGTAACTTACTGCCTCTATAGACAGACAGTGCATCTGGCCGTTCAGTGCGAACATCAATCAGGCACTAAAAACACGCCACGTATCCCCCTTAACCAGGCTAGCCCGGGATGTCCTGACATGATCGCCTCGCTTGTTTATAAGCAAGTACTGTTTACAACACATACTATTAAACGATGGTGTGGAGGAAAGCCTTCAAATCGCATATATATATATATATATATATATATATATATATATATATATATATATATATATATATATATATATATATATATATATATATATGTATATATCCCTATATATATATATATATATAAAAATTTATATATATATATATATATATATATATATATATATATATATATATATATATAAATATATATATATATATATATATATATATATATATATATATATATATATATATATATATATATATATATATATATATATATATATGTGTATATATATATTTCTATATAAATATATATATATATAAATATATAAATATATATGTATATATATATATATATATATATATATATATATATATATATATATATATATATACATACATATTTATATATATATATATATATATATATATATATATATATATATATATATATATATATACATATTTATATATATATATATATATATATATATATATATATATATATATATATATATATATATATATATATATATATATATATATATATATATATACTAGCACGGTTTTGGATTCTCAGTCGTACTCAATCATGCGCAGTGAGTAAAGAGGCAGAGAATAAAACAAAACACAATCAAACTACCTTCACCACTCAAAACATTAGAACCCTAACTGAACCATTGGCATCGCTCAGGGTTAGATGAGTGATCGTAAGGTTCGCTGGCTATGAATGGATTAGTAAACCATTTTCTGATGAAAATAATATGTACTTACGTTCATGCTCTACATAATACATTCATATAAGAGCAATTATCAACTTGAAGAAGGAACAAACATGTTTGTGTATGTGTGCATCTTGACTTTATTTCAACAATTCATTTTGATATTCATTTTCAGAAATCATGTTTATAACATTTTCCAATGCAACACATACAGTTGATTATTAAAATAATAAAATAACCCTTATATAATAGTGGGTTAAATGAATTATAAGGTGCCCTGGCCATGAATGGGTTAAAAAATAACCCTTAACTAATTCAGCGTGGCAATTAAAGGGTTAAATGAATAAATTATGGTGCTCTGGCCATGAAAAGGTTAATTTAACAACTTTTAAGACATACTCAATCATGCGCGGCAGAGGCAAAGTAACTTTTGATATATTCTTGGTGGGTTGAGGGTTAAATGAATGGTCATCATGTTCTCTGGCCGTGAATGGGTTTATTTAATATCTCTTAACATTTCCTGGGTTGCAAAAGATTAAACGATCGATATTTAGGTGCATTTGTTGTGAATGGGTTAACTTAATAACCTTTGATATATTCTTGGTAGGTAAAGGGTCAAATGAATAGTCATCGGGTACTTTTGCCATAGATGGGTTAATAAAATAACCCTCAACTAATTTTGGGTGGCAAAAGGTTATATGAATAGTGATCAGGTCTTCTGGCCATGAGTAGGTTAATTAAATAACCTATCCTGGGTTGCAAATGGTTAAATGAATGATATTAAGGTGCATTGGCCATGTATGGGCTAATGAAATAACCCTGAACTAATTATAGGTGATAAAGGGTTAAATGAATAGCATTATGATGCTCTGGTCATGAATGAGTTAACTTGGCAACCTTCAATATATTCTTCGAGGGTACAGGGTCAAATGAATGGTCACCAGGTGCGCTTGCCATGAATGGGCAAAAAAAACCTTAACATATTCTGGGTTGCAAAAGGTTAAATGATTTGTTCGAAGGTGCATTGGTCATGAACGAGTTTACTTGAGAACCTTTAATATTTTCTCGGTGGGTAAAAGGTTAAATGAATGCTCTTCAGGTGCTCTGACCATACATATGTTAATAAGATAACTCTGTACTAATTCTGAGTGGCAAAGTGTTAAATGAAATATCTTAAGGTGCATTGGCCAAGAATGGGTTAACTTAACAACCTTTGATATATTCTGGATGGGTAAAGGGTTAAATTAATTACCCTAGGATATTACATAGATTCATGTTTTATATAAAAAAACGTACATATGGATAGCAAATGATGAACATGTACAACCAAGAGTGTGTGTGTGTATGAATGTTTTAAATTCTAAACCAAATATATTGCATTCACACATTCCACCAAAAAAGCGTAAATATACTGCCTCACTTAAAGAAATTATGAAGAACACAGAAGTATGATACAATAAATTTAAATTGTTACTATGTATGGGATTAATCATTTCAAGCCGGTAGTTATTTTTACAATGGTAAAGGTGAGTGTTTTAGGTGACTGGATCTACAGCATAGAGTGCAATTCGAAACATTTTGTTGCCCCGTTGAGATTCAATTCGGGTCTGACTGCTTTAAACTCAATTCTAGATGACACTGTAAGTCAAAGATGTCGGCCGATGACGTACTCTCTATTCCAAATTCTTTCCCCATTAAATTCGAGTCTTACGGGAGAAAGAACGTAATAAACATAACCCTTTCATGCCGACTCACGAAAACGGCCATGCGGAAACATACTGCAGGGGTCAAATCCTTGTCAAATGGCACATGCTCCTCTAAAAAGGGAACCAACCGTCCCCGAAACTCTGTATTAATATATTAGATATATATATATATATATATATATATCACCTTGTAAAATTGGTAAGCAATTTTTCTATTCTATGCGCTCAGCATAACTCACACGGCCATGGATGCAGCCCATATTACATAGCTAAGGCCTCTATAATCAACCCCTATAGAACAGCATGCAAAATGAAACAGGTTCACAGGGCCCAACACCCTGATGGATAATTTTTCCTTTAGCTCCTATGACACGCTATGGATGCTCCTGGCCAGATAAGAGTCTGAGTGTTGCAGTGGATGCCAAGGCCAGATAACAGTCTGAGTGTCGCAGTGGATGCTACAGGCCAGATAACAGTCTGAGTTTCGCATTGGATGCCACAGGCCAGATAACAGTCTGAGTGTCGCAGTGGATGCTCCCAGCCAGATTTTTGGTCCGAAGGTGTCGCAGTGGATGCCACTGGCCAGATAACAGTCTGAGTGTCGCAGTTGATGCTCCCGGCCAGATAACAATCTGAATGTCGCAGTGGATGCCACAGGCCAGATAACAGTCTGAGTGTCGCAGTGGATGCTCCCGGCCAGATAACAGTCTGAATGGCGCAGTGGATGCCACAGGCCAGATAACAGTCTGAGTGTCGCAGTTGATGCTCCCGGCCAGATAACAGTCTGAATGTCGCAGTGGATGCCACAGGCCAGATAACAGTCTGAGTGTCGCAGTGGATGCTCCAGGCCAGATAACAGTCTGAGTGTCGCAGTGGATGCTTCCGGCCAGATAACAGTCTGAATGTCGCAGTGGATGCCACAGGCCAGATAACAGTCTGAGTGTCGCAGTTGATGCTCCCGGCCAGATAACAGTCTGAGTGTTGCATTGGATGCCCCAGTCCAGATAACAGTCTGAGTGTCACAGTGGATGCTCCAGGCCAGATAACAGTCTGAATGTCGCATTGGATGCCCCAGTCCAGATAACAGTCTGAGTGTAGCAGTGGATGCTCCAGTCCAGATAACAGCCTGAGTGTTGCAGTTGATGCTCCAGTCCAGATAACAGTCTGAGTGTCGCAGTTGATGCTCCAGTCCAGATAACAGTCTGAGTGTCGCAGTGGATGCTCCTGGCCAGATAACAGTCTGAGTGTCGCAGTTGATGCTCCAGTCCAGATAACAGTCTGAGTGTCTCAGTGGATGCTTCAGTCCAGATAACAGTCTGGGTGTCGCATTTGATGCTCCAGTCCAGATAACAGCCTGAGTTTCGCAGTGGATGCTCCTGGCCAGATAACAGTCTGAGTGTCGCAGTTGATGCTCCCGGCCAGATAACAGTCTGAGTGTTGCAGTTGATGCTCCCGGCCAGATAACAGTCTGAGTGTTGCAGTTGATGCTCCAGTCCAGAAAACAGTCTGAGTGTTGCAGTTGATGCTCCCGGCCAGATAATAGTCTGAGTGTCGCAGTGGATGCTCCCGACCAGATAACAGTCTGAGTGCCGCAGTGGTTGCTCCTGGCCAGATAACAGTCTGAGTGCCGCAGTGGATGCTCCTGGCCAGATAACAGTCTGAGTGTCGCAGTGGATGCTTCCGGCCAGATAACAGTCTGAGTGTCGCAGTGGATGCTCCCGGCCAGATACCAGTCTGAGTGTCGCATTGGATGCTCAAGTCCAGATAACAGTGTGATTGTCGCAGTGGATGCCCCAGTTCAGATAACAGTCTGAGTGTTGCAGTGGCTGCTCCCCTCCAGATAACAGTCTGAATGTTGCAGTGGATGCCACGAGCCAGATAACAGTCTGAGTGTCGCAGTCGATGCTCCCGGCCAGATAACAGTCTGAATGTCGCAGTGGATGCAACAGGCCAGATAACAGTTTGGGTGTCGCAGTGGATTCTCCAGTCCAGATAACAGTCTGAATGTCGCAGTGGATGCTCCAGGACAGTTTAAAGTCTGAGTGTCGCAGTTGATGCTCCCAGCCAGATAACAGTCTGAGGGTCACAGTGGATGCTCCTGGCCAGATAACAGTCTGAGTGTCGCAGTGGATGCTCCTGACCAGATAACAGTCTGAGTGTCGCAGTGGATGCCACAGGCCAGATAACAGTCTGAGTGTCGCTGTGGATGCTCCCGGCCAGATAACTGTCTGAGTGTTGCAGTCGATGCTCCAGTCCAGATAACAGTCTGAGTGTCGCAGTGGATGCTCCTGGCCAGATAACAGTCTGAGTGTCGCAGTGGATGCTCCTGGCCAGATAACAGTCTGAGTGCCGCAGTGGATGCTCCAGACCAGATAACAGTCTGAGTGTCGCAGTGGATGCTCCAGTCCAGATAACAGTCTGAGTGTCGCAGTGGATGCCACAGGCCAGATAACAGTCTGAGTGTCGCCGTTGATGCTCCAGGCCAGATAACAGTCTGAGTGCCGCAGTGGATGCTACAGGCCAGATAAAAGTCTGAGTGTCGCCGTTGATACTCCCGGCCAGATAACAGTCTGAGTGCCGCAGTGGATGCTACAGGCCAGATAACAATCTGAGTGTCGCAGTGGATGCCACAGGACAGATAACAGTCCGAGTGTCGCAGTTGATGCTACCGGCCAGATAACAGTCTGAGGGTCGCAGTGGATGCTACAGGCCAGATAACAGTCTGAGTGTCGCAGTAGATGCTCCCGGCCAGATAACAATCTGAGGGTCGCAGTGGATGCTACAGGCCAGATAACAGTCTGAGTGTCGCAGTAGATGCTCCCGGCCAGATAACAGTCTGAGTGTCGCAGTGGATGCTAGAGGCCAGATAACAGTCTGAGTGTCGCAGTGGATGCTCCTGGCCAGATAAGAGTCTGAGTGTTGCAGTGGATGCCAAGGCCAGATAACAGTCTGAGTGTCGCAGTGGATGCTACAGGCCAGATAACAGTCTGAGTGTCGCAGTGGATGCTCCCAGCCAGATTTTTGGTCCGAAGGTGTCGCAGTGGATGCCACTGGCCAGATAACAGTCTGAGTGTCGCAGTGGATGCAACAGGCCAGATAACAGTTTGGGTGTCGCAGTGGATTCTCCAGTCCAGATAACAGTCTGAATGTCGCAGTGGATGTAACAGGCCAGATAACAGTTTGGGTGTCGCAGTGGATTCTCCAGTCCAGATAACAGTCTGAATGTCGCAGTGGATGCTCCAGGACAGTTTAAAGTCTGAGTGTTGCAGTTGATGCTCCCAGCCAGATGACAGTCTGAGTGCCGCAGTGGATGCTCCCAGCCAGATAACAGTCTGAGTGTTGCAGTGGATGCTCCCGGCCAGATAACAGTCTGAATGTCGCAGTGGATGCCACTGGCCAGATAACAGTCTGAGTGTCGCAGTTGATGCTCCCGGCCAGATAACAGTCTGAATGTCGCAGTGGATGCCACAGGCCAGATAACAGTCTGAGTGTCGCAGTGGATGCTCCCGGCCAGATAACAGTCTGAATGTAGCAGTGGATGCCACAGGCCAGAAAACAGTCTGAGTGTCGCAGTTGATGCTCCCGGCCAGATAACAGTCTGAATGTTGCAGTGGATGCCACAGGCCAGATAACAGTCTGAGTGTCGCAGTGGATGCTCCCGGCCAGATAACAGTCTGAGTGTCGCATTGGATGCCCCAGTCCAGATAACAGTCTGAGTGTAGCAGTGGATGCTCCCGGCCAGATAACAGTCTGAGGGTCGCAGTGGATGCTACAGGCCAGATAACAGTCTGAGTGTCGCAGTAGATGCTCCCGGCCAGATAACAGTCTGAGTGTCGCAGTGGATGCTAGAGGCCAGATAACAGTCTGAGTGTCGCAGTGGATGCTCCTGGCCAGATAAGAGTCTGAGTGTTGCAGTGGATGCCAAGGCCAGATAACAGTCTGAGTGTCGCAGTGGATGCTACAGGCCAGATAACAGTCTGAGTTTCGCATTGGATGCCACAGGCCAGATAACAGTCTGAGTGTCGCAGTGGATGCTCCAGGCCAGATAACAGTCTGAGTTTCGCATTGGATGCCACAGGCCAGATAACAGTCTGAATGTCGCAGTGGATGCCACTGGCCAGATAACAGTCTGAGTGTCGCAGTTGATGCTCCCGGCCAGATAACAGTCTGAATGTCGCAGTGGATGCCACAGGCCAGATAACAGTCTGAGTGTCGCAGTGGATGCTCCCGGCCAGATAACAGTCTGAATGTCGCAGTGGATGCCACAGGCCAGAAAACAGTCTGAGTGTCGCAGTGGATACTCCTGGCCAGATAACAGTCTGAGTGCCGCAGTGGATGCTCCTGGCCAGAAAACAGTCTGAGTGTCGCAGTGGATGCTCCCAGCCAGATAACAGTCTGAATGTCGCAGTGGATGCCACAGGCCAGATAACAGTCTGAGTGTCGCAGTGGATGCTCCTGGCCAGATAACAGTCTGAGTGTCGCAGTGGATGCTTCCGGCCAGATAACAGTCTGAATGTCGCATTGGATGCAACAGGCCAGATAACAGTCTGAGTGTCGCAGTTGATGCTCCCGGCCAGATAACAGTCTGAGTGTCGCATTGGATGCCACAGGCCTGATAACAGTCTGAGTGTCGCAGTGGATGCTCCCGGCCAGATAACAGTCTGAATGTCGCAGTGGATGCCACAGGCCAGATAACAGTCTGAGTGTCGCATTGGATGCCCCAGTCCAGATAACAGTCTGAGTGTCGCAGTGGATGCTCCAGTCCAGATAACAGTCTGAGTGTAGCAGTGGATGCTCCCAGCCAGATAACAGCCTGAGTGTTGCAGTTGATGCTCCAGTCCAGATAACAGTCTGAGTGTCGCAGTTGATGCTCCAGTCCAGATAACAGTCTGAGTGTCGCAGTGGATGCTCCTGGCCAGATAACAGTCTGAGTGTCGCAGTTGATGCTCCAGTCCAGATAACAGTCTGAGTGTCTCAGTGGATGCTTCAGTCCAGATAACAGTCTGGGTGTCGCATTTGATGCTCCAGTCCAGATAACAGCCTGAGTTTCGCAGTGGATGCTCCTGGCCAGATAACAGTCTGAGTGTCGCAGTTGATGCTCCCGGCCAGATAACAGTCTGAGTGTTGCAGTTGATGCTCCAGTCCAGAAAACAGTCTGAATGTCGCAGTGGATGCTCTAGGACAGTTTAAAGTCTGAGTGTTGCAGTTGATGCTCCCAGCCAGATGACAGTCTGAGTGCCGCAGTGGATGCTCCTGGCCAGATTACAGTCTGAGTGTCGCAGTGGATGCTCCTGACCAGATAACAGTCTGAGTGTCGCAGTGGATGCCACAGGCCAGATAACAGTCTGAGTGTCGCTGTGGATGCTCCCGGCCAGATAACTGTCTGAGTGTTGCAGTCGATGCTCCAGTCCAGATAACAGTCTGAGTGTCGCAGTGGATGCTCCTGGCCAGATAACAGTCTGAGTGTCGCAGTGGATGCTCCTGGCCAGATAACAGTCTGAGTGCCGCAGTGGATGCTCCAGACCAGATAACAGTCTGAGTGTCGCAGTGGATGCTCCAGTCCAGATAACAGTCTGAGTGTCGCAGTGGATGCCACAAGCCAGATAACAGTCTGAGTGTCGCCGTTGATGCTCCAGGCCAGATAACAGTCTGAGTGCCGCAGTGGATGCTACAGGCCAGATAAAAGTCTGAGTGTCGCCGTTGATACTCCCGGCCAGATAACAGTCTGAGTGTCGCAGTGGATGCCACAGGACAGATAACAGTCCGAGTGTCGCAGTTGATGCTACCGGCCAGATAACAGTCTGAGGGTCGCAGTGGATGCTACAGGCCAGATAACAGTCTGAGTGTCGCAGTAGATGCTCCCGGCCAGATAACAATCTGAGGGTCGCAGTGGATGCTACAGGCCAGATAACAGTCTGAGTGTCGCAGTAGATGCTCCCGGCCAGATAACAGTCTGAGTGTCGCAGTGGATGCTAGAGGCCAGATAACAGTCTGAGTGTCGCAGTGGATGCTCCTGGCCAGATAAGAGTCTGAGTGTTGCAGTGGATGCCAAGGCCAGATAACAGTCTGAGTGTCGCAGTGGATGCTACAGGCCAGATAACAGTCTGAGTTTCGCATTGGATGCCACAGGCCAGATAACAGTCTGAGTGTCACAGTGGATGCTCCCAGCCAGATTTTTGGTCCGAAGGTGTCGCAGTGGATGCCACTGGCCAGATAACAGTCTGAGTGTCGCAGTTGATGCTCCCGGCCAGATAACAGTCTGAATGTCGCAGTGGATGCCACAGGCCAGATAACAGTCTGAGTGTCGCAGTGGATGCTCCCGGCCAGATAACTGTCTGAATGTCGCAGTGGATGCCACAGGCCAGAAAACAGTCTGAGTGTCGCAGTTGATGCTCCCGGCCAGATAACAGTCTGAATGTTGCAGTGGATGCCACAGGCCAGATAACAGTCTGAGTGTCGCAGTGGATGCTCCAGGCCAGATAACAGTCTGAGTGTCGCAGTGGATGCTTCCGGCCAGATAACAGTCTGAATGTCGCAGTGGATGCCACAGGCCAGATAACAGTCTGAGTGTCGCAGTTGATGCTCCTGGCCAGATAACAGTCTGAGTGTCGCATTGGATGCCCCAGTCCAGATAACAGTCTGAGTGCAGCAGTGGATGCTCCCGGCCAGATAACAGTCTGAGGGTCGCAGTGGATGCTACAGGCCAGATAACAGTCTGAGTGTCGCAGTAGATGCTCCCGGCCAGATAACAGTCTGAGTGTCGCAGTGGATGCTAGAGGCCAGATAACAGTCTGAGTGTCGCAGTGGATGCTCCTGGCCAGATAAGAGTCTGAGTGTTGCAGTGGATGCCAAGGCCAGATAACAGTCTGAGTGTCGCAGTGGATGCTACAGGCCAGATAACAGTCTGAGTTTCGCATTGGATGCCACAGGCCAGATAACAGTCTGAGTGTCGCAGTGGATGCTCCCAGCCAGATTTTTGGTCCGAAGGTGTCGCAGTGGATGCCACTGGCCAGATAACAGTCTGAGTGTCGCAGTTGATGCTCCCGGCCAGATAACAGTCTGAATGTCGCAGTGGATGCCACAGGCCAGATAACAGTCTGAGTGTCGCAGTGGATGCTCCCGGCCAGATAACAGTCTGAATGTCGCAGTGGATGCCACAGGCCAGAAAACAGTCTGAGTGTCGGCGTTGATGCTCCCGGCCAGATAACAGTCTGAATGTCGCAGTGGATGCTCCCGGCCAGATAACAGTCTGAGTGTCGCAGTGGATGCTCCAGGCCAGATAACAGTCTGAGTGTCGCAGTGGATGCTCCCAGCCAGATAACAGTCTGAGTGTCGCCGTTGATGCTCCAGGCCAGATAACAGTCTGAGTGCCGCAGTGGATGCTACAGGCCAGATAAAAGTCTGAGTGTCGCCATTGATACTCCCGGCCAGATAACAGTCTGAGTGCCGCAGTGGATGCTACAGGCCAGATAACAGTCTGAGTGTCGCAGTGGATGCCACAGGACAGATAACAGTCCGAGTGTCGCAGTTGATGCTACCGGCCAGATAACAGTCTGAGGGTCGCAGTGGATGCTACAGGCCAGATAACAGTCTGAGTGTCGCAGTAGATGCTCCCGGCCAGATAACAATCTGAGGGTCGCAGTGGATGCTACAGGCCAGATAACAGTCTGAGTGTCGCAGTAGATGCTCCCGGCCAGATAACAGTCTGAGTGTCGCAGTGGATGCTAGAGGCCAGATAACAGTCTGAGTGTCGCAGTGGATGCTCCTGGCCAGATAAGAGTCTGAGTGTTGCAGTGGATGCCAAGGCCAGATAACAGTCTGAGTGTCGCAGTGGATGCTACAGGCCAGATAACAGTCTGAGTTTTGCATTGGATGCCACAGGCCAGATAACAGTCTGAGTGTCGCAGTGGATGCTCCCAGCCAGATTTTTGGTCCGAAGGTGTCGCAGTGGATGCCACTGGCCAGATAACAGTCTGAGTGTCGCAGTTGATGCTCCCGGCCAGATAACAGTCTGAATGTCGCAGTGGATGCCACAGGCCAGATAACAGTCTGAGTGTCGCAGTGGATGCTCCCGGCCAGATAACAGTCTGAATGTCGCAGTGGATGCCACAGGCCAGAAAACAGTCTGAGTGTCGCAGTTGATGCTCCCGGCCAGATAACAGTCTGAATGTCGCAGTGGATGCCACAGGCCAGATAACAGTCTGAGTGTCGCAGTGGATGCTCCAGGCCAGATAACAGTCTGAGTGTCGCAGTGGATGCTTCCGGCCAGATAACAGTCTGAATGTCGCAGTGGATGCCACAGGCCAGATAACAGTCTGAGTGTCGCAGTTGATGCTCCCGGCCAGATAACAGTCTGAGTGTCGCATTGGATGCCCCAGTCCAGATAACAGTCTGAGTGTAGCAGTGGATGCTCCCGGCCAGATAACAGTCTGAGGGTCGCAGTGGATGCTACAGGCCAGATAACAGTCTGAGTGTCGCAGTAGATGCTCCCGGCCAGATAACAGTCTGAGTGTCGCAGTGGATGCTAGAGGCCAGATAACAGTCTGAGTGTCGCAGTGGATGCTCCTGGCCAGATAAGAGTCTGAGTGTTGCAGTGGATGCCAAGGCCAGATAACAGTCTGAGTGTCGCAGTGGATGCTACAGGCCAGATAACAGTCTGTGTTTCGCATTGGATGCCACAGGCCAGATAACAGTCTGAGTGTCGCAGTGGATGCTCCCAGCCAGATTTTTGGTCCGAAGGTGTCGCAGTGGATGCCACTGGCCAGATAACAGTCTGAGTGTCGCAGTTGATGCTCCCGGCCAGATAACAGTCTGAATGTCGCAGTGGATGCCACAGGCCAGATAACAGTCTGAGTGTCGCAGTGGATGCTCCCGGCCAGATAACAGTCTGAATGTCGCAGTGGATGCCACAGGCCAGAAAACAGTCTGAGTGTCGGCGTTGATGCTCCCGGCCAGATAACAGTCTGAATGTCGCAGTGGATGCTCCCGGCCAGATAACAGTCTGAGTGTCGCAGTGGATGCTCCAGGCCAGATAACAGTCTGAGTGTCGCAGTGGATGCTCCCAGCCAGATAACAGTCTGAATGTCGCAGTGGATGCCACAGGCCAGATAACAGTCTGAGTGTCGCAGTGGATGCTCCAGGCCAGATAACAGTCTGATTGTCGCAGTGGATGCTTCCGGCCAGATAACAGTCTGAATGTCGCAGTGGATGCCACAGGCCAGATAACAGTCTGAGTGTCGCAGTGGATGCTTCCGGCCAGATAACAGTCTGAATGTCGCATTGGATGCAACAGGCCAGATAACAGTCTGAGTGTCGCAGTGGATGCTCCCAGCCAGATTTTTTGGTCTGAAGGTGTCGCAGTGGATGCCACTGGCCAAATAACAGTCTGAGTGTCGCAGTTGATGCTCCCGGCCAGATAACAGTCTGAATGTCGCAGTGGATGCCACAGGCCAGATAACAGTCCGAGTGTCGCAGTGGATGCTCCTGGCCAGATAACAGTCTGAATGTCGCAGTGGATGCCACAGGCCAGAAAACAGTCTGAGTGTCGCAGTTGATGCTCCCGGCCAGATAACAGTCTGAATGTCGCAGTGGATGCCACAGGCCAGATAACAGTCTGAGTGTCGCAGTTGATGCTCCCAGCCAGATAACAGCCTGAGTGTTGCAGTTGATGCTCCAGTCCAGATAACAGTCTGAGTGTCGCAGTTGATGCTCCAGTCCAGATAACAGTCTGAGTGTCGCAGTGGATGCTCCTGGCCAGATAACAGTCTGAGTGTCGCAGTTGATGCTCCAGTCCAGATAACAGTCTGAGTGTCTCAGTGGATGCTTCAGTCCAGATAACAGTCTGGGTGTCGCATTTGATGCTCCAGTCCAGATAACAGCCTGAGTTTCGCAGTGGATGCTCCTGGCCAGATAACAGTCTGAGTGTCGCAGTTGATGCTCCCGGCCAGATAACAGTCTGAGTGTTGCAGTTGATGCTCCCGGCCAGATAACAGTCTGAGTGTTGCAGTTGATGCTCCAGTCCAGAAAACAGTCTGAGTGTTGCAGTTGATGCTCCCGGCCAGATAATAGTCTGAGTGTCGCAGTGGATGCTACAGGCCAGATAACAGTCTGAGTTTTGCATTGGATGCCACAGGCCAGATAACAGTCTGAGTGTCGCAGTGGATGCTCCCAGCCAGATTTTTGGTCCGAAGGTGTCGCAGTGGATGCCACTGGCCAGATAACAGTCTGAGTGTCGCAGTTGATGCTCCCGGCCAGATAACAGTCTGAATGTCGCAGTGGATGCCACAGGCCAGATAACAGTCTGAGTGTCGCAGTGGATGCTCCCGGCCAGATAACAGTCTGAATGTCGCAGTGGATGCCACAGGCCAGAAAACAGTCTGAGTGTCGCAGTTGATGCTCCCGGCCAGATAACAGTCTGAATGTCGCAGTGGATGCCACAGGCCAGATAACAGTCTGAGTGTCGCAGTGGATGCTCCAGGCCAGATAACAGTCTGAGTGTCGCAGTGGATGCTTCCGGCCAGATAACAGTCTGAATGTCGCAGTGGATGCCACAGGCCAGATAACAGTCTGAGTGTCGCAGTTGATGCTCCCGGCCAGATAACAGTCTGAGTGTCGCATTGGATGCCCCAGTCCAGATAACAGTCTGAGTGTAGCAGTGGATGCTCCCGGCCAGATAACAGTCTGAGGGTCGCAGTGGATGCTACAGGCCAGATAACAGTCTGAGTGTCGCAGTAGATGCTCCCGGCCAGATAACAGTCTGAGTGTCGCAGTGGATGCTAGAGGCCAGATAACAGTCTGAGTGTCGCAGTGGATGCTCCTGGCCAGATAAGAGTCTGAGTGTTGCAGTGGATGCCAAGGCCAGATAACAGTCTGAGTGTCGCAGTGGATGCTACAGGCCAGATAACAGTCTGAGTTTCGCATTGGATGCCACAGGCCAGATAACAGTCTGAGTGTCGCAGTGGATGCTCCCAGCCAGATTTTTGGTCCGAAGGTGTCGCAGTGGATGCCACTGGCCAGATAACAGTCTGAGTGTCGCAGTTGATGCTCCCGGCCAGATAACAGTCTGAATGTCGCAGTGGATGCCACAGGCCAGATAACAGTCTGAGTGTCGCAGTGGATGCTCCCGGCCAGATAACAGTCTGAATGTCGCAGTGGATGCCACAGGCCAGAAAACAGTCTGAGTGTCGGCGTTGATGCTCCCGGCCAGATAACAGTCTGAATGTCGCAGTGGATGCTCCCGGCCAGATAACAGTCTGAGTGTCGCAGTGGATGCTCCAGGCCAGATAACAGTCTGAGTGTCGCAGTGGATGCTCCCAGCCAGATAACAGTCTGAATGTCGCAGTGGATGCCACAGGCCAGATAACAGTCTGAGTGTCGCAGTGGATGCTCCAGGCCAGATAACAGTCTGATTGTCGCAGTGGATGCTTCCGGCCAGATAACAGTCTGAATGTCGCAGTGGATGCCACAGGCCAGATAACAGTCTGAGTGTCGCAGTGGATGCTTCCGGCCAGATAACAGTCTGAATGTCGCATTGGATGCAACAGGCCAGATAACAGTCTGAGTGTCGCAGTGGATGCTCCCAGCCAGATTTTTTGGTCTGAAGGTGTCGCAGTGGATGCCACTGGCCAAATAACAGTCTGAGTGTCGCAGTTGATGCTCCCGGCCAGATAACAGTCTGAATGTCGCAGTGGATGCCACAGGCCAGATAACAGTCCGAGTGTCGCAGTGGATGCTCCTGGCCAGATAACAGTCTGAATGTCGCAGTGGATGCCACAGGCCAGAAAACAGTCTGAGTGTCGCAGTTGATGCTCCCGGCCAGATAACAGTCTGAATGTCGCAGTGGATGCCACAGGCCAGATAACAGTCTGAGTGTCGCAGTTGATGCTCCCAGCCAGATAACAGCCTGAGTGTTGCAGTTGATGCTCCAGTCCAGATAACAGTCTGAGTGTCGCAGTTGATGCTCCAGTCCAGATAACAGTCTGAGTGTCGCAGTGGATGCTCCTGGCCAGATAACAGTCTGAGTGTCGCAGTTGATGCTCCAGTCCAGATAACAGTCTGAGTGTCTCAGTGGATGCTTCAGTCCAGATAACAGTCTGGGTGTCGCATTTGATGCTCCAGTCCAGATAACAGCCTGAGTTTCGCAGTGGATGCTCCTGGCCAGATAACAGTCTGAGTGTCGCAGTTGATGCTCCCGGCCAGATAACAGTCTGAGTGTTGCAGTTGATGCTCCCGGCCAGATAACAGTCTGAGTGTTGCAGTTGATGCTCCAGTCCAGAAAACAGTCTGAGTGTTGCAGTTGATGCTCCCGGCCAGATAATAGTCTGAGTGTCGCAGTGGATGCTCCCGACCAGATAACAGTCTGAGTGCCGCAGTGGTTGCTCCTGGCCAGATAACAGTCTGAGTGCCGCAGTGGATGCTCCCCGCCAGATAACAGTCTGAGTGCCGCAGTGGATGCCACAGGCCAGATAACAGTCTGAGTGTCGCAGTCGATGCTCCCGGCCAGATAACAGTCTGAATGTCGCAGTGGATGCAACAGGCCAGATAACAGTTTGGGTGTCGCAGTGGATTCTCCAGTCCAGATAACAGTCTGAATGTCGCAGTGGATGCTCCAGGACAGTTTAAAGTCTGAGTGTTGCAGTTGATGCTCCCAGCCAGATGACAGTCTGAGTGCCGCAGTGGATGCTCCCAGCCAGATAACAGTCTGAGTGCCGCAGTGGATATTCCCGGCCAGATAACAGTCTGAGTGTCGCAGTGGATGCCACAGGCCAGATAACAGTCTGAGTGTCGCAATGGATGCTCCCAGCCAGATAACAGTCTGAGTGTCGCAGTTGATGCTCCAGTCCAGATAACAGTCTGAGTGTCGCAGTGGATGCTCCTGGCCAGATAACAGTCTGAGTGTCGCAGTGGATGCTTCAGTCCAGATAACAGTCTGGGTGTCGCATTTGATGCTCCAGTCCAGATAACAGCCTGAGTTTCGCAGTGGATGCTCCTGGCCAGATAACAGTCTGAGTGTCGCAGTTGATGCTCCCGGCCAGATAACAGTCTGAGTGTTGCAGTTGATGCTCCCGGCCAGATAACAGTCTGAGTGTTGCAGTTGATGCTCCAGTCCAGAAAACAGTCTGAGTGTTGCAGTGGATGCCCCCAGCCAGATAACAGTCTGAGTGTCGCAGTGGATGCTCCCGGCCAGATAACAGTCTGAATGTCGCAGTGGATGCCACAGGCCAGATAACAGTCTGAGTGTCGCAGTTGATGCTCCCGGCCAGATAACAGTCTGAGTGTCGCATTGGATGCCACAGGCCAGATAACAGTCTGAGTGTTGCAGTGGATGCTTCCGGCCAGATAACAGTCTGAATGTCGCATTGGATGCAACAGGCCAGATAACAGTCTGAGTGTCGCAGTGGATGCTTCCGGCCAGATAACAGTCTGAGTGTCGCAGTGGATGCTTCAGTCCAAATAACAGTCTGGGTGTCGCATTTGATGCTCCAGTCCAGATAACAGCCTGAGTTTCGCAGTGGATGCTCCTGGCCAGATAACAGTCTGAGTGTCGCAGTTGATGCTCCCGGCCAGATAACAGTCTGAGTGTTGCAGTTGATGCTCCCGGCCAGATAACAGTCTGAGTGTCGCAGTGGATGCTCCCGGCCAGATAACAGTCTGAGTGTTGCAGTTGATGCTCCAGTCCAGATAACAGCCTGAGTGTCGCAGTGGATGCTCCCAGCCAGATACCAGTCTGAGTGTCGCAGTGGATGCTCCTGGCCAGATAACAGTCTGAGTGCCGCAGTGGATGCTCCTGGCCAGATGACAGTCTGAGTGCCGCAGTGGATGCTCCTGGCCAGATAACAGTCTGAGTGTCGCAGTGGATGCTCCCGGCCAGATAACAGTCTGAATGTCGCAGTGGATGCCACAGGCCAGATAACAGTCTGAGTGTCGCAGTTGATGCTCCCGGCCAGATAACAGTCTGAGTGTCGCATTGGATGCCACAGGCCAGATAACAGTCTGAGTGTCGCAGTGGATGCTTCCGGCCAGATAACAGTCTGAATGTCGCATTGGATGCAACAGGCCAGATAACAGTCTGAGTGTCGCAGTGGATGCTCCCAGCCAGATTTTTGGTCCGAAGGTGTCGCAGTGGATGCCACTGGCCAGATAACAGTCTGAGTGTCGCAGTTGATGCTCCCGGCCAGATAACAGTCTGAATGTCGCAGTGGATGCCACAGGCCAGATAACAGTCTGAGTGTCGCAGTGGATGCTCCCGGCCAGATAACAGTCTGAATGTCGCAGTGGATGCCACAGGCCAGAAAACAGTCTGAGTGTCGTAGTGGATGCTCCCAGCCAGATAACAGTCTGAATGTCGCAGTGGATGCCACAGGCCAGATAACAGTCTGAGTGTCGCAGTGGATGCTTCCGGCCAGATAACAGTCTGAATGTCGCATTGGATGCAACAGGCCAGATAACAGTCTGAGTGTCGCAGTGGATGCTCCCAGCCAGATTTTTGGTCCGAAGGTGTCGCAGTGGATGCCACTGGCCAGATAACAGTCTGAGTGTCGCAGTTGATGCTCCCGGCCAGATAACAGTCTGAATGTCGCAGTGGATGCCACAGGCCAGATAACAGTCTGAGTGTCGCAGTGGATGCTCCCGGCCAGATAACAGTCTGAATGTCGCAGTGGATGCCACAGGCCAGATAACAGTCTGAGTGTCGCAGTGGATGCTCCCGGCCAGATAACAGTCTGAGTGTCGCAGTGGATGCTCCAGGCCAGATAACAGTCTGAGTGTCGCAGTGGATGCTTCCGGCCAGATAACAGTCTGAATGTCGCAGTGGATGCCACAGGCCAGATAACAGCCTGAGTGTCGCAGTGGATGCTCCTGGCCAGATAACAGTCTGAGTGTTGCAGTGGATGCTCCTGGCCAGATAACAGTCTGAGTGTTGTAGTTGATGCTCCCGGCCAGATAACAGTCTGAGTGTTGTAGTTGATGCTCCCGGCCAGATAACAGTCTGAGTGTCGCAGTGGATTCTCCAGTCCAGATAACAGTCTGAGTGTCGCAGTGGATGCTCCCGGCCAGATAACAGTCTGAGTGTCGCATTGGATGCTCCCAGCCAGATAACAGTCTGAGTGTCGCAGTGGATGCTCCCGGCCAGATAACAGTCTGAGTGCCGCAGTGGATGCTCCTGGCCAGATAACAGTCTGAGTGTCGCAGTGGATGCTACAGACCAGATAACAGTCTGAGTGTCGCAGTGGATGCTCCAGTCCAGATAACAGTCTGAGTGTCGCAGTGGATGCCACAGGCCTGATAACAGTCTGAGTGTCGCTGTGGATGCTCCCGGCCAGATAACTGTCTGAGTGTTGCAGTGGATGCTCCTGGCCAGATAACAGTCTGAGTGTTGCAGTTGATGCTCCCAGCCAGATGACAGTCTGAGTGCCGCAGTGGATGCTCCTGGCCAGATAACAGTCTGAGTGTCGCAGTGGATGCTCCTGACCAGATAACAGTCTGAGTGTCGCAGTGGATGCCACAGGCCTGATAACAGTCTGAGTGTCGCTGTGGATGCTCCCGGCCAGATAACTGTCTGAGTGTTGCAGTCGATGCTCCAGTCCAGATAACAGTCTGAGTGTCGCAGTGGATGCTCCTGGCCAGATAACAGTCTGAGTGTCGCAGTGGATGCTCCTGGCCAGATAACAGTCTGAGTGCCGCAGTGGATGCTACAGGCCAGATAACAGTCTGAGTGTCGCAGTGGATGCTCCCGGCCAGATAACAGTCTGAATGTCGCAGTGGATGCCACATGCCAGATAAAAGTCTGAGTGTTGCAGTTGATGCTCCCGGCGAGATAACAGTCTGAGTGTTGCAGTTGATGCTCCAGTCCAGATAACAGTCTGAGTGTTGCAGTTGATGCTCCTGGCCAGATAACATTCTGAATGTCGCAGTGGATGCCACAGGCCTGATAACAGTCTGAGTGTTGCAGTTGATGCTCCAGTCCAGATAACAGTCTGAGTGTTGCAGTGGATGCTCCCGACCAGATAACAGTCTGAGTGTCGCAGTGGATGCTCCTGGCCAGATAACAGTCTGAGTGCCGCAGTGGATGCTCCCGGCCAGATAACAGTCTGAGTGTAGCAGTTGATGCTCCAGACCAGATTACAGTCTGAGTGTTGCGGTGGATGCTCCCGACCAGATAACAGCCTGAGTGTCGCAGTGGATGCTCCAGTCCAGATAACAGTCTGAGTGTTGCAGTTGATGCTCCCGGCCAGATATCAGTCTGAGTGTCGCAGTGGATGCTCCAGTCCAGATAACAGTCTGAGTGTTGCAGTTGATGCTCCCGGCCAGATAACAGTCTGAGTGTTGCAATGGATGCTCCAGTCCAGATAACAGTCTGAGTGCCGCAGTGGATACTCCAGGCCATATAACAGTCTGAGTGTTGCAGTGGATGCCACAGGCCAGATAACAGTCTGAGTGTCGCAGTGGATGCTCCCAGCCAGATAACAGTCTGAGTGTCGCAGTGGATGCTCCTGGCCAGATAACAGTCTGAGTGTCGCAGTGGATGCTCCAGTCCAGATAACAGTCTGAGTGCCGCATTGGATGCCACAGGCCAGATAACAGTCTGAGTGTTGCAGTGGATGCTCCAGTCCAGATAACAGTCTGAGTGTCGCATTGGATGCTCCAGTCCAGATAACAGTGTGAGTGTTGAAGTGGATGCTCCAGGCCAGATAACAGTGTGAGTGTTGCAGTGGATGCTCCAGTCCAGATAACAGCCTGAGTGTCGCAGTGGATTCTCCAGGCCAGATAACAGTCTGAATGTCGCAGTGGATGCTCCCGGCCAGATAACAGTTTGAGTGTTGCAGTGGATGCCACAGGCCAGATAACAGTCTGAGTGTCGCAGTCAATGCTCCCGGCCAGATAACAGTCTGAATGTCAAAGTGGATGCAACAGGCCAGATAACAGTCTGGGTATCGCAGTGGATGCTCCAGTCCAGATAACAGTCTGAATGTCGCAGTGGATGCTCTAGGCCAGATTAAAGTCTGAGTGTTGCAGTTATTGCTCCCGGCCAGATAACAGTCTGAGTGTCGCAGTGGATGCTCCTGGCCAGATAACAGTCTGAGTGCCGCAGTGGATGCTTCTGGCCAGATAACAGTCTGAGTGTCGCAGTGGATGCTCCTGGCCAGATAACAGTCTGAGTGTCGCAGTGGATGCTCCTGACCAGATAAGAGTCTGAGTGTCGCAGTGGATGCTCCTGGCCAGATAACAGTCTGAGTGCCGCAGTGGATGCTACAGGCCAGATAACAGCCTGAGTGTCGCAGTGGATGCTCCTGGCCAGATAACAGTCTGAGTGTTGCAGTGGATGCTCCTGGCCAGATAACAGTCTGAGTGTCGCAGTGGATGCTCCCAGCCAGATAACAGTCTGAGTGCCGCAGTGGATGCTCCTGGCCAGATAACAGTCTGAGTGTCGCAGTGGATGCTCCTGGCCAGATAACAGTCTGAGTGTCGCAGTGGATGCTCCCAGCCAGATAACAGTCCGAGTGCCGCAGTGGATGCTCCCAGCCAGATAACAGTCTGAGTGCCGCAGTGGATGCTCCTGGCCAGATAACAGTCTGAGTGTCGCAGTGGATGCTCCCGGCCAGATAACAGTCTGAGTGCCGCAGTTGATGCTCCCAGCCAGATAACAGTCTGAGTGCCGCAGTGGATGCTCC
This sequence comes from Maea johnstoni, assembly GCA_963942565.1. Classification (NCBI taxonomy): domain Eukaryota; kingdom Metazoa; phylum Annelida; class Polychaeta; order Spionida; family Magelonidae; genus Maea; species Maea johnstoni. Next base: position 43,956,159 of record OZ012693.1, read on the forward strand.
TGGCCAGATAACAGCCTGAGTGTTGCAGTTGATGCTCCAGTCCAGATAACAGTCTGAGTGTCGCAGTGGATGCTCCCAGCCAGATAACAGTCTGAGTGTCGCATTGGATGCTCCAGTCCAGATAACAGTGTGAGTGTTGAAGTGGATGCTCCAGGCCAGATAACAGTGTGAGTGTTGCAGTGGATGCTCCAGTCCAGATAACAGCCTGAGTGTCGCAGTGGATTCTCCAGGCCAGATAACAGTCTGAATGTCGCAGTGGATGCTCCCGGCCAGATAACAGTTTGAGTGTTGCAGTGGATGCCACAGGCCAGATAACAGTCTGAGTGTCGCAGTCAATGCTCCCGGCCAGATAACAGTCTGAATGTCGCAGTGGATGCAACAGGCCAGATAACAGTCTGGGTATCGCAGTGGATGCTCCAGTCCAGATAACAGTCTGAATGTCACAGTGGATGCTCTAGGCCAGATTAAAGTCTGAGTGTTGCAGTTGATGCTCCTGGCCAGATAACAGTCTGAGTGTCGCAGTGGATGCTCCTGGCCAGATAACAGTCTGAGTGCCGCAGTGGATGCTTCTGGCCAGATAACAGTCTGAGTGTCGCAGTGGATGCTCCTGGCCAGATAACAGTCTGAGTGTCGCAGTGGATGCTCCTGACCAGATAACAGTCTGAGTGTCGCAGTGGATGCTCCTGGCCAGATAACAGTCTGAGTGCCGCAGTGGATGCTACAGGCCAGATAACAGCCTGAGTGTCGCAGTGGATGCTCCTGGCCAGATAACAGTCTGAGTGTTGCAGTGGATGCTCCTGGCCAGATAACAGTCTGAGTGTCGCAGTGGATGCTCCCAGCCAGATAACAGTCTGAGTGCCGCAGTGGATGCTCCTGGCCAGATAACAGTCTGAGTGTCGCAGTGGATGCTCCAGACCAGATAACAGTCTGAGTGTCGCAGTGGATGCTCCCTGCCAGATAACAGTCTGAGTGCCGCAGTGGATGCTCCCAGCCAGATAACAGTCTGAGTGCCGCAGTGGATGCTCCTGGCCAGATAACAGTCTGAGTGTCGCAGTGGATGCTCCCGGCCAGATAACAGTCTGAGTGCCGCAGTTGATGCTCCCAGCCAGATAACAGTCTGAGTGCCGCAGTGGATGCTCCTGGCCAGATAAGAGTCTGAGTGTCGCAGTGGATGCTCCAGTCCAGATAACAGTCTGAGTGTCGCAGTGGATGCTCCCAGCCAGATAACAGTCTGAGTGCCGCAGTGGATGCTCCTGGCCAGATAACAGTCTGAGTGTCGCAGTGGATGCTCCAGACCAGATAACAGTCTGAGTGTCGCAGTGGATGCTCCCGGCCAGATAACAGTCTGAGTGCCGCAGTGGATGCTCCCAGCCAGATAACAGTCTGAGTGCCGCAGTGGATGCTCCTGGCCAGATAACAGTCTGAGTGTCGCAGTGGATGCTCCCGGCCAGATAACAGTCTGAGTGCCGCAGTGGATGCTCCCAGCCAGATAACAGTCTGAGTGTCGCAGTGGATGCTCCCGGCCAGATAACAGTCTGAATGTCGCAGTGGATGCTCCCAGCCAGATAACAGTCTGAGTGTCGCAGTGGATGCTCCCAGCCAGATAACAGTCTGAGTGTCGCAGTGGATGCTCCCAGCCAGATAACAGTCTGAGTGTCGCAGTGGATGCTCCCAGCCAGATAACAGTCTGAGTGTCGCAGTGGATGCTCCCAGCCAGATAACAGTCTGAGTGCCGCAGTGGATGCTCCTGGCCAGATAACAGTCTGAGTGTCGCAGTGGATGCTCCCGGCCAGATAACAGTCTGAATGTCGCAGTGGATGCTCCCAGCCAGATAACAGTCTGAGTGTCGCAGTGGATGCTCCTGGCCAGATAACAGTCTGAATGTCGCAGTTGATGCTCCAGTCCAGATAACAGTCTGAGTGTCGCAGTGGATGCTCCTGGCCAGATAACAGTCTGAGTGTCGCAGTGGATGCTCCCGGCCAGATAACAGTCTGAATGTCGCAGTGGATGCCACAGGCCAGATAACAGTCTGAGTGCCGCAGTGGATGCTCCTGGCCAGATAACAGTCTGAGTGTCGCAGTGGATGCTCCCAGCCAGATAACAGTCTGAATGTCGCAGTTGATGCTCCTGGCCAGATAACAGTCTGAGTGTCGCAGTGGATGCTCCCGGCCAGATAACAGTCTGAATGTCGCAGTGGATGCCACAGGCCAGATAACAGTCTGAGTGCCGCAGTGGATGCTCCTGGCCAGATAACAGTCTGAGTGTCGCAGTGGATGCTCCCAGCCAGATAACAGTCTGAATGTCGCAGTTGATGCTCCAGTCCAGATAACAGTCTGAGTGTCGCAGTGGATGCCACTGGCCAGATAACAGTCTGAGTGTCGCAGTGGATGCCACAGGCCAGATAACAGTCTGAATGTCGCAGTGGATGCCACAGGCCAGATAACAGTCTGAATGTCGCAGTGGATGCCACAGGCCAGATAACAGTCTGAGTGTCGCAGTGGATGCTCCCGGCCAGATAACAGTCTGAATGTCGCAGTTGATGCTCCAGTCCAGATAACAGTCTGAGTGTCGCAGTGGATGCTCCAGTCCAGATAACAGTCTGAGTGTCGCAGTGGATGCTCCAGTCCAGATAACAGTCTGAGTGTCGCAGTGGATGCTCCATGCCAGATAACAGTCTGAGTGTCGCAGTTGATGCTCCAGTCCAGATAACAGTCTGAGTGTCGCAGTGGATTCTCCAGGCCAGATAACAGTCTGAGTGTCGCAGTGGATGCTCCCAGCCAGATAACAGTCTGAATGTCGCAGTGGATGCCACAGGCCAGATAACAGTCCGAGTGCCGCAGTGGATGCTCCCAGCCAGATAACAGTCTGAATGTCGCAGTGGATGCTCCCGGCCAGATAACAGTCTGAATGTCGCAGTTGATGCTCCAGTTCAGATAACAGTCTGAGTGTCGCAGTGGATGCTCCAGTCCAGATAACAGTATGAGTGTCGCAGTGGATGCTCCAGTCCAGATAACAGTCTGAGTGTCGCAGTGGACGCTCCCAGCCAGATAACAGTATGAGTGTCGCAGTGGATGCTCCCAGCCAGATAACAGTCTGAGTGCCGCAGTGGATGCTCCCAGCCAGATAACAGTCTGAATGTCGCAGTGGATGCCACAGGCCTGATAACAGTCTGAATGTCGCAGTGGATGCTCCCGGCCAGATAACAGTCTGAATGTCGCAGTGGATGCCACAGGCCAGATAACAGTCTGAGTGCCGCAGTGGATGCTCCCAGCCAGATAACAGTCTGAATGTCGCAGTGGATGCTACAGGCCAGATAACAGTCTGAGTGTCGCAGTGGATGCTCCTGGCCAGATAACAGTCTGAATGTCGCAGTGGATGCTCCCAGCCAGATAACAGTCTGAGTGTCGCAGTGGATGCTCCCAGCCAGATAACAGTCTGAGTGTCGCAGTGGATGCTCTCGGCCAGATAACAGTCTGAGTGTTGCAGTCGATGCTCCAGTCCAGATAACAGTCTGAGTGTCGCAGTGGATGCTCCTGGCCAGATAACAGTCTGAGTGTCGCAGTGGATGCTCCTGGCCAGATAACAGTCTGAGTGCCGCAGTGGATGCTCCTGGCCAGATAACAGTCTGAGTGTCGCAGTGGATGCTCCCGGCCAGATAACAGTCTGAATCTCGCAGTGGATGCCACAGGCCAGATAACAGTCTGAGTGTTGCAGTTGATGCTCCTGGCCAGATAACAGTCTGAGTGTTGCAGTTGATGCTCCAGTCCAGATAACAGTCTGAGTGTCGCAGTGGATGCCACAGGCCAGATAACAGTCTGAGTGTTGCAGATCATGCTCCAGTCCAGATAACAGTCTGAGTGTCGCAGTGGATGCTCTCAGCCAGATAACAGTCTGAGTGTTGCAGTGGATGCTCCAGACCAGATAACAGTCTGAGTGTCGCAGTGGATGCTCCCGACCTGATAACAGCCTGAGTGTCGCAGTGGATGCTCCAGTCCAGATAATAGTCTGAGTGTTGCAGTTGATGCTCCCGGCCAGATAACAGTCTGAGTGTCGCAGTGGATGCTCCAGTCCAGATAACAGTCTGAGTGTCGCAGTGGATGCTCCTGGCCAGATAACAGTCTGAGTGTCGCAGTGGATTCTCCAGGCCAGATAACAGTCTGAGTGTCGCAGTGGATGCTCCAGGCCAGATAACAGTCTGAGTGCCGCAGTGTATGCCACAGGCCCGATAACAGTCTGAGTGTCGCAGTGGATGCTCCAGTCCAGATAACAGTCTGAGTGCCGCAGTGGATGCCACAGGCCAGATAACAGTCTGATAGTTGCAGTGGATGCTCCAGTCCAGATAACAGTCTGAGTGTTGCATTGGATGCTCCAGTCCAGATAACAGTGTGAGTGTTGATGTGGATGCTCCAGGCCAGATAACAGTGTGAGTGTTGCAGTGGATGCTCCAGTCCAGATAACAGCCTGAGTGTCGCAGTGGATTCTCCAGGCCAGATAACAGTCTGAATGTCGCAGTGGATGCTCCAGGCCAGATAACAGTTTGAGTGTTGCAGTCGATGCTCCAGTCCAGATAACAGTCTGAGTGCCGCAGTGGATGCTCCAGGCTAGATAACAGTCTGAGTGTAGCAGTGGATGCTCCCGGCCAGATAACAGTCTGAGTGTCGCAGTGGATGCCACAGGCCAGATAACAGTCTGAGTGTCGCAGTGGATGCTCCTGGCCAGATAACAGTCTGAGTGTCGCAGTGGATGCCCCAGTTCAGATAACAGTCTGAGTGTTGCAGTGGATGCTCGAGGCCAGATAACAGTTTGAGTGTTGCAGTCGATGCTCCAGTTCAGATAAAAGTCTTAGTGTTGCAGTGGATGCTTCAGTCCAGATAAAAGTCTGAATGTTGCAGTGGATGCTTCAGGCCAGATAACAGTTTGAGTGTTGCAGTCGATGCTCCAGTCCAGACAACAGTCCAGGGGTATCATAAGGTGTGCTCCAGGCCAGATAACAGTCCAGGGATGTCATAAGGGGTGTTCCAGGCCAGATAACAGTCCAAGGATGTCTTAAGGGGTGTTCCAGGCCAGATAACAGTTCGGGAGTGTTGCTCCAGTCCAGAAAACTGTATGGGTGTGGCAGGTGGTGCTCCAGTCTAGATAGCAGTTCAGGGGTGTTACTCAAGTCCAGATAACTGTATGGGTGTGGCAGGTGGTGCTCCAGTCTAGATAGCAGTTCAGGGGTGTCATAAGTGTTTTCCCTGTCCACATAGCAGTATGGGTATCGTAGGGGGTGCTCCAGGCCAGATAACAGTCCAGGGTGTCATAAGGGTGCTTCAGACCAGATAAAAAGACAAGGAGGTATCATAAGGGGTATCCAAGGTCAGATACGAGTCCAGAGGTGTCGTAAGTGTTGCTCTGGTCCAGATAACATTCTAGGGGTGCTCCAGTGTTAACAGTCTAGCGGTGTCATAAGGGTGCTTTAGACCAGATAAGATACTAGGGGGGGGGGGGGGGGGGGGGTGGGGAGGGGTATCATAAGGGTTTGTTCGGTACAGATAACAGTATGGGTGTCCCAGTGGGTGCTCCAGGCCAGATAATAGTACAGGGGTGTCATAAGGGTGCTCCAGACCAGATAAAAGACCGGGGGAGGGGGGGGGGGGGTGTTTTAAGGGGTGTCCCAGGCCAGATAACAGTCCGGGGGTCTCATAAGGGGTGTTCCTGGCCAGATAACAGTCCGAAGGTGTCATGAGGGGTGTCCCGGGCCAGATAAAATATGGTGGTATTCAAAGGGTTGTCTCAGGCTAAATAAAAGTATTGGGTGTAATAAAGGGTGTCTCAGGCCAGATAATAATCCTAGGTGCTATAAGGGGTATCTAAGGATAAAAGTCTGAGTGTTTTAGGCCATAAGTCTGAGGGTGTCATGAGGGGTGTCCCAGTCCAGATAACATTCCGGGGGTGTCATAAGGAGTGTCCCAGGCCAGATAATAGTCCAGGGTGCCATTAGGGGTGTCTAAGGCAAGATCAAAGTCTGGGGGTGTCATAAGGGGGTTTTCAAGCCAGATCAAAGTATGAGGGTTTTATTCTGGCCAAATAAATGTCAGGCACGTTATGAGGGGTGTCTCAGGCCAGATAACAGTCCGGGTGTTATAAGGGGGGTCTCAGGTCGGATAACAAGTGGCAACTTTGTTTTCAGGGCAGGCGCCAAATTAGTCTCCAGCATCTGCGTGGAGGGTATTTAGCTATTGAAGTCGCACTGACTGAGCAGCTTTGGCACAGTTACAAGAAAAGTGTGGGATGTTTGGGAATCGTGAACATTAAACTGGAATGATGGTGAGTAGTTTAAGCATGTGTCCCTATTGCGAGGCAGCCTGACCCGAGAACTGGTGCTATTCTGCCTCAACGATCACACAGTCTCTCATTTCTCTCTCTCTCTCTCTATCTCAGGCCTGCCCTGATGGCCAAGTTTTTTAAAGGCGTTGTTACTGACCGTTAGCTGTCATTCAACACTATTTGGGTTCAAATCCCACCCAGGGCATGTGAGAAAGTTGCCAGTGACATGGGATTGGGCGGTGGTTTTCGACGGGTACTTCAGTTTCCTTCACCAGTTGTGACTGGCTAGTTACGAGTTAGCCACAATATGGCAGAAAAATTGACGAAAAGCAAAATTCCATATCCAAATTCTCTCTCTCTGAAAAACTCACAAACTGACATACACAAACTGACATGTGTTCCGTAGTATTGTTGCATTTAACAATCGAGATGGTTTTGTTCTGTTGGTGTTGATATCGTTGTTAACTTTTCATGTTTTCATCGTCATCGTCTTTGTGTTGATGTTGCTCTGTTCTTTTCTGTTGCTGCTGCTGTAGTTTTTGATGTAAATTCATACTCGTGATCAATATTCAATTGCAGTAGCCGTAGTTGTACATAGAATTTTCCCTGATTCTGTCATTGTTCAGATTCTTGTCAGTATCTTTCATAGAAACGGGTCATTGTAAAGGTTGTGTTCAAAAGAAACCTACCATAAAATACCATGGGCTGGTGCCAGCAACCAATCACAAGCCTCGAAAGTGAGTGGTTGTTTCACATAACCTGCTCATATACGATGGTCTGGGCTTGTGATAAACCATGAGCTTCGCAAAAAAGTAATTCCCTTTATTCTCTTAAGAAACTTATAGGAAACTAATGGCGACAACTGTCCACTGGACAAGACATAAAGGGGTCAACCAAAATAAAGATGGAATGGGATGATCAAAATGAAGATTATTAACACAATACATAAATTGATTTACTTGATTCTCATTATACATGCTCATTGTTTACACATGCACATTAGTCCGAAATTTATCAGGTTCTTCTGTAATCATGTTCACTTGGGGGTGAATCCTGAAGTAATATTTCTTTTAATCACTACAAGATGTAGAGACACTAAAACATCGAATCTTTCAGAACATTTGCCTTTTACCTTTATTTCACCTGGGAGATAAGGTCAGCTACACATTTGATCTGTTATGAAAGACAGTGTTGTAATTATTCAAATCTTGCCACTCAAATGTTTTATAAATAACTCATACAAAATAGATATCTTGCCATTGATTTTGATACCTTTTTTAAACAAATAGGGACATGGATTATGAATTCATCTTAGCTGCCTGATTCACTTTTCACTTATAAAGAGTAACTTTGGAAATATAGGCTTTTAGAGATTTTCCTCCATTGGTTTTAGAGGGTATATTTCGGCATTAAGCATGGAGATACATGTAGAGGGCAGGGACAGTTGTTGGAAGCCATTACTAACCTGCAGGAAAAGGAATTAACAATGACTAACAAATAGGTCATATCTTAACCTATGTATCCCCCTAGTTGAATAAGTGTCACATGGCATGCCCCCCAAGGTTCATCATACCCGAACAGCAGTAGTTGTCATACCTGTGCCAGCCAAGTGAATGGCAGGGTTCAAGTGGAAAAAGTGGGGAGCACAAGTTGTTCACTGGGCTATTTTGCACAATAGTTGTCTGATGCAGGCTTTGTTTCTCGGATTATGATTTTCTAAGGGCACCCACCTTTAGATGGTATAAGTTAGATTGACCATATTTGCTCGTCATTGTTCTCGGCTAACACCTCGAAAAATGAAAATGGACTCGCGGTTAGTAGGCACCGATTCCTGATCAAAACGTGGTCTATCTACTACATGAGCAGGCGCGAACAGTCGACAATAGAACAACTAGACCACAGGGGTCCTCTGCATTCAATTGTGGTTTCTTGTGGACTTTCCATGAACTCTGCTCACTCATTAAGACAAAGCTGCTGCTTGATATCTTACACAAAAAACGTTGCCGGCTTATTTTGAAGTATATACTTAAGAAAAAGATCAAGACGTCTTTTTGCATATTTATATTTACTCTATTGTAATTATTACGTAAGCTTCGATTATTTGCTGACTGTATTTTGTTAGTCTCTGATTTTCTTTGTCTCAAATTAATGAATTTATTTAAATGTTTTGTGAATAAACTTATTGAAGCAAATACCATTTCGTAATGTCCACTCTTTTCCATACTAGTGCATCGCGTAGTGCCGACAGGCACTGGATAAAATTGTACAATAGCATTTTAAGACTTCTAATATATCCCGCCTTTGTTATATCATAAACAATTGTATTCTTTAACATTTTGTTTATAGCAATTTATCCTAACCATATGAGAATATGTGAGATTATACCTTAATCCAAATTGGCGAAAATAAGAGGAAAGCTATCTTCACAGCCATACTATGGAAAGGCCTCAAGTGTAGGTATTAGGGGCCTAAGCTGACGGCTGCAATTCTGCAACCTTTGAAAAAGCTGCTGTATTCCGTAACAGTTCCCCGCTGGTGAGTTGTCATCGTCAGCCTACTCCACCCCCCCCCCCCCCCCACCCCCGTCCGAAGGTTGGGGGTGGCATGGTTCACACCATCCACAGGCATTTAAGCAACACTATTGAGGTACATGTACATATAGTGTATATCATCCAGACACACCATATGGATTTATTTCATATTCCAATGTCACAAAGTTTAAGATGGGCAGCCAAATTCCACAAGTGTGTTACATTCATTAGATCATTGGAAAGGGCCGTGTTTTCCCACACCTAGCAGCGTCTAATGGCGACAGACTTAACTCTTAACACAAACAGCTTTTCTCCGCACTTGAATTCTGTATGTGTGGAGGGATGTTTTCCGTATCATTATTCTTCCCCGAGCAGCACCGCTGCACATCAGCCCCTCGCTCACGCCACGAGCAATTAGGGACAGGCATATCTCTGAGACTGGCGATGATAGCGCAACGGTGAAGGCGGCTTAACTATTCACAACGGACGGGTGTGGGATAGACAACTCAAGGAAGCTCTACATGTATTAAATGTGATATACCCGAGGTATTACAAGGTGAAGCCGAGTAACCCCGAGGGATGTCGCAATACACCACATCTTCCGAGAGGTCTATGAAGCTTGTGCCACAATTGACTGCCTCTCAGCAAGAAAAGCTCAACTGAGAACTTTTGCTTAAGGTGGCCGTAAACGTTTCGTCCTCAGGGAAGGCCTGTTTTGAGATATATCTATTATGTTAATGAACCGGGTCTTACCCTCCATATGAAAAAAACTCCATACCTCTACCCCACTCCAAACTCCATGAATTGTGAAATTTGTTTGTGTGATAGCTGAGAATCAGAGAGCAGACTCAAGCCATGCTGCAATGTTTTGGTCATGTGACTAATTAGCTGATAAGCCCCTCCCACCTGCCAAGTGAAGATGAGGCAGGAAATGGAATGGCATCACAGATAATGATGTTTTGATTAATTCAAAAATAGTGTATTGGGGGTTAGTCTTAATCAAAATGTGGCTCCGGCTGTCTGAGAAAAACAGGAAACATACCAGTTTTTGGGCAACAGGTAATACAATGTGTGTATTTGATGGGAAAACTTGGGCTTTGCATGCTGAGTAATTCCTTCTCATACCTCCAGCTTGAACAGACACTCCATACTCTTTGGGTAATTAACAATACTAAAATGGGACAATCACACCCATATAAGTACAATTACATCCATATAATTCAGCTATCAACTAATTGAAGCCTGGATTGTATTTTTCACAACAATGTTGTCAGTCAGTTAGAGAAACAAAAAAGATTGGAATTACAGGTGAACAATTGGGTTAGGTGATTGATTAGCACTGTGGCTTCAGTTCTGTGGAAATAGATACAGGTATCTGTGTTGTGTCAATTGGACATAATCCCCTCAGGTCTCCGCTCAGTGTGTAGTGTCACACATAGTCCCCTCAAGGAGTTTGGGAGTTGAGAGGAAGTACCAAACAATTGGGCTTACTGCTATCTGGGTAGAAAAGGTCATTTGCCCTGAGCACTTCAAGCAGTAAAGACACAGGAACATATTGTGTGGGACCTTAAGGAAAGTGCCCATTCTTCTGTTAACTATCTTGGATCATAAGTTGCTCATCTAAGAAACTATGCAGCTATCTGATTCAGGATTATTCAACTTGGATCACTGTATTGTCTCTAGAGTAGAAGCAGATACAGCGAAATAGGTTTGTGAAATTATTTTACTTCATGACTCCATAGCAGTAAGTTATTCTCAATAGCAGCACCCACATAAACAGATAGATTGATTTACTCAGGTACCAAGTGGAATATTGAAAGAGGTACATATCCCCTTCAACGAATAAGGCCCAAAAACATGAACAAAAACAAGCCACTTTGTTAGAAAACTATGCTTGTGATAGCTTCAAAGTATTAAGCTTTTGGCCCTGCAAAATGCTTATTTTAGATAAATGATAAAGTATTTCAAGCTTTTATTTGCAAAATCAGTAAACTTGCTATCAAATAGGCTGCTAGCATAACAAACTAGATAGCCGAAAATTGATTTTGATGGCACAGTTCTTTGAATGATTAAGAAATCTAGAACTATGATGGATTACATTAGCATGCAAACAAGATTCCAGGGTGAGGTCACATGATGCCCATATATGGAAGGGACTCAAAACTAGCATACCAACTATTTTGACAGGCTACAGACAGTTGCAGAAATGTGCTTATTTATACTTATTTTTGAGGTAATTCAGAAGAAAAAAATGTTGACAGTTGTGAAATACAATGGAAGGTTACTTTATCTTTCCACTTGGACTAAAATAAACACATTAAAGTAGTAGCAAGTTATTGCACAGTTACAATTGTTGTGTAAAACGCAAAACTGCATTTTCTCAGCTTAGATTTCTATAGTTTTACTCTCACGGCTGATGTGAATTTAGACACAAATCTTAATCAATTAGCTTCAAACTTTGCATATAGATTCTAAAACATGTTCTCTAGATATCTAGACGGGGATATTGCAATATCTTATCTGGTTAATTTTTTATAGTGAGTCAAAAATCAAGAAACCAAAAAAGCATTTTTTTCCTAAATTGTTGTTAGATAAATGGCCATAAAAAAGTTAGGGGCTATATTTTACAAAACCCCCGTCTATATTTGTAGAGACAAAGGTTCTTTTCAATGTTTTAAAAAATCAGGTTATTATCTTAGATCCTGCTCTAAGATTTGCGTCAGCCGTGATATATGTACTGAAAATTGATTAGTCAAAGTTTTGACCCCAATTTCTTCAAAATATTTGGAGCACATACAACCTATCCATATCCTATGCATTCCTTAGAATCTCAGCTTTCTAAAAATATATAGTTTGCTAGGGGTTTAGTGTACAAATAATGAGAAATCAGCCATTATTTGAGGGAAAGTCTGCTCTCCACGGAAAACGTTTACAGCCACCTTAGTACGCCTGGGTATTAGCTTTGTGGCTAAGGGCAACTTATACGAATAAAGAAATAAAGTGTGCATTATGGTACATACCCCCACATCTGGTACGGCCTCCGTTTGATGGAAGACAGCCAACTGCGGTACAATTCTCGTAACGGAGATCAATTCGTGATTGTTGACGATTCTCTACCTTTTAATCCAATATCTTCACTAGTCAACCAATTCTGAAGAAAAACAAATGTTTCCGGAAAAAACACCGACCAACCCAAATTTATTGGCAACTCTCTCCTCCTATATGAATATTTAGAAATGAATTAAGAGAAATCGTTCATTAGATCTAGAGTTAACCAGAAATATTTGTAAATAATTTATGAATATTCCTAACATCCAGGTAATACCTAATTTATTGAATTTCATAAATAAATTGGGATGATCATTTTTCTATATATATATTTACTCCTCAGTTTTCTTTTCGAATATTTCAAATTGAGTAACAGGTGTTTAATATAAAGAATTTTGAAAATGTCAAGTCAGTGATTGCTATGGCTACAGCGCACGTATCAGTTATATGGCACTTTGTCTTGATTTAACATCTGGCTCAGAGATGTGAAATAGATCGTGAGATCCTTAATCCTAGTTCACTATATCACCGCCAGAATGCAGGCATGTGGTTTATTGCATACATATTAACGGCTTAACTAGTTAACGATCAACGGTTTTAGGTGGACTTGATCAATTTCGATCACCACGCTCGCCAGCGGGAATCGACGCAGTTCAAATGAAATTGGAAGGAAGGCAATCTTTTTTTACCTCGCTTTCAACAGCTTAGGTAATTTCGCGACCAGATAGAAACCAGAAACCGCGAAAAAATCCGTTCTCTTCACAAATAGTTCCAAGAAGTTTTTCAGTTGCAGAAGGACTACAGACAGCCCTCTACCACGCCACACATCTATATAGCGACCAGGCCAATTCGCTTATGGGGATCCTGCGGAGATTGACGAACCTGCGAACTCACGCTAGGGGGCCATTGGAAGTTGGTTATGGTATGAAGAACCTAGTCAGACTAATAATGCAAACCTCTACTCATGCGTCATCGGTACAGTCACGTGATGTATACTTTTGAAGGCTGTCGACCCCATGCACGGCGTCATCGTCGGTACAATGTTATTTGTACCCAGGAGGCCCGGAGCGAGCAACCCCCAGAGATACACCATCGCAGAGGGTCATACCCATGGCGCCATCACCATAACCCCCAGAGATACTCCATCGCAGAGGGTCATACCCACGGCGCCATTACAATAACCCCCCAGAGATACACCATCGCAGAGGGTCATACCCACGGCGCCATCATCATAACCAGCAGGAGGCCCGGAGCTAGCAACCCCTCAGAGATACACCATCGCAGAGGGTCATACCCACGGCGCCATCACCATAACCCCCCAGAGATACACCATCGCAGAGGGTCAAACCCACGGCGCCATTACCATAACCCCCCAGAGATACACCATCGCAGAGGGTCATACCCACGGCGCCATCACCATAACCCCCCAGAGATACACCATCGCAGAGGGTCATACCCACGGCGCCATTACCATAACCCCCCAGAGATACACCATCGCAGAGGGTCAAACCCACGGCGCCATTACCATAACCCCCCAGAGATACACCATCGCATAGGGTCATACCCACGGCGCCATCACCATAACCCCCCAGAGATACACCATCGCAGAGGGTCATACCCACGGCGCCATTACCATAACCCCCCAGAGATACACCATCGCAGAGGGTCATATCCACGGCGCCATCACCATAAACCCAACGAGAGATACACCATCGCAGAGGGTCATACCCACGGCGCCATCACCATAACCCCCCAGAGATACACCATCGCAGAGGGTCATACCCACGACGCCATTACCATAACCCCCCAGAGATACACCATCGCAGAGGGTCAAACCCACGGCGCCATTACCATAACCCCCCAGAGATACACCATCGCAGAGGGTCATACCCACGGCGCCATCACCATAACCCCCCAGAGATACACCATTGCAGAGGGTCAAACCCACGGCGCCATTACCATAACCCCCCAGAGATACACCATCGCAGAGGGTCATACCCACGGCGCCATCACCATAACCCCCCAGAGATACACCATCGCAGAGGGTCATACCCACGGCGCCATTACCATAACCCCCCAGAGATACACCATCGCAGAGGGTCATATCCACGGCGCCATCACCATAACCCCAACGAGAGATACACCATCGCAGAGGGTCATACCCACGGCGCCATCACCATAACCCCCCAGAGATACACCATCGCAGAGGGTCAAACCCACGGCGCTATTACCATAACCCCCCAGAGATACACCATCGCAGAGGGTCAAACCCACGGCGCCATTACCATAACCCCCCAGAGATACACCATCGCAGAGGGTCAAACCCACGGCGCCATTACCATAACCCCCCAGAGATACACCATCGCAGAGGGTCATACCCACGGCGCCATTACCATAACCCCCCAGAGATACACCATCGCAGAGGGTCATACCCACGGCGCCATCACCATAACCCCCCAGAGATACACCATCGCAGAGGGTCATACCCACGGCGCCATTACCATAACCCCCCAGAGATACACCATCGCAGAGGGTCATACCCACGGCGCCATCACCATAACCCCCCAGAGATACACCATCGCAGAGGGTCATACCCACGGCGCCATTACCATAACCCCCCAGAGATACACCATCGCAGAGGGTCATACCCGCGGCGCCATCACCATAACCCCCCAGAGATACACCATCGCAGAGGGTCATACCCACGGCGCCATCACCATAACCAGCAGGAGGCCCGTAACTAGCAACCCCTCAGAGATACACCATCGCAGAGGGTCATACCCATGGCGCCATCACCATAACCAGCAGGAGGCCCGGAGCGAGCAACCCCCAGAGATACACCATCGCAGAGGGTCATACCCATGGCGCCATCACCATAACCCCCAGTGATACACCATCGCAGAGGGTCATACCCACGGCGCCATTACCATAACCCCCCCAGAGATACACCATCGCAGAGGGTCATACCCACGGCGCCATTACCATAACCCCCCAGAGATACACCATCGCAGAGGGTCATACCCACGGCGCCATCACCATAACCCCCCGGAGATACACCATCGCAGAGGGTCATACCCACGGCGCCATCACCATAACCAGCAGGAGGCCCGGAGCTAGCAACCCCTCAGAGATACACCATCGTAGAGGGTCATACCCACGGCGCCATCACCATAACCCCCCAGAGATACACCATCGCAGAGGGTCATACCCACGGCGCCATTACCATAACCCCCCAGAGATACACCATCGCAGAGGGTCATACCCACGGCGCCATCACCATAACCAGCAGGAGGCCCGGAGCTAGAAACCCCTCAGAGATACACCATCGCAGAGGGTCATACCCACGGCGCCATCACCATAACCCCCCAGAGATACACCATAGCAGAAGGTCATACCCACGGCGCCATTACCATAACCCCCCAGAGATACACCATCGCAGAGGGTCATACCCACGGCGCCATCACCATAACCAGCAGGAGGCCCGGAGCTAGCAACCCCTCAGAGATACACCATCGCAGAGGGTCATACCCACGGCGCCATCACCATAACCCCCAGAGATACACATCGCAGAGGGTCATACCCACGGCGCCATCACCATAACCCCCCAGAGATACACCATCGCAGAGGGTCATACCCACGGCGCCATCACCATAACCAGCAGGAGGCCCGGAGCTAGCAACCCCTCAGAGATACACCATCGCAGAGGGTCATACCCACGGCGCCATCACCATAACCAGCAGGAGGCCCGGAGCGAGCAACCCCCAGAGATACACCATCGCAGAGGGTCATACCCACGGCGCCATTACCATAACCCCCCAGAGATACACCATCGCAGAGGGTCATACCCACGGCGCCATCACCATAACCACCAGGAGGCCCGGAGCTAGCAACCCCTCAGAGATACACCATCGCAGAGGGTCATACCCACGGTGCCATCACCATAACCCCCCAGAGATACACCATGGCAGAGGGTTATACCCACGGCGCCATTACCATAACCCCCCAGAGATACACCATCGCAGAGGGTCATACCCACGGCGCCATTACCATAACCCCCCAGAGATACACCATCGCAGAGGGTCTTACCCACGGCGCCATTACCAAAACCCCCCGGAGATACACCATCGCAGAGGGTCATACCCACGGCGCCATCACCATAACCCCCCGGAGATACACCATCGCAGAGGGTCATACCCACGGCGCCATCACCATAATCCCCCAGAGATACACCATCGCAGAGGTTCATACCCACGGCGCCATTACCATAACCCCCCCAGAGATACACCATCGCAGAGGGTCATACCCACGGCGCCATTACCATAACCCCCCCAGAGATACACCATCGCAGAGGGTCATACCCACGGCGCCATTACCATAACCCCCCAGAGATACACCATCGCAGAGGGTCATACCCACGGCGCCATCACCATAACCCCCCGGAGATACACCATCGCAGAGGGTCATACCCACGGCGCCATCACCATAACCAGCAGGAGGCCCGGAGCTAGCAACCCCTCAGAGATACACCATTCAGAGGGTCATACCCACGGCGCCATTACCAGAACCCCCCAGAGATACACCATCGCAGAGGGTCATACCCACGGCGCCATCACCATAACCAGCAGGAGATACTCCATCGCAGAGGGTCATACCCACGGCGCCATTACCATAACCCCCCAGAGATACACCATCGCAGAGGGTCATACCCACGGCGCCATTACCATAACCCCCCCAGAGATACACCATCGCAGAGGGTCATACCCACGGCGCCATCACCATAACCAGCAGGAGGCCGGGAGCTAGCAACCCCTCAGAGATACACCATCGCAGAGGGTCATACCCACGGCGCCATTACCATAACCCCCCAGAGATACACCATCGCAGAGGGTCATACCCACGGCGCCATCACCATAACCAGCAGGAGGCCCGGAGCTAGCAACCCCTCAGAGATACACCATCGCAGAGGGTCATACCCACGGCGCCATTACCATAACCCCCCAGAGATACACCATCGCAGAGGGTCATACCCACTGCGCCATCACCACAACCCCCCAGAGATACACCATCGCAGAGGGTCATACCCACGGCGCCATTACCATAACCCCCCCAAAGATACACCATCGCAGAGGGTCATACCCACGGCGCCATCACCATAACCGGCAGGAGGCCCGGAGCTAGCAACCCCTCAGAGATACACCATCGCAGAGGGTCATACCCACGGCGCCATTACCATAAATCCCCAGAGATACACCATCGCAGAGGGTCATACCCACGGCGCCATCACCATAACCCCCCAGAGATACACCATCGCAGAGGGTCATACCCACGGCGCCATCACCATAACCCCCCAGAGATACACCATCGCAGAGGGTCATACCCACGGCGCCATTACCATAACCCCCCAGAGATACACCATCTCAGAGGGTCATACCCACGGCGCCATTACCATAACCCCCCAGAGATACACCATCGCAGAGGGTCATACCCACGGCGACATCACCATAACCCCCCACAGATACACCATCGCAGAGGGTCATACCCACGGCGCCATCACCATAACCCCCCGGAGATACACCATCGCAGAGGGTCATACCCACGGCGCCATCACCATAACCCCCCGGAGATACACCATCGCAGAGGGTCATACCCACGGCGCCATCACCATAACCAGCAGGAGGCCCGGAGCTAGCAACCCCTCAGAGATACACCATCGCAGAGGGTCATATCCACGGCGCCATTACCATAACCCCCCAGAGATACACCATCGCAGAGGGTCATACCCACGGCGCCATCACCATAACCAGCAGGAGGCCCAGAGCTAGCAACCCCTCAGAGATACACCATCGCAGAGGGTCATACCCACGGCGCCATTACCATAACCCCCCAGAGATACACCATCGCAGAGGGTCATACCCACGGCGCCATTACCATAACCCCCCAGAGATACACCATCGCAGAGGGTCATACCCACGGCGCCATCACCATAACCCCCCGGAGATACACCATCGCAGAGGGTCACACCCACGGCGCCATTACCATAACCCCCCAGAGATACACCATCGCAGAGGGTCATACCCACGGCGCCATTACCATAACCCCCCAGAGATACACCATCGCAGAGGGTCATACCCACGGCGCCATCACCATAACCCCCCAGAGATACACCATCGCAGAGGGTCATACCCACGGCGCCATTACCATAACCCCCCCAGAGATACACCATCGCAGAGGGTCATACCCACGGCGCCATTACCATAACCAGCAGGAGGCCCGGAGCTAGCAACCCCTCAGAGATACACCATCGCAGAGGGTCATACCCACGGCGCCATTACCATAACCCCCCAGAGATACACCATCGCAGAGGGTCATACCCACGGCGCCATCACCATAACCAGCAGGAGGCCCGGAGCTAGCAACCCCTCAGAGATACACCATCGCAGAGGGTCATACCCACGGCGCCATTACCATAACCCCCCAGAGATACACCATCGCAGAGGGTCATACCCACGGCGCCATCACCATAACCCCCCAAAGATACACCATCGCAGAGGGTCATACCCACGGCGCCATCACCATAACCCCCCCAGAGATACACCATCGCAGAGGGTCATACCCACGGCGCCATTACCATAACCCCCCAGAGATACACCATAGCAGAGGGTCATACCCACGGCGCCATTACCATAACCCCCAAGAGATACACCATCGCAGAGGGTCATACCCACGGCGCCATTACCATAACCAGCAGGAGGCCCGGAGCTAGCAACCCCTCAGAGATACACCATCGCAGAGGGTCATACCCATGGCGCCATTACCATAACCCCCCAGAGATACACCATCGCAGAGGGTCATACCCACGGCGCCATCACCATAACCAGCAGGAGGCCCGGAGCTAGCAACCCCTCAGAGATACACCATCGCAGAGGGTCATACCCACGGCGCCATTACCATAACCCCCCAGAGATACACCATCGCAGAGGGTCATACCCACAGCGCCATTACCATAACCAGCAGGAGGCCCGGAGCTAGCAACCCCTCAGAGATACACCATCGCAGAGGGTCATACCCACGGCGCCATCGCCATTACCTCCTGGCCATCACCATAACCAGCAGGAGGCCCGGAGCTAGCAACCCCTCAGAGATACACCATCGCAGAGGGTCATACCCACGGCGCCATCACCATAACCCCCCCAGAGATACACCATCGCAGAGGGTCATACCCACGGCGCCATTACCATAACCCCCCAGAGATACACCATAGCAGAGGGTCATACCCACGGCGCCATTACCATAACCCCCAAGAGATACACCATCGCAGAGGGTCATACCCACGGCGCCATTACCATAACCAGCAGGAGGCCCGGAGCTAGCAACCCCTCAGAGATACACCATCGCAGAGGGTCATACCCGTGGCGCCATTACCATAACCCCCCAGAGATGCACCATCGCAGAGGGTCATACCCACGGCGCCATCACCATAACCAGCAGGAGGCCCGGAGCTAGCAACCCCTCAGAGATACACCATCGCAGAGGGTCATACCAGAGATACACCATCGCAGAGGGTCATACCCACGGCGCCATCACCATAACCCCCCAGAGATACACCATCGCAGAGGGTCATACCCACGGCGCCATTACCATAACCCCCCCAGATATACACCATCGCAGAGGGTCATACCCACGGCGCCATTACCATAACCAGCAGGAGGCCCGGAGCTAGCAACCCCTCAGAGATACACCATCGCAGAGGGTCATACCCACGGCGCCATTACCATAACCCCCCAGAGATACACCATCGCAGAGGGTCATACCCACGGCGCCATCACCATAACCAGCAGGAGGCCCGGAGCTAGCAACCCCTCAGAGATACACCATCGCAGAGGGTCATACCCACGGCGCCATTACCATAACCCCCCAGAGATACACCATCGCAGAGGGTCATACCCACGGCGCCATCACCATAACCCCCCAAAGATACACCATCGCAGAGGGTCATACCCACGGCGCCATCACCATAACCCCCCCAGAGATACACCATCGCAGAGGGTCATACCCACGGCGCCATTACCATAACCCCCCAGAGATACACCATAGCAGAGGGTCATACCCACGGCGCCATTACCATAACCCCCAAGAGATACACCATCGCAGAGGGTCATACCCACGGCGCCATTACCATAACCAGCAGGAGGCCCGGAGCTAGCAACCCCTCAGAGATACACCATCGCAGAGGGTCATACCCATGGCGCCATTACCATAACCCCCCAGAGATACACCATCGCAGAGGGTCATACCCACGGCGCCATCACCATAACCAGCAGGAGGCCCGGAGCTAGCAACCCCTCAGAGATACACCATCGCAGAGGGTCATACCCACGGCGCCATTACCATAACCCCCCAGAGATACACCATCGCAGAGGGTCATACCCACAGCGCCATTACCATAACCAGCAGGAGGCCCGGAGCTAGCAACCCCTCAGAGATACACCATCGCAGAGGGTCATACCCACGGCGCCATCGCCATTACCTCCTGGCCATCACCATAACCAGCAGGAGGCCCGGAGCTAGCAACCCCTCAGAGATACACCATCGCAGAGGGTCATACCCACGACGCCATTACCATAACCCCCCAGAGATACACCATCGCAGAAGGTCATACCCACGGCGCCATTACCATAACCCCCCAGAGATACACCATCGCAGAGGGTCATACCCACGGCGCCATTACCATAACCCCCCAGAGATACACCATCGCAGAGGGTCATACCCACGGCGCCATCACCATAACACCCCGGAGATACACCATCGCAGAGGGTCATACCCACGGCGCCATTACCATAACCCCCCCAGAGATACACCATCGCAGAGGGTCATACCCACGGCGCCATCACCATAACCCACCAGAGATACACCATCGCAGAGGGTCATACCCACGGCGCCATTACCATAACCAGCAGGAGGCCCGGAGCTAGCAACCCCTCAGAGATACACCATCGCAGAGGGTCATACCCACGGCGCCATCGCCATTACCTCCTGGCCATCACCATAACCAGCAGGAGGCCCGGAGCTAGCAACCCCTCAGAGATACACCATCGCAGAGGGTCATACCCACGACGCCATTACCATAACCCCCCAGAGATACACCATCGCAGAAGGTCATACCCACGGCGCCATTACCATAACCCCCCAGAGATACACCATCGCAGAGGGTCATACCCACGGCGCCATTACCATAACCCCCCAGAGATACACCATCGCAGAGGGTCATACCCACGGCGCCATCACCATAACCCCCCGGAGATACACCATCGCAGAGGGTCATACCCACGGCGCCATTACCATAACCCCCCCAGAGATACACCATCGCAGAGGGTCATACCCACGGCGCCATCACCATAACCCACCAGAGATACACCATCGCAGAGGGTCATACCCACGGTGCCATTACCATAACCCCCCAGAGATACACCATCGCAGAGGGTCATACCCACGGCGCCATCACCATAACCCCCCAGAGATACACCGCCATCGCCATTACCTCCTGGCCATCACCATAACCAGCAGGAGGCCCGGAGCTAGCAACCCCTCAGAGATACACCATCGCAGAGGGTCATACCCACGGCGCCATTACCATAACCCCCCAGAGATACACCATCGCAGAAGGTCATACCCACGGCGCCATTACCATAACCCCCCAGAGATACACCATCGCAGAGGGTCATACCCACGGCGCCATTACCATAACCCCCCCAGAGATACACCATCGCAGAGGGTCATACCCACGGCGCCATCACCATAACCCACCAGAGATACACCATCGCAGAGGGTCATACCCACGGCGCCATTACCATAACCCCCCAGAGATACACCATCGCAGAGGGTCATACCCACGGCGCCATCACCATAACCCCCCAGAGATACACCATCGCAGAGGGTCATACCCACGGCGCCATTACCATAACCCCCCAGAGATACACCATCTCAGAGGGTCATACCCACGGCGCCATTACCATAACCCCCCAGAGATACACCATCGCAGAGGGTCATACCCACGGCGACATCACCATAACCCCCCACAGATACACCATCGCAGAGGGTCATACCCACGGCGCCATCACCATAACCCCCCGGAGATACACCATCGCAGAGGGTCATACCCACGGCGCCATCACCATAACCCCCCGGAGATACACCATCGCAGAGGGTCATACCCACGGCGCCATCACCATAACCAGCAGGAGGCCCGGAGCTAGCAACCCCTCAGAGATACACCATCGCACCATTACCATAACCAGAGGGTCATACCCACGGCGCCATTACCATAACCCCCAAGAGATACACCATCGCAGAGGGTCATACCCACGGCGCCATTACCATAACCAGCAGGAGGCCCGGAGCTAGCAACCCCTCAGAGATACACCATCGCAGAGGGTCATACCCATGGCGCCATTACCATAACCCCCCAGAGATACACCATCGCAGAGGGTCATACCCACGGCGCCATCACCATAACCAGCAGGAGGCCCGGAGCTAGCAACCCCTCAGAGATACACCATCGCAGAGGGTCATACCCACGGCGCCATTACCATAACCCCCCAGAGATACACCATCGCAGAGGGTCATACCCACAGCGCCATTACCATAACCAGCAGGAGGCCCGGAGCTAGCAACCCCTCAGAGATACACCATCGCAGAGGGTCATACCCACGGCGCCATCGCCATTACCTCCTGGCCATCACCATAACCAGCAGGAGGCCCGGAGCTAGCAACCCCTCAGAGATACACCATCGCAGAGGGTCATACCCACGGCGCCATCACCATAACCCCCCCAGAGATACACCATCGCAGAGGGTCATACCCACGGCGCCATTACCATAACCCCCCAGAGATACACCATAGCAGAGGGTCATACCCACGGCGCCATTACCATAACCCCCAAGAGATACACCATCGCAGAGGGTCATACCCACGGCGCCATTACCATAACCAGCAGGAGGCCCGGAGCTAGCAACCCCTCAGAGATACACCATCGCAGAGGGTCATACCCGTGGCGCCATTACCATAACCCCCCAGAGATGCACCATCGCAGAGGGTCATACCCACGGCGCCATCACCATAACCAGCAGGAGGCCCGGAGCTAGCAACCCCTCAGAGATACACCATCGCAGAGGGTCATACCCACGGCGCCATTACCATAACCCCCCAGAGATACACCATCGCAGAGGGTCATACCCACGGCGCCATTACCATAACCAGCAGGAGGCCCGGAGCTAGCAACCCCTCAGAGATACACCATCGCAGAGGGTCATACCCACGGCGCCATCGCCATTACCTCCTGGCCATCACCATAACCAGCAGGAGGCCCGGAGCTAGCAACCCCTCAGAGATACACCATCGCAGAGGGTCATACCCACGGCGCCATTACCATAACCCCCCAGAGATACACCATCGCAGAAGGTCATACCCACGGCGCCATTACCATAACCCCCCAGAGATACACCATCGCAGAGGGTCATACCCACGGCGCCATTACCATAACCCCCCAGAGATACACCATCGCAGAGGGTCATACCCACGGCGCCATCACCATAACCCCCCGGAGATACACCATCGCAGAGGGTCATACCCACGGCGCCATTACCATAACCCCCCCAGAGATACACCATCGCAGAGGGTCATACCCACGGCGCCATCACCACAACCCACCAGAGATACACCATCGCAGAGGGTCATACCCACGGCGCCATTACCATAACCCCCCAGAGATACACCATCGCAGAGGGTCATACCCACGGCGCCATCACCATAACCCCCCAGAGATACACCGCCATCGCCATTACCTCCTGGCCATCACCATAACCAGCAGGAGGCCCGGAGCTAGCAACCCCTCAGAGATACACCATCGCAGAGGGTCATACCCACGGCGCCATTACCATAACCCCCCAGAGATACACCATCGCAGAGGGTCATACCCACGGCGCCATTACCATAACCAGCAGGAGGCCCGGAGCTAGCAACCCCTCATAGATACACCATCGCAGAGGGTCATACCCACGGCGCCATCACCATAACCCCCCCAGAGATACACCATCGCAGAGGGTCATACCCACGGCGCCATCACCATAACCAGCAGGAGGCCCGGAGCTAGCAACCCCTCAGAGATACACCATTCAGAGGGTCATACCCACGGCGCCATCACCTTAACCCACCAGAGATACACCATCCCAGAGGGTCATACCCACGACGCCATCACCATAACCCCCCCAGAGATACACCATCGCAGAGGGTCATACCCACGGCGCCATCACCATAACCAGCAGGAGGCCCGGAGCGAGCAACCCCTCAGAGATACACCATCGCAGAGGGTCATACCCACGGTGCCATCACCTTAACCCCCCCAGAGATACACCATCGCAGAGGGTCATACCCACGGCGCCATCACTATAACCCCCCCAGAGATACACCATCGCAGAGGGTCATACCCACGGCGCCATCACCATAACCAGCAGGAGGCCCGGAGCGAGCAACCCCTCAGAGATACACCATCGCAGAGGGTCATACCCACGGCGCCATCACCATAACCAGCAGGAGGCCCGGAGCAAGCAACCCCTCAGAGATACACCATCGCAGAGGGTCATACCCACGGTGCCATCACCTTAACCAGCAGGAGACCCGGAGCGAGCAACCCCTCAGAGATACACCATCGCAGAGGGTCATACCCACGGCGCCATCACCATAACCCCCAGAGATACACCATCGCAGAGGGTCATACCCATGGCGCCATCACCATAACCCCCCGGAGATACAATATCGCAGAGGGTCATACCCACGGCGCCATCACCATAACCCCCCAGAGATACACCATCGCAGAGGGTCATACCCACGGCGCCATTACCATAACCCCCCCGAGATACACCATCGCAGAGGGTCATACCCACGGCGCCATCACCATAACCCCCCAGAGATACACCATCGCAGAGGGTCATACCCACGGCGCCATCACCATAACCCCCCAGAGATACACCATCGCAGAGGGTCATACCCACGGCACCATCACCATAACCCCCCAGAGATACACCATCGCAGAGGGTCATACCCATGGCGCCATCACCATAACCCCCCCAGAGATACACCATCGCAGAGGGTCATACCCACGGCGCCATCACCATAACCCCCCAGAGATACACCATCGCAGAGGGTCATACCCACGGCGCCATCACCATAACCCCCCAGAGATACACCATCGCAGAGGGTCATACCCACGGCGCCATTACCATAACCCCCCAGAGATACACCATCGCAGAGGGTCATACCCACGGCGCCATCACCATAACCCCCCCAGAGATACACCATCGCAGAGGGTCATACCCACGGCGCCATCACCATAACCCCCCGGAGATACACCATCGCAGGGGGTCATACCCTCGGCACCATTACCATAACCCCCCAGAGATACACCATCGCAGAGGGTCATACCCACGGCGCCATTACCATAACCCCCCAGAGATACACCATCGCAGAGGGTCATACCCACGGCGCCATCACCATAACCCCCCAGAGATACACCATCGCAGAGGGTCATACCCACGGCGCCATCACCATAACCCCCCAGAGATACACCATCGCAGAGGGTCATACCCACGGCGCCATCACCATAACCCCCCGGAGATACACCATCGCAGAGGGTCATACCCACGGCGCCATCACCATAACCCCCCGGAGATACACCATCGCAGAGGGTCATACCCACGGCGCCATCACCATAACCCTCCAGAGATACACCATCGCAGAGGGTCATACCCACGGCGCCATTACCATAACCCCCCAGAGATACACCATCGCAGAGGGTCATACCCACGGCGCCATCACCATAACCCCCCGGAGATACACCATCGCAGAGGGTCATACCCACGGCGCCATCACCATAACCCCCCAGAGATACACCATCGCAGAGGGTCATACCCACGGCGCCATTACCATAACCAGCAGGAGGCCCGGAGCTAGCAACCCCTCAGAGATACAACATCGCAGAGGGTCATACCCACTGCGCCATCACCATAACCCCTCAGAGATACACCATCGCAGAGGGTCATACCCACGGCGCCATCACCATAACCAGCATGTATTTGGCTGCGTTGAGCCATTGCCTACACGCGGTCGCCTTCAGGCATAAAACACTGAGCTGCTTTATCACCATCACACATTAAAGTAAGGGTCTTTCACCAGCTTAGTTAGAATGGTTGTTTTCATTGATAAAAACATGTATGTCCGCATAAAACAGGGATTGCAGTGAACACACACACATTATATGTAAGTACGTATACACCTATATGATGGCAGTAGCAGAAATAATGATAAAGCAATGCCACCACCAATAACAATGCCTATAAGATCAATACCAATCTCTATGAAATAAACACGTTCGAGATCATTAATACCGTGCATAAATAGCGTCTGTACCACTCACCACAAACTAACGCTTACATCTTCTCAAACAGAACATCAAGACAACAGTCACCATTAGTAAAACCCTTGAGCAGAAATCGTCCACCACAACCCAAATAGCCTTTACTACTATGAAAGCAATAACATCGACTAATATATCTCACCACAAACATTCCGCAAAAACAACGATTGGACAGAGATGAATAATATATTTGCAGTTTAAATGTATATATAGAAAAATATACCCTTATAATCATATACAAGTCTTCAAATCGAACATGCCTAAAAATACTTGAGGGCCTGATAAACTGAGCAGAAACAGAAGCTACCAGACAGCATATGAAATGTGCAAAGTATTGTTTTATTATGAACATATAACTATACTTATCAAAACATATGTATTGGCGCTATGCACATGGCTTACTGATTGAAAGCTAGCTATGATGATAAAATCATCGATATTACAACGGTGTCTTTATTGTTGTAACTACCCGTAATTAATTGCTGCTTCAGGCTATTCTAGAAGCAATGCGTAATCCTGCTCTCAGTGCGAAAAATGCAAGGGAAGCGAGTTACCGGAATGCCCTTGACTGCTTTTAAGATAGTCTAATATGCGACAGACTGTATAATATTTCGTCGTGATTACATGTCGTTTTACATTGAATTTATTTACCGTAACGCCATCAATCGTGTTTTTTCTTCGCCTCGCTATACACTTAGGCCTGTGGTGCGTTTCAGGCGACATGCCTTTGATCCTGTGTGGGCAGGTTTATAGGAAGCATGCCGCACACCATACGTGGCATATACCAGCAAAACATCCCCTCCCAACAAGAAACAAACTCTTTGTGGCGTGAAAATTACTACTGCAGGAAAAAGCGACATGCAGACATGTGCCCTCATATAAAACAGGATTTCAGGACACACTGTCTATACTGTGCTGAAATGTCTACCCCCCATGATATTCCGGACTAGCAATATCTTATTAACCTCAACAATCGTACTACATTATAGCCATACTGTCGTAAGAATAAACCGTGGGGGGGGGGGGGGGGGGGGGGGGACTTTATAGACAGTTTGTAATTGGACGATGCTTTACGTTGATACCAGAAGAAGAAGAATCATACGTCATACGAGTCGAAGAGAATAACGTTATATTAAGCAGACTTGAAGACATTCCCTGGTTTGCAATGGAGCACCTCTCGTAGTAGCAACATATTTCAGACATATTGAAAGCTTCTAATATCATTCTTTTTTTCATACTTTGAGCAGTATACAGCATTCATTCATCTGAAGATATAGATAAGTCTCTGTCGCCGAGAAGTTATTGACTGTGAATTGTTAAG